>CM060245.1:33484828-33520886 GCA_030555515.1 Acutogordius australiensis | reverse complement strand
ATTTATATATAATTTTAATAGTTTCATCAAACAATATATTAAAACACTAAACCGATATAGTCAAATTTGGTAAGCCTGCCTATAAACAAAAATTAATAAAAAAAGTGTAAAATGATACTAAAAAATCTAATTAAATTTATATATAAAAAACAAAAAGTTTAATTTTAAATTTTTTTGTTTGGAGTTCAAAGTAAGTTCTATTTTAATAAAAATTTCAAAATTTTGAAAAAATTGATTTTGTAATACAAATTTGGTTTATGCGCGGAGAATGCTCTTTCTGAAATAGAAATTTTTATAAAAAATTAAAAAAAAATAGATTTTCAAATTTTTGCAAAAAATAAAAAATCACTTTGCACGTGCCTTCAGTAAAATATTAACTTAAAAGGGTGGTAAATTATTTAAATTGATCTGAATGTCAATGTTGAAAGTAAATATACCTACGAAACAGCATTTTTTTGGTTTCATGTGATAGATCGTTGTTACAGTTAATTATTAAAAAATCAAATTTATTTTAATCTCAAATTTACAAAATTGGTCATTTTTGCAAGATTATTTTAAGAACTCCTAATAGAATCAGTCAAAAAAATAGAGGCAAGGGCATATTGTAATAGACTATTTTTAAAAAACTTTATCCTACAATTTTGGTGGATTTGATTAAATGACACAGGTCAACAAATTTTTGAAAGTTATGAGCTATCTACGGAAATCAAACCTACCATCTTAGGGATATACCCGTTTAGCGTCGAATATAGTTAGTCCTGCTATAAACATTGAAAACTTAAATAAAAATGCCAAAAAAACAAAAAAGATTCAAAAACAGAAGACTTAAAAACAGTTTAATATTTAAATAAAAAAAAATGTTTGTTATTTAAAAATTACGAGACATGGGCTTATACTACCTCCTGTTATTCTAAAAATAATTAAAATTCAAATCAAATCTTTGTAAAATATATAAATAAAAAACTTCAAATTAATTTTTTGTTTCTTCTCTATTAAACACAATTTTATTATTATTTTATTACAAATATTTGTTAAAAATAAAAAGGGTAAATTGTTACAAATGACACAAAAAAATTAATAAAAAGAATTATTGAAAAAAAAACGCAATATTACTTGTAGATGAGATCTAAATTAACATTTCTGCATCCATAAAAGAGCCAACAATCAATTTGGGAATCATTGCTCTGATTTAGAAATTTCTTGTAAGGTGAATCCGTATGAGACATGTGTTCAAAAAATGAAAGATAAGGGGCAATTCCCAACCCAGGAGCCAGAAATATAAGTGTTATCTTTGGAACTGTGCCTTTATCATTATTATTCTTAATATCATTATTGATACTATTACAATTTTTACAATGTTGAAAGTAATCATTTAAAAAATTAAGTGACGGTAACTTAAAGTATGGGTTTGATCTTTTGAACAACTAAATATGATATAAAATAATATCAATAATAATAAACAATAACAGCAAGAAAAAGAAGATATAATTTGGCTAATGAAAATAAAATTATATAAAAAAACAAAGAAAAAAAAAATGAGTACATAAAATTCTACAAAATTTTTAAACGCTTTGTAAAAATGGTTATAAAATGTAAGTTAATTATTTAATACTTATATATATATGCAATTTATAAACATACTTTCATAAAAATATATTCATAGGAGACAACTCATGTATAAACTAAATGTACCTTTAAAAAACTAAGATTATCTTTATTTTGATAAGTAAAGTTGTGAATATATCCTGTAAAAAGGCCAAAACGTTCAGGGAAATATATGTCTGATGGCAAGCAGATCAATGTAAATGCAAACTTGAGTATATTTGGTGAGTTAAGAGGTGAACTTAAAATAAACAAATTTAATTAAAATAATGTTTATGAATAAACAGTAAATACAACTAACATTACTTTATTAAGGAATAAGCTCTAGGCTGTAATTGAGGTAAATATTCTAAAGTTTAAAAATTGTTTCTTACCAAAAAGCAACTCAAGTGGAGGTTTACAAGAAGGAAATGATTTAAGTATATGCAAAAATGATATATTGTGATTTCTTATAATATTTTCATAATCCAATGCACCTTCTTTACTTGAGAGCTGTAGCAATCTTGTCTTTTCTTCCATATTTAATGTAAAATGAGCTAAATTAACAAGAAATGCCTTATATTATAAACATACTTCAAGAGCTACCTTTTTAGGGATTGACCTCAAATCATATATCTCCCTAAATACATCTTGTAAGTGCATAACATAAGGTGAGTTCTGATGTAAATTTGGAAGCTGCCTTTTATAAGAAATCTGAACCATATCTGTTGCTTTGTCTTTCAGACCTAGTCGATTAAGCATATAACCAACTTCATCTTCCAAATTTTTAACTATAATCCCCACAGTATCCCCTGGTTCATATTTTAATTTTTGTTCAGACTGAATTTCCAACGTAGCTTCATAAACTACCTTTTGAGAATCATAAATTAATCTCTTTATTTGTATTACTGGAAATTTATAGATCGGGGATTCCGAATTCAAATAATAACATATATCCTTTTTCGTTAATATTTCGTTGTCCAACCATTCGATTTTTACATTAAAAGACGTTAAAAGCTTAGGAATTAGGAGGTCATCTGACAAATCCTTATTCAAAGATTTCAGCCGGCTAAAAATATTCGTCTGCTGTAATGTCATCTGTAAATTTTTTTGGGTACTCAGAACTCTCTCATAAAAATTACGTCATTTGTACAATATCTGTGATGTACAATATCTGTGCTTTTTCTTTATTCAAGATCAATCACCCTTTAAAATTATTTTAATATCATATACCATCATTATATATATGAAATATGTAAATAAATTGATTTGGTTAAGGATATTATTGCTGTATTATGAGGATATATTTTGCGCCATTTTGCTTTTTATAGCAGAGTTACTCCAATCAAATTTCTTACTAAATGTTTGCTATTTTAGCAACATTAGGATTATTTTTTTCAAAGCCCGAATCCGGCAGAACCTGGGGATATAATTTATGTGCATTACACTGTAAGTGAATTTAGTGTTAAATAATATTATAATAGTAGAGTCAGTTAAATTTTTAATCTTTTTTCCAAATATTTGCTATATAAACATCTTTACCTAAATTTGGTTTAAGTATCGTTTTATGCTATCAAACTTTCCTTATTAGTTGAGTTTAATTTTTATTAAAAATAATTTGCTGTCATAAACTAATATTTGCAATTTTTGCAAAAATTTTAATTTTTACTTAAACAGAAATAGGCTTTATTAAGGGCACCTTAAGATTTTTTTCAATTTCTAAAACAATTATAAAATTTTATACTAACATTAAAAGCCTTCTGGCAATGATTTATCATTTTATCATTAGCAAATATTTGTCTAAAATAAGGGTTTAAAAAATTTTGATAAAGAAAATTAAATTTTTAGAATTAAATATTATCAATTTTGATATTTAAATTAATAAATGAAGTTTTGTGCCACGCCCTTAATAAAAAAAGTTACAGATTTTAATTAACAAACAAGCTTTTTAATTTCTGGTATATTTAGGTCTTTAAAATGAAGTTTTTATATTTGTTTCTTTACCACATTTATGTAATGATGCAAGGCATGTTAAGTATTGATTTTACATAGGTTAAATCATGCCAAAATTGATAAGCTAGATATAGGGATTAATTTAACTTGTTAAAATAATATTTTGTTCATTTTTTCAGAGCTATTCTATATTTTTGGCATAACCTTTGAGTAATTAATAGAAATTTACACATATAATTTAATTGACTGTTAAAGGAGGTGTGAACAAAATAATCAATGTTTATATTTTTTAAAACGTTTTATCCACCTCACATTATTGATATAACGTTGAAATGCCATGAATAATAAAATCTAAATTTAAACAACAAAATTTACAAAATCACATAAAACTATAGGTAACTCTAATTTCGCAGAAGAGTAACTGGTCAGTTTTTAATCTTTGCAATTCAAAAATGGTTCTCATTTGAAATAAGGATGCGTTTTTTTTATTTTAAATATCAACGTTTTCGTATCTACCTGTAATTTTAGCAAAATAGTTTTTTTAAACACACACTACTATAGACGCTTTTTATATACATATAGGTAAGGCTATAAGCTTTTATTGTTTATTTATATGCCTTATTTAGGGCCGTTTCTAGCCTTCTTTTTTGATATATACATTTTATTATTTTTATTTTTTTTCTTGAAATAGGGAAAATTAGAGGATGGCCGCATCTTTGATGACACTTATCGCCGTGGAACGACATTTAAATTTCCGTTGGGAGCTGGTCGCGTAATCAAAGGCTGGGAAATGCAAATACCAGGGTATACACCTTGATTAGTATTATTTGTTAGATCTTGCAGGCCCGCTCAGCCTCACACATAATGAGCGGGGCTCGGACTCATGGCCGACGGGCTAACTCGGATTAAATTGAATAGCGAACTCCTAAATATTTCTATTCGGAGGTAAGTAATCATTAGGTTTTTCTCAGTTTTTTGAAGTGTTTCTGTGTTTTGAGTGAGCATCTTTCATGGGCTTTAACTTTTCAAACCATATATGTTTTTTACCTACATTTTAAAAGGATTTTTTTAAGTGTTTCTTCGTTTTAAGCAAATTTTGGTAGATTTTGCCAAAATCAACGGAGACTTACCGGGCTACATCGGGTCTTGAATGATATTATTAATATATAAATTATTGACTTTGACGAAATGTCGTGTCTTTTAAAAGGTTGTGGGCAAGGGGGCAGTGTTTAAACAGATACGAGACTTTGACCTTTCAGCGTTTTTTTATCCCGCATGTTTAAGGATTTCATAGAATGCGACATTATCTTCATGGATTTTGTTGTTTTGAACGGAGATACATGTTTAATTGGTCCCTTTATGGGAAACGTCGTATAACAGTTTCACTCTTACTTAAAAGCGACATTTTTCAACTTCTTTTATATATGGAAGTTTTTGCCTTACGCGTAATAATTATTTTGGTTGATGTAAGTAGCTGTTTGACTTAACGTCGTCAAACAAAGTTTCTTTTTTTGATATCTCCATCAGCTAAATGTTCAATTAATTGGTAATCGTATAATACACGAGAATAGTTGTTTTTTTTTTGTAAAAAATGGCATAACATATAAAGTCCAAAATTTTTTATTGAGGGAAAATCTTCAAGATTAGACAAATTATATTTTACTTTATAGTTTAGACGCGGATTTCAATCAAATTATGTTGATTGCGTAGATTAATAAATTAATTTTTTATAGATAACATACAATGTTAATAGACTTCAATTTAGAATAATTAGCTCGTTCATGTTTTTATTTTTTAATTATTGTTTAATAAACCCACACAAAAAATTTCATATTTGTTTAATAACAATGGACAACGAAATTGTAGAGCAAACAATTTTTAATTTTTGGAAAATCTTTGCGGTTACGATAGTTAGTAGGGGAGAGGAGAGTCTCATAAATTACTTTTTATCGTATGTTCAATGATTTAGTTTTTATATCATTTCTTTCACATATTTAATTATTACGCCAGCCCAAAATACGAAAATTAGACAATGTTTGACTAAATATTTGTTGGGCAGGTTCGTCCATAAGGGCAATCCAAGCAATAAGGGCGGGCGTTTAACAATTTTTTTAAAATAACAGGGGTTTAAGCTTAAAAGAAATTAGAGATGTTTTGTGCTTAACAAATGGTTGTCGTTCGTATGCTGACTAGATTAACAACTCTCATCGATCAGTTTAAGAAATTGATCAAAAAATCTAATGTTTCATCTATATATAAAACACAGCTCAACAAATATTTAGGTCAGAAACTAGATTAATAATGAAAACATAAAAAAATGCATCCCCAAGATGGCCTTATCTGATAGATATTTTTTGTTTTATTAGTTTACATCGGCATTTAGATAATACAATATATTTCGCGTCCAAACTTAAATACGAACAAAAAATTGTTGTCCTGTGAAATATATTAGAATGTGTGAAGGTCAAAATAGGACACTCATTCTCCCGCCCGATCTGGCCTACGGACCTGAAGGCTTCCCGCCCCTCATTCCGGCAAATTCCACTTTGCTCTTTGACATCCAAATTGTCCGCGTAGAAAAACCCAAAGAATTGTGATACCTAATTTACGTTATGTACCAAGCCATTCAAAATTTTAAGAATTTTATGCATTTAAATATAATATAAATTTTATTATTACAGTTATAATGTATATTTTAATACTCATAGCAAAAAAAAATATTGCTTCTACAAAATTTATAATTTAACAAATATGAAAATTATGAAAGGCGCCAGCAATTTTTTATTCATTTTTCCACATAAATTGCATATTGAGTTCATGTCAAAATAATATTTATCTTAACAATTACAATCATAATCAACGTAGGATACGATTAGTTCTTAACCGTGGTTATATAAGGTAACGCTTCCTCTTACCTGTACAGGTGTATGTCTTCCCCCCCCCCCCCGCATACGCAGATATAGACGGTGGAGTCGTGGGGGAAGATGTTTAAAATATTTATGCAACAACTTTTTAACTTTAAGAATTTTTTAGTAAATCATTATTGCGCATATTAGAAAAATTTTTCTTTTATATTTTCCATAAACTTGCCTCAATAAGCCACAAAACTTTTTTTTTAATTTTCTTTCACAAACGCTTGCTCATGAGTGAATGAATGTTGTTGTTTTTAATCCATGCGCTTGAAAAGGGATGAGGGAGGCTCTGAGGTGTGAGCGAGTTTGGAGGCGGCTAAGATGGGGTTTGTCCATAGATTCAGGGGATTTATGGAAGTCCCACTTGAGGGGCACGATAGTCAATGTCATAAATGAATGAATATTTTTTATCTATGTCTTAGCTCATGATTTAATGTCATTTTTGCCGGGAGAAGGGGTAAGAAGCTGGCCTTTAATTTTATTTCGTGTAAACGAGTACATCCTTTAGCAGAACAAATTTAAATGAATCGCGGCAAGATGGTAAAATAGAGTTTATTTAGGTAACCATAGATAAGGTCCTTTCAAATCTCTTTTCCCAATAAAAACCTAAACGAATTTGAGCTTCTCGCGTGAGTTTAAAGCCTTTTGTTTATTTGTATGGGGACCTAAAACACAGTTCAACAAATTTTGAGTTATAAAGCAACCTTCAGAGATCAAACTCCCATTTTGGATTTTCATATAGGTTTACCGGTTTTTTACTTATCAAACTTAGTAAGTCAGAGCTATAAACAATAAAAATTTTAGACAAAAATGTCAAAAATAAAACAAAAAAGATTCAAAAACAAAAATAAATTGAAATATTTTTTGCTTATTGACATTAACTAAACTGTTGAATTTAAAGTTCAAATAATATTTAATAATACCGTTAGATCGTGTCGTATTTGACGTAAATTAATTAATTACCCTTATATACATTTGTACAAAATTATTTATTTTACATAGGTTTATAAAAAAAATATTTTTATTTAATATTTGTTTTTCCAAAATAGGTAACTCCTAATACTTTTTTAATGTATATTGTTATTATTATACAATTCAATATAACTAATATAATAAACATTTTATATGTAAATTTATAAGTCATATTTAATTTCTTGTTTAAACTAAAATCTAAAAACCTCAAACTTATATAATAACTTAAACAGGTGCTCTTGAAGTTAATGTCTTGATAAAAATTGAATTTATGAACCGTTATTTTGTTTAAAATTATAATTCTGGGGTGTAATTTTAGTTTTATGTAGGCTTCTTTATAAAAATTTCTAATAAGAAAACAGAGTTTAAAGGCAGAATAAGATAAGTTTTGAAGTTTCATATTACGTTTAGAAATAATGTTTATATACGTGCCCTAACAACAAATCAAAGTATATTCTTTTCTCCTTTTTTTTGATATAGAATATATATATACAAATTTTTTAAAAATCTTTATTAGTATATTTTTGAGATTAATATATAAGTTACAAATATGAAGCATGAATATATATTTATAAAAATTTTTGATTAATATTAGGGTTAAAAATATGATAAAAATAAATATGTTAAAGTTAATAAAATTAAATGGCACATCCAATTTTATATAAAAAACGTCTATGTTAGTAACAACATGGCGTGTCTTAAATAGATATCTTCTCTTATATCTTAAACTTTAAATTTGAGCAAAGAAATGATTAGATTTTAATTTAATATATCATGTTAAAATAAATAATACTAAAATTTAAATTATTCTAAAAAAAAAATAAAGCAGGTTAATGAGATTAGTATAATAATTTGAATCTGTATGATTTTCAGTTACAAAATTATGTAATTTAACACAAACTCATAAATTTTGCGATTATAAAAAATGCTAGTTTGGACCAATTTTCACCATGTGTTAGTAATACAAAATATACAAAATACCATTAAAACAAATGTAGTAAACATATAGCTGGGTCTGGCAAGGCTTGAGACTTATATTAGAATTCATCAAATTTAAACAAAAAATTATTTTTTTACGTTTGTAAATAATTCTTAACGGCCTAAAAGTATGGGACATTTTAAGTCGACTAATTTTTTGTCATAAATAAATTCAATATTTTAACTAACAAAATTATTCCCAAAAAAAAATTTATAACTACAGGATTCAAATAAAACAATTTTTTTCAAAGGCAATCGCTTTGATTAAACCTGCTAAAACAAAATGTAAAAACTTGCCCAGCAAATACCTTATTTTATATGTAACATTAAAATAGTGGATGTTCAATAAATGATTGTGCCATAACCAGTCCAAAAAGGAAGGTTCCACCAATGATGTAGAATAGTGAAAGGGCAAAAAGACATGCGCGTCCATAGGGGCCAACTTGAGGAATCAGCGTTTCGAGATCAGTGTCCAAAGGTGGAATGTTTGCGTGAGTTTGACTACTAAACAGATCAGTAGTTGAAGTTTGGGCAGCTGGATTGGCCAAACTAGAGGTGGTTGAGATCGACCCTTTCCAAAATAAATAAATAAATTAAAAAGTGTTACAAATTTAAATTTTACACGAGAGTTGTTATAATAGCAAAAATAGCTGTTTTAAAAATATTTTTGAACATTTGATTTATCGTTTTCATTTAATTATTATTTATTTCCTTACCCCTTTTACCTTTTTTCATAAATATTTTTTATTCAAGTGTTTTAAATAATACCCTCTAATCTAAATTCACATCCATACCTTTTGATTATTCTTTATCTCTATATATTGGCATGTTTACGAATAAATGTGTACATTTAAAAAATAGAATTATTAATTTAAAAGAAATAACTTTTCATTTTCTTTAAATTAAAAATATTATTATCATTCTTTATATTGAAATGTAAAAAGTAACAAAAACCTAGTCCTCGATATGCATAAAATATAAACTGTACCCACAAAAGTTTGTGAATAAGCGAATATTAAACCCTAACTGTAAATATTATCAAAAACCATTAGTGTAAAACTAGGATTTAATTTATTTGCGGCAACAAAAGCATTTGCAAATTTGGTTCAAATAATTTTGTTGTAATGATAAAACAAAATAATATTGCGTTTTAATTCAACAAAACTATTTCAAAAAAATATAATAAAATTTTAAACCCAATTTAATTTAAAAGCTATATTAATTGAAATTCTTGCATTAAAAACGAAAAAAAGGTTTGTTAGGAAAAGAGAAAAATTTGTTGGCCATGCTACTACAAATATTCTCAGCGGAGTATATTCCAAACACCTTCTCGTTTAACTGCAAATATATTAATATGAACAATTATCTAAAATTACAATTTAAAAAACATAGAAAGCTTTTTAATAAATTTTCTTATGTAGGCCATACTTAAATAAAAAAGAAAAAAATTTGGTAGCCGTTTTAACAGTTGTAATGTCGCAATAATTTAACAATTATGAATTTAATAAGCAGTTTACATCTGACCCTTAATGTAAAATTTATTAAATATAAAATAAAAGATTACATATTTATTGGGCAAAATGATGCATTTTACTTTACGTAAAAAATTATTTGTTGAAGTGTGAACGCACCCTATTGATGGAGGTTGGGAAACAAATATTGTTCTATTAAAAAAAACCCTTAAGTGACCAAAATTAAATAAACTGTGCTTGTCTAAACCATATTCTAAATTTTTGGCCATATCTCGAATTTGAGATTTCAGAGGGTCGGATTCAGAGGGAGAAAAGTCATCATTTGTTTGAGCAATTGTCAGCTGTTCCTTTTCATAAATGTTCACCAGGTCAACCATGAGAGCCGTCCCGGGTAGTACGAAAAGGAGGAGAAGCGAAAGCGACCCGAGATAAGGAATAATTTTACCTGTATTATTTGATTTTTAGTAAATAATTTGATTATTTTGGAGGGCACATGCAATGTGAAAATTTTATATGCACATAATTTTTTCTATTTGTCGAATTACATAAGAGTTAATTACGAGATAAAATTTAAATAGTATTTTACTTCTATATAGTAGAGTAGACTGAAATATTTTTTTCATTTATATTTTGATTGTATACTCCTTAAACAAGTATTTTTTCGAAATTATAAAATGATTTTGAGATAATTCTACATTTAAATTACCGCTAAGTTTTAAATTTCGCGTTTTTTAAAAAAAAAAAAATAAAAATTTGCGCGTGGCCCAATGTAAATCAGAGTGATAAAATTTTTTTTTATATAAATATGAAAAAAAAAAACAAATCTTTACAAAAATGCTTGATTCTTAATTTGAATGGCCAGAAAGAAAAAAATAGAGACAGGTATTTTATTAACTCAGGTAATACAAATATATCTTATAGGAAGATTAAATTCGTCAGGTCCGCTTAGACAGTGGGTCGCCTAAAGTGAGAGCCTAGATTAAAAACCTACGTCGCCGGCGTGCGACCAAATCTTACTATCTAACTCGTCGGCAATAAATATTAATTGATTTGCTTTAAAAGTATCATCGTCCTATTGGGGCCCTTAAATGGGGAAAGGTATGGGGGAAACTTTAAACACCTTGTGATTCTTTTTACCTTAAAATGCAAAATTAAAAAAAAAATTACCAATATCCGGTACATATAACGTGAATATCACAGTTGAACAAAACCAGGCCAAGCTAACGCATATTCTTATTAGTTGTTCGCGAGGCATATTCCATAAATTCCTTATTTTGCCACAAGAATGAGTTAGAATTCTGGCAAATATACAGCCACGTGCAGTGGGTTGTTGGAATGCAACCTAATATAAGAGAGTCAAGAGAATAGGAAAAAAGAAGTTAATAGATAATTTGAAAAAAAAAGAATAAAATAATGAATTTAAAAAAAAACACAGAATTTTAAATTATTATATAACAAATATTGCCATTTGCAGCACAAGTTCACAAACAAACAAAATTAGTCAAAAAAAATATGCACATTAAATTTATAATTATTTTGGACATCAATTTTCATAAAAGTCTGAAAAGATAAGTTTCTGAAATCATAAAAATATGCTTCTCTATGATGGCCTTATTTCACATATATTTTCTGTTTTTCGTATTTCTTCCACCTTCGGCTCCTTACATCCGATCATCTCGAAAAATGGCTGACCAAATAGATTTTGCGACCTTTAAAATTCCCCCCCCCCCCCCCAAAAAAAAATTTTAGAATTTCTCTTTATTTATAATTCTATAACTGATATTAAATCATATAATAAGAAACAAAATCACAATGTGTTATCGGTTTTAATAAAAAAAAATTTATTTTCAATTTGAACATAAATTTTAATTTATTTTAGTTTTTTTTTGATATTTTGACTTTTTTCTAAAATTTTAAGTGTTCATAGTTGACTTAATAAGTGTGAATAGATTAAACGGGAAACTATGGCAAGTTTAATCCTTGTGGTTAGCTCATAACTCTCAAAAATTTACGAGATGGATAACTCAAAATAAAAATAGGCAGTTAATAAAAAAAAATAAATTTTTCTCAAAATTAAAATGGAATCTTATATATTAAAAAAATAAATTATATTGATTATTAAAAAACCTAAGTCTTTAGGCTCATTAAGAATTTTTAATTGAGTATGTAAATGTCAAATAAAACCAAAACAAAGCTTCTAGATGGTGAATTACTTTTTCTCAATATAATTAGTAAGTAATTTAATTTTATAAAAGGGCACGTGCAAAGTGAGTTTTTATTTTTGTGAAAAGTTTAGGCCTGTTTAAACCTGATAACTTAACCCTAACATTAACCTCAACCCTAACTTAACCCTAACCCTAAACATCACGCCCTAAGGCTAACCTAACCCTAATACTAACCTAACATTAATCTAACTAAATATTCAAGCTGCGGCTGGATATTAACACTTTTCCTGCAAGTTTAAAATACACAAAATCTAGTAGTTTTATTATAAATGCATATTATCGTCTGCTCCCCCTCCCTGCCCCGCCCCACCGCTGCTTAAAAAGTGCATTTCGGCCATTTCCGCAATTCCTTATTCAGTGTAGATTAAAATTATTGACTGCTCCTCCCCCCGGTTTTGGCTAAATCGCGAATCCCGGCTGGGCCAGGATTCTTAGCTTAAGCCATAATAATAACCTATTTATTTGACATTTGCTAAAATTTATGTATATATAGTAATTAAACTGCTGGTTCTCCTAAAGCAGGATCAGTGAAATTCTCATGACCATTCGACAAATGCCTATGTCTTGTTTGCTTATCTCCATCATGCAAGCCTCCTAACCCAGATGCAGCACCATTATTATTATTATTGTTGTTACCATTATTATCTTGATCATGGATAGGGGTTAGCATTTTAGATGTCATCCAAGGAGATATGAATGTATTTGTCAAGCTGACTCGAGCACAATACAAAACCAAGGGATATGTTACTACAATTTTGACTGCAAAAAAATAATTAAACACATTTATTTAAACAATTTATTAACATTTTTATATACATAGGTTGAAAAGAGAAAGAAGCACTTACAAGCTAATATACCAATGGCTAAACAAATTGGAATAGATGGGCTATAGGCAGTTAAAATATCTGGATTGTTCATAACAGCGGCCCCAAAAGTGAGGTAAGAATAAATGCCAACCAAATTATAAAATATTGCACATACAAAAATGTTCACCAAAATAGCTTTTGAATAGTTAAACCAAGTTTTGATATGCAGGTCCCCCATATCATGGTAAATAGGGACTACACTCAATTGGGAATTGTATAAAAAGCAGATAGTTGGCACAATATGCATTAAATGAGTGCTATGTGTCATTGATGAGCCATAAAAGGAGGTAAATAAATTGTAAATTAAATTCTTTTCAAAATGGTTATTTAAAACACAATAATTACCATTATTTTTTTGACAATCATTAAACAAGAGAACATTGGGTTTCTCTGTAGCTGATTGGTGATGATATTTATAATATAATACTGTCACCATGACAGGAAGATAGGACAATAATACAGTACCAATTTGACTAGAAATAACAAGAAAATTAATCCTTTTAGAAAAACACAGTGGTAATATTAGAATTGTAACAACAATTATAAAGATTTGATTTTTGGTAATTATATATGTATCTAGATGATATGTTATATAGACTTTAGATATTTGGTCTACCAATACAATAAAATATGTTATGCAGGTGCCATATGAATAAAGAAATATAAATACTGATGTAACAATTTTAATTCTTTTGCCACAATAATAATTTATTATTGCCTCATATGAATCAGGAATTGGGTAATTTAAGTCATTTTTTATTTTGCACTTGACTGTAAATTTATGAGTTAAATATAATAAGATGTGCATTGATAAAGTTATAAAAATCACAATTATTGCTTGTATACATAAGGTATTAATAATTCCTCCCCCTTCGTAAAACGCAGTTGGAAAAGCCAAAATTCCAGCGCCCAACGTGGTGTTGATAAGCAAAAAGGCTCCGGCAATCCAATCATATTTTTTGCCTCGAGCTGTATTTTCACGAGATTGTATTAAGGGCGTAGATTCACCGGTGTCATTATGGTTAAACGTACTCATGAAAATAAAAATTTAAATAATTGATATCATATGAGTAATCATGAGTGAAGGCATATATCTCAGGCTAATACCTCTTTCAAAATTGTAATAATATTTTAAAAAAAAAAGAATTTCAACGGTTAATATCAAAAAATAAGAATAAAGGTCTTGTTGTCATCTAAGAAGTTGAATAAAATATGTTTTTAAATTTATTTTTACGCTTGCCGCATCAATGTTATTCAAACGCGTGCAATTTTTTCAAAACTTTTTTTTAGCTCGTTTTAAGCTGCGGTTTATATTTTTTTAAAATTGTAAAAAATATTTCTAAAATAAAGAAAATTTTAGCGGCAAATATTAAAAAGAATTTAGGGTTTTTATGTGGTTTTAAAATATGCCTAGCAAAAATTTTTCATAAAAATATTTTGAAATTTTTAAATTTACACACTAGCCGCCTCAAAGTTATTTAAATGCGTATAATATTTTTTCAGAATTTTTTTTTTAATAGCCGCAGCCAAATATAAAATTATTTTAAGGCACGTGCAAATAGAATTTATATTTTCGTAAAATTTCAAATAGTTTGTAATAGAACTCAAAGTTGCTAAATTTAGTTTATGCACAATAAATAATTTTTCTGAAATATTAAACTTTTAAAAAAATGGCCCTATCTACAGTCTATAAATTCACAATAATGTATGATAAATTTTATATTAAGAACTTCTATAGAAATTTATGACGTTAATATAATATTTTATGAACAAAATAGAAAAATATTCAACAAGCTGCGATTAACACCGTGAGGTCTATATATACCTTAACTCATTTCAAATTTTAATTGTTTTTAAAAATATTATATAAACTGGACCATCGTGACTTATTTCTAAATATAAAATAATTAAAATTAGTATAAAATTCAAGCCCAATTCTAGCTTTTCAAAAAAAAATTTTGGGGGGAGGGGGGAAGGGGGAGAGGAAGGGGGGGTTCAAAAAAATTGTAGGGGGGGGGGCCGGCAGAAAATTTGTTTTGAATCCATTGAAACACCTTATATAATATGTAGCTCACAACCCGGCGTTAAAGAGTCAAATAACAAACTTATAGAAAAAATGTTAAATAAATTAGGAAACGCATTTGTGTAATCATCAAAAAATTTACAAAATTATTAATAACAAATTTTTGTACTTATTAAGTTTTTTTATTAAATAATTTTTTGCTAAGTTAATTTTTTTAGATACTAAATTCTTATTAATAATATTTATTTTTAAAAGAGCCTCTAATTTATTTATACCTTTAAAAAAGAATTATCAAATTTATAAACGATATCAGGCACGATTCTAGACCCCATTTGGGGGGGGAGGGGGCAGTGCCCCCCAAAAGATTTTGATTGCCCCCCCTCCCAAAAAAATAATTAAATTTGCCCCCCCCCCCCAAATACATAGTAATTTTATGTTTGCCCCCCCCCCCCAAATTGAATTTGCCCCCCCCCCCCAAATACATAGTAATTTTATGTTTGCCCCCCCCCCCCCCAAATTGAATTTGCCCCCCCCCCCCCCCCAAATACATAGTAATTTTATTTCTTCCGCATAATATAATTAAATTAGCTCCGTCAAAAATATTTAAAAAATATTTTCCTAAAAATATTTACTTTTTTAAAATTGTTTTAAATTATTACTTCTTACCCGCAAGAGAGATCAAACTAACAAAAATATATAGAAAAATTTGATTTTACAGAAAGCTTTATATTTGTGAAACCAATTCATAAATCTGATGCCTAAGAAATTTTCTCAGTTAACAACAATCTTTTGTTAGAACATAATCTTGAACCAAAGAACCTGATCGTACAATGCTACGATGGGGCGAACGTAATGCCCGGGAAAAAATGGTGTTCAAGTATTTCTAAGCAAAATAGCTGGACACCATGTCCCGTATATTCACTGCTTTAACCACCGATTGCATCTTGTTGTAAAAGATTGTCTTATTTCAAGTGAAGGGAATTTTTTTGATAATTTTTCTTCCCTTCATAAATTTTTTCAACCTGATGCAATCAAGGTAATTAGTGAATGCGGGACCATATTGGTGGTGTGGTCACTACCTGCCCATTCTTTTTTTTTAAATTACACAGAAATGTTTAATACTCTTTTAAAAATTAAAAATAAAAAAAACTTTTATATCTTCAGGTCACAGGGCCGAATCGGGGTTTTTTGACCATATTTATAATCATCTATTTATTTTTTTGTATTTTATTGAAAAATTATTTTATTTATTAATAATAATTATAGATCAATTTCAATGTAGAACGATTTATATTTCTAAAACTTCTGATTTAATATACCATTAGAAATTAAATAATAATTCATTTGAAGATTATTTTGAAAATTGTTTTGATATTAATATTTTTTTAAATGACAATAATTTATCTATGGATAAAAGAAAAACTAAACCTAAAGAATTTTCTGATTTTTATTTATTTTCTACTCATAAGTTTGAAAATATTTTAAATATTAATGATGAAGTGAAAAGTATTTATTTTAATATTATTGATTTATTTATATTTTGATAATAGATTTTTTACCGATAATAGTTGTTTAAAATCTTTAGATTCCCTTTATAAATTTGATTAACCTTTATTTTAGATATATTTAAATTAGAGCCTCTTTTAAAAATAAGTAATATTGATAAAAATTAATTATCTAAAGAAATTGACGTAGCCAAAATTTCAAACTTAATAATTACAAAGAATGTGTTACTTGTGATTTTGTTAAATTTTTATATGATTACAATGATGCGTTTTCTAATTTATTTAACATTTTTCCTATAAGTTTGTTAATTGGCTCTTCAACGTCGAGTTGTGAGGCCACATTTTCTTCTTTGGATAATAACGGCTGACAAGTAGTGACCTGCTTAAAGGTGATTTGGTTCTTTTAGAACACGAAAAATCATTAACTAGGGGCCTTGAATTTCGATTAATATTGTAATTTAATTAAAATCCTCTAAGATAAAATAGTTTGATCAATGCAATACACTGCTCATAATCAGCTAATTTTTGCTTACTATTTTAAAATGGTTGCAAACTTTTTTTATGCGCATTTAACGTTTATGTTCATGTTTTATTTAATTTTTTACCCTAATATTAACAAGTTATATATAACCAGTGTTTTTTCATATATATTCCTCCAAATTAGCATACTTATACAATTTGTTTTCATGATAATTAATCTTATTCTACTATTCATTTTCTAAAATCCAAAGTTTTATATAATTTATTTTCATCATTCATGTATATCATATTTTTAATTTTCACGCGCAATGATACAAAATGATAAAATTATACTTACAATGAATACAAATCTCATATTTTTTTAAGCAATTGATTTTAGTAAAAAATTTTAATTCACATTTTTCATTTATAAACTCATTTTTTAAATTTAGGAATATAATAAATTACTATTAATTTGTTAAAAAATTTTGAACATGGATTCTATTGTTGTACATGTATATTTTTTGCCGTGACCGAAGGTCACGGCCAATTTTGCCGCCGAAGGGGGCAAAAAATATTTTTCTGCCCCCCCCCCCACGATTTTTTTTGCCCCCCTAAAATGGAAAAGCTAGAATCAGGCCTGAATATGGAAAATTGTAATCGGTACAAAAAAAAGCGGAATAATGTTTTGTGGAGATGATTCTAATCAAAACCTCAATATTCAGGAAAAATTGATTTTAAGTGTGGATAACTATAGATATATTATAATACATTTTAATAAAAATTTAAGTAAAAAAAATGAATATGTATGAACCAATTTTTCGCTCTTCCTCTATCCCTATTCTCGCTAAGAGACACATTTTACACGTGTGTTCTCCAAATATTAACATTTGGCGCTGAACTCGGTTTTTATAAATCTGAACTTAAACCACTGATTAATTTACATAACCAAATTACTAGGTGGATTGCTGGAAAATTCGGCAAGAAATAGGCACAAAATTGCATCTGATCAAAGATTTAAACATTAAACCTTTTGAAGCTTAGGCAACTGAAAAATCTTTTTGTTTTTTAATAAAGCTCCTATTTTTAAAACATTTATTAAAATTTAGATCTGACAAGCTCTAAAAAATGGACGTGGGTCTCAAGATGTAATATAACTATAAAAAAAACTAACTAAATCCTAACAAGAGAGCAAAAAAATTTCTAAAAAGGTTAGGGGCTTCATTTTAAAATTTTTGGGGCGAGATAAAGAAACCCAAAATTATTTTTTTCTCGACTTTAAAATTATTTTTTTCTCGACTCGGAAATAACTATTTTTTTGATATAATTAATAATATTAGCAGTGAAAATAATTTTAAATTTGCATCAGGAATGAAACTTCTTTTACAAATGTGGACAAATAATTGGTGGGTCAGAAAAAAGCTAAACTGGCCAAATAGGCATTAAACTGTCAGATTTCCCCTGTTGTTATGACAACTTCGTTATATCAATTCATCATTTCCTATGTGTATGCCCAGCATTCAACGAAATTATAACGCAATATATTAACTCCTATCTTGTCAAAGTCTTTTTCCAAAACTTATTCCAGGAAAATTACGCAATTACTTTCACCTATGACACAAGAGCATATAGATAAAATATAATATATTTCTTTTTCAGGCAAACTATATTTATCTCGAATGGGTGATATCCATTACCCCGTTAACGTTCGTGATAAAAGTGCCAAAGCCCTAACGGGTAAGGCGGCCTCAATAAAGAAGAGGCTGTGGGGGGTGGGGGGGGGGTGGTTTTTAAGCACGTACTCCTAACCCTCTATGCACCGGTGAATTTTTAGTGATATACGAACATCAGTGCGGTTAATTAAATTCAACATATCAACATACCTTTACTTCATTTACGCATTGATAAGTCTGTTATTCTTAAAATTTACTGGTGTATTTGATGATCCCAATCCCAGTTTATTTATAGGCTAGCTTTGGGATCAAACGAGCAAATTTTTTCACCTCCTTACCAAAAAAGAATCTTTAAACTCCCTTTATAAATTTGATTAACCTTTTTTTAGATATAAATAAATTAAAGCCTCTTTTAAAAATAAGTAATATTGATAAAAATTCATTAAAGAAACTGACGTAGCCAAAAATTTGTTAATAAGAAACTTTATAATTACAAATAATGTTACTAATGATTTTGTTAAATTTTTATATGATTATAAATATGCGTTTTCTAATCTATTTAACATTTTTCCTATAAGTTTGTTATTAGGCTCTTCAACGTCGAATTGTGAGGCCACATTTTTTTCTTTAAGAAGGATAATAACTTCTAGTAAGCTGATAAGTAGTGACCTGCGTAAAGGTGAGGTTCTTCTAGGATACGAAAAATCATTATAACTGGGGCGTTTAATTTTGATGAAATTTAAATTTAATCAAAACAACATCTAGCATAAAATTGTTAGATTAATACAAAACACGGCTCATGATCAGCTAATTATTTACTAAAGACGGTTGCATTTTTTTTTATGCGCATTTAACGTTTATGTTCATGTTTTATTTAATTTTTTACCCTTATACTTATTACTAGTTATATATAACCAGTGTTTTTTCATATATATTCTTCCAAATTAGCATACTTATACAATTTGTTTTCATGATAATCAATCTTATTTTACAATTCATTTTCCAAAATCCAAAGTTTTATATAATTCACTTTTATCATTCATATATATCATATTTTTAATTTTCATACGCATGGATATCGGCTCAGATAGCTCAGTGGCAAACCTTCTGCCTTAAACGCAGGAGGTTGCGAGTTCGAATCCGTTAACAGCGGCTTTTTTCTTCGGAAAAATAGCATACATGTGTAACCTTTTTATAGCTTCTGAGTGGCCTACCTAGGCAGTAGGTCTTAAACGATATGTCTTAAAGTAAGAGCCTAGGCTAAAAACCTAGGTCGCCGGCGTGCGTGCAAATCTTACTATTTAACCCGTCGGCAATATTAATTGCTTTGCTCGGGTTAAAGAGTCCAAGCCCTAACGGGTATGGCACCCCTAAGTGGGGAAAGGTATTGGGGAAACCTCAAACCAATTGAAAAAAATGCGCATGGATACCAAATGATAAAATTATACTTAAAATTAATTTCCAAATCTCATTTCTTTTTAAGCAATTGATATTAGTGAAATTAATTAATTTTAATTTACATATCCAAATTATAAACGCAATCATTTTCTTTATTTTATGAATATAATAAATTACTATTAATTTCTTAAAAAATTTTGAACATGGATTCTATTGTTGTGCATGTATATTTTTTGCCGTGACCCAAAAAAATTTTTTCTGCCCCCCTTTAACGAGTTTTTTTGCCCCCCTCCCCATAAATGGAAAAGCTAGAATCGGGCCTGTTTAATTTTATAAAATTAATGGTTTTGTCAACCCCTTTTTTTAATCCTAAATAACTTGAAAGTAAATTGCTAATAATTTCAAAATATAACATATATATTTTTTTATAGGAAATCTAAATTTGAAAATAGTTTTTTTGAAAAATTAATATTTAAAAAATGTGATTTTTCTGAACTTTGGACGCGGTTTTAAAAAAATTTGAGGCATTGGAAAAAAAAACTAAAAATCTCTACAGAAACCTCAAAAAATTGTTTATGTTGCTTTTTTTGTTGTCCAGTATTTTTATATTAAACTAGTAATTTAATGTGTCGTATTTAAGTTTAGACGATAATTAATTGTATTAAAAAACGCTGATTTAAGAGTTTGATATATTAATAAAATTTTCTTATGATAAATAAGTTACAAGGGATTTTTATATTAGATTATTAATTTTTGTCTTTTTAGGGTGTATTGTTGTTGTTGTTTGTTGCCCCATTCGTTGAAAGTTGGTGGTAGTAAGATTGAGCTTGAGTTACGCACTGATCAATCTGTTATTCCTTAAAATTACTAGTGTATTTGATGATCCCAATTCCAGTTTATTTATGGCTAGCTTTGGGATCAAACGAGCAAATTATTCCACCTCCTTACCAAAAAAAATGATTCTAAATAAATATTATAGGTAAAAAATCTATTATTAAAAGAATCAATAAATAAATCAATAGTATTAAAATAAATACTTTTTGATTTAACATTAATTTTTTACAAACATATGAGTAGAAAATTATTAAAAATCAGAAAAATCTTAAGGTTTAGTTTTTTTTATCTATATATAAATTATTGTCATTTATAAAAGTATTATATATAAAACAGTTTTTAAATAAATCTGTAAATGTGTTTGTATTTCTTATTTATTGAATTTCTAAAAAACACTAGTGTATTAAATCAAAAGTTTTAGAAACATAAATTGTTTTGCATTCAAATTGATCATTATTTATTTTTAATAAAAATTTTTTTTAATGATAAGTACAAAATAAATTGATGATTATAAATATGGTCAAAAAACCCGGACGTTTTGGCCCTATGATCTGAACATATAAAAACTTTTTTATTTTTAAGTTTTAAAAAGGTATCTAATATTTTTATGTAATTATTATTAAAAAAAACAATGGCGTCGTAGTGACCACACCACGGGGCAAAAGCCGATGGTCCCGCATTCACTTACTTCCTTGATTGCATATTGAAATAATTATTTAAGGGAAGAAAATATATCAAAACGATCTTTTCCTTTACTTAAAATTTTAAGACAACCTTTTACAACAATATGCAATCGGTGGTTAAAGCAGTGAATATACAGGACATGGTGTTAAGGCATTTTGCTTAAAAATACTTGAACACCACCTTTTTCCCCGGACATTACGTTCGCCCCATCGTAGCATAGTGCAATCAGGTTCCTTGACTCTAGTTTATATTCTAACAATTGATTGTTAACAAGTGAGGAAATTTCTTTGGCATCAGATTTAAGAATTGCTCTCACAAATATACAGCTTTCCGTAATATCATATTTTTCTATATATCCAAAAACAACAGAAATAATTTCTGTATTAGTTATATCTTTAGCGGATGAAAAGTAAAAATGAACAAAAACATTTTTTTAAAAAAAAGTAAATATTTTTACATAATACGTATTTTTTTTGGGGGGGGGGGGCGTGGGAGGAGGGGGCAAATTTAATCCCCCCTCCTCAAAAGGGGTTTAGAATCGTGTCTAATGACTTAATTTATAATAAGAAACTTGGTTTATAAATTAGAAGTTTTATTAGGGTACTGTATGGACCCCAAACTCTCTATTCCTATGTTAAAAACCATAATATTGCAATTTACATTTAGCCCGAGAATAAATGAGTGAGATTATTGTAACTCGTGTAGTACAATGGGGTCCATACTGACCCCAATTTTAGACCTCTATAGTTTCAAGAATTTTAGAGCTATAAGTTTTATTTTAAAATTTTTTTTAAAAAATAATATGTGCTCTTTATTGATTAATATAAGTTATCATTAATAAATATTGCAAATTTTATTTAAAAAAATCTAAAAATATGGAATTTTTATTCTTCCATATTACATTAAACATCTATATATCAATGTTTATTAAATCGTGTTATTAGGTCAGTAGACCATTTTATAATAAATTTATGGGGAAAAAATATTAAATAAAATATTATTTTTGGCCAGGGATTGGGACCGGTACCGGAACCGAAAAGCGCGGTATTTGGAGGGTCGCTCGGTACCGAAACCGGTACCGGTTTTAAATTTAAAAAAACGGTTCCGCGGTACCAAAATATATTAATAACTTAAAAATTTAAATTATAACATAGCGCCTGGATAATTACATTCCACACTAAATCACCTAATTAGCAATATAATCTCAAGCTTAAGCTCAGTAACTAAAATATCAGTATAATATTGGTTTGAAGATTTATATCTTATATACAATTTAAAAAATTTAATTTACTTATGAAATTAAATATTTAAGCTAAAATATTAATAAGTTATATATATTTTAATAATATACATATATATTTAAACTTTATTAATTTTAGTTTGATTTTTTATTAGAGATTGAATAATTGTCGCACCTCTTGGTACCGGAACCAGTACCAAGTAGTTCTTGAGCTGAGCTCGTATCGGAAGCGGTACCGGTATTAAAAATTTGGTACCGATCCTTGTTTTTGGTTATTATTCACCTTAAAAACAAAACGTTTTACAAAGAAAAAAAATAATCTTTGTCATTATTAACAAAGCAAACATTTTATACACTAAATATGTAACAATATTTAGAAAAAAATAACTAAAAAATAATGTGCATTTAACCCGCGATTACTGTAGGGCTCATACGGATGTACTTCTTGAATTTTGAATATCTTCAAAAATATTACATAGTATGAATTAAATTTTTGTGACATTTTTTTAAATTAAACAAAATTAGTTTTTAAAATTTGGTCATTTAATAACAAAATTTGTTTAGAATTAGAAATTAAACTGGAGTTAAGATGGACCCCACGCTCTCAATTTTAATGTTTAAAATCATGTTATTGCCTCAATTTAAATTTGAACTTACATAATTGAAACCTTATATTCAAGTTATTTTCTTATAATATTAATTGTTAAGTGTACAAAATAAATTTGTATAATAATGATATAAATTATTTTTTTTCATTATAAAATATCCAGTTTTTATGGTAAATAATAGCCCAAAAATAATTTTTTATATCAAAATAAATATTTTGAAACGCTCTTAATATGTTCTACCAAAGCAAAAACACGAGGTAATGATATTGATATTTTTAATTTATTAACATGATTTAATCAATATAATATGGAAAAAATTTTAATTTTTCAGATTTTTTCTTTGTGTCAAATAAAATTTGCAATATTCATTAATAATAACTTACACCCGTCTATAATTAAAGAACACGTATTTCTCTTCAAAATAAAAAATTAAAGATCAATTTTAAAAATTCTTAAAGTTATAGAGGTTTAAATTGGGGTCCGTATGAACTCCACTATAACATATGCGTTATAAAATTCTCACCCTGCCATTGGCGGGTTAAGTTTGAATTTACATTGATTTAATAAAATGGTTTTTAACATTAAAACTTGCAATGTGGGGTCCATACGCCTTCAATTTCTAAATTTTAAACAAATTTTAATTTTCATTAATAGTTATGTTTATTTTATATTTAAGAAAAAAGTCACGAAATTTTGGCCAATAATTTAACGAACCTTACAGTGCTAATTGCGAGTAAAGTATATAAAATGTTTGTATTGTAAAATAACACAGGTTAATAAATACCAATGTCAAAAACGTAAGTTTTATAAAAACATTAAACAATGCATCCCCATGATGCCCCAATTCATATATATTCTTGTTTTTCTTTTCTTTCGTCTTTGGCTTCTTAGATCTGTCTATAACAAAAAATGGCCTTTTTTGAAAAAATTGATAGATCTAAATATACCCCAAAAAGAAAAAGTTTAAAACTTTTTTACACATAAAAATCAATTGTAACTTATATTTATAATCACAAATAATGAGAAATAAATTTCATTAATATATCAAGCTCTTACATCGGCATTTATTTAATTAAAAATATTTCGCGTCAGACACTATATATTATCGGTTATTAATAAAAATATTATTTGAAGTTTTGATTTAACAGTTTAACTATTGTGAATATGCAAAAATAAAATTTCAAATTATTTTTTTAAATCTCTTTTTTACCTTTTTTTCTAAAAATCTTTACTGGTTATACCCAACTTATGTTTGATTAGAAAACGGTAAACAGATTTACCTTAGATGGCAGGTTTGATCTCTGGGGATAATTCATAACTTTCTAAAGATGGTTGACCTTAATAATAGATTTTACTTTTTTTTCTTTTTAAAATATCTATATTTTTGGGTGAATTTAAGCATAAAATAATTTTTTAATCGCATATTTTTTTTCATAAATATTTAATATTGTACGAAAAACACGAATTTATTATTATTGATACCATTTTATTTATTGACTTATTTGTTCAATGTAATATATAAAAATAAAAAATTCTTAATTATTTTGATTTTTTTTCCACTTTCTGCCAAATAAAATTTCTATTCCTTATAATAGTTTATTATTAAAGAGCATGTATTTCTTTTCAAAATAATTTAAAAATAAAGATCATAGCTTTTAAACTCTTATTAAAGTTTTAAACTTGTAGCGTTCGCCTTACAAATTTCTCACCTTACCATTTGCGGGTTAAACATTTTTTTCGTACGTAAAATTTTTTTTTCTATTATATGCAGTTTAAGAATAGAGTAATATCTTGCCTATGTTATACAATGTATATTTATAAAAATCCACAAGACCAACTGGCTGGACATTGTGTACTAAATACCCAGATTATTTATATTTTTTTCTAGCCTATATTACAAATTTAATAACCAGCCATTTAAAAAGTTGTATAAGGGGAGCACAGTGGGCTTTTATTTTCGTAAAAATTTCAAAAATTAAAACAAAAATTTATTTTATAATAAAACGCATAATATTAAAAAGTTGCCAATTTTAGTTTATTCACTAAATGCTTTTTCCGAAAAAAAAAACTTCTATAAAAAATTAAAAAACAAAAAAATAAAAAACAGAGTTTTTAAATTTTAAGAAAATAAAAACTCACTTTGCACGTGCCCTAAGGCAATATTCGAGTGTAGAAATTATTTTTAGGTGAATTCCGTGTAAAACTAAGATTAAACCTTAACTAAAATTTCGCAAAACATTTAGCATAATATTTAACGGAAGCAACATTCAAATGTTCGTTATTGTTGCGAAATCAAGATCAAACACTGTATATGACGTGACGATGGCAATTATGTGCATATAGAAGAGCACTCTTTTCATGCTGGAATTAATTGTTTGTGAAACAATTATATTACACTGGACAACAAAATTTGGACGATCTTAAGCATCATTTATGGCTACTATAGTTTTTGGTCAAGTTTTTGGCGCTGATCACGAATATGAAATCAGAATTTTAGCCAATGCCTCAGGTTTTCAGTTATTCGGTGTCAATTGAGATTTTTTAATTTTTAAGATATTTTGGGCTTCTATATCATAAAACCTATGGCTAATTACAATTAAAAAATGTATTTAGATAACGAAAACATTCATTATTAACGTAAGGGTTTAAATTTTTTAGAAATATTTAATTTTTCTTTATTTTTTAATTTTTGTAAAATTAGTGGTTTTCGTTATCCTTTTTTTGATCCTAAATAACTTGAAAGTAAATTGCTAAAAATTTTATGTAATAACCTTTTTTAGATATGTTTTTTTATAAGGAAGCTGAATATGCCAATAGATTTGTAGAATTATAAATAAAAAAAATTTTGCGAATCTTTTTCTGAACCTTGGACGCGGCTTAAAAAAAATTGGAGGCATTGGAAAAAAAACTAATCCCGGGATCGTTATCGCATGAAAATTCTCTACAAAAACCTCAAAAATTGTGGATGTTGTTTCTTTTTTTTTTGTCCAATGTTATTTATCTAATATAAATATTCATTTATGCAATCTGACTGTTTATAAAAAAAACTATGAGACATATTTCGCTAAATTAATTTTTATTCGCGATCGACTAACCCCTATATAGGTACCCCAGATCTTTTTAATAAACTTGCAAACGCTGTATCTACATAGACCCACATTTTATATTTTGAATGTTTTCAAAAATATTACATATTATTGACTGTGAGTAGTAAAAAAATATGGAAAAAAAAATTGAGCACATCATATTCTAAAACGACCAAAAAATTCTCATTTTTCTGATATTAACCATTATTTTTTGAAAAAATAAAATTTTTTCCAAAATTTTAAAAATATTATTAGTCACAGCCGTTCGTTATATTTTATGACTATTTTTTTATAACCGGTACGGGGGACAAAAATTTAACGCGAATGCTAAGGTGGGACGTACGGACCCTAACTGTTTTTAAGCTATGAACTTCATTTTTTTATTATTTTGACGAGAGGCACGTGATCTTAAATCATAAACTAACAATTACTGTATAGTATATTGTAAATTTTTTTAATACAAAGTAGAAAAATATTAAAAATTAAAATTTTTTTTTAATATTATATTAAATTATTATTGTTAATAAACTAAATGTATTGATATTATTGATCAAAATGTATTTTTAGATTTAGTTTTTTTTGGTGAAGAGCATTGAAATTGTTATGCGGCGACGTTCATAACCCCTAGGGTCAATGAAGCGCCTCTCCGCTAATACCATAATATCCATCGAAATGACGCCGCACTCTCTGGAATATTATAGCGTGCAGACTTTACATGGCTAAAGTCGAAGGCAAGAGTCATTCACCTGCTAAAACAATGCCCCCGTTGCCCTACATCTCTTGAAAAAGACGGCATACCCGTCAGGGCATAGCCCCTTTTGGCCCTGTCGGGTACTAGGCAACCCCTTAACCATGAGCTAAAGAATTTTAGATTTAGTAAAAAAAATTTTTTTTGTAAGATTTATGCAAAAACAGTATTCTGAAATTAAAAATTGTTTTGCCTGTAATTTATCTTAAAAACCAAATATTTTGAAGAAAAAAAAAAGAAATATGCTTAGCATTATTATACAATACTAAAATTATTAATACTTGATTTGTCAATTATTTAAAAGAATTGCTAGTTAAGGTTGCGAATATATAATTTTAATCTTCTTTCAGCGATATGCTGACAGAAAATTTTACCACGTGGGGTCGAATTTTAAATCTTTTAACAAAATTTATTATTAGATATAAATCAAAATTTCATTATTAGTTATGTTATTTATATATTCAAGCAAAAAATCAGAAAATTTTAACCAAAGGCATATAATATTTTTGTATATATTCAAAATCAAAAATGTCTTGGTCCAATGTTTTTAAAGATATTTAAATTTTAAAATGCTGTGGTTTAATTAGACCCCAGCTGCGGGTTTATTATTAATAAACTAAACCTGTAATTTAAATTTGGTTATTCTAATATCAAAATTTGCTTGAAAATTGAAGCTCTAGTGGCGTTCGCATCAGCCCCATATGGTCGATTTTAATGTACCTTAATATTGTCTCAATGTGTGCAACCAGATTCTATCATAATTGTCTTAATGAAAATATAATTTGAAGTTTTCTAACAGTTTAACTATTGTGAATATACAAAAATAAAATTTCAACTTACTTTTATTTCTCTAATTTTTTGACCTTTCTAAAACTTTTAATGTTTATAACTAACTAAGTTTGATTAGGCAAAACGGTAAACGGATTTGATTATCCCTAAGATGGCAGGTTTTATCTCTGTAGTTAACTCATTAATCTCAAAAAATCGTTGACCTGGGTAATGAACGTTGGAAAAATTACGTTTTTTATTAAAAGGGGCCCAGCTTATAAACCTGTTTGCCGGGGTGTGTTAAACAATTAAGTCTTTAATCGTTGGAGATTATGGAACAATACTCTGACTGATGTGCCGCCTTTGCTTGATTAATGATATTTGGTAAGACGTTTAGATCAAGAGTCTATCTTTACGAACATAGAAAAACTAGCTAATTTATAAGGTGATCAGGTTTACGATCATCCATATTAAATGGGGTTCTAAGCTTTAACAAATTTTTAACTTAAACACACAGTATTTCTAATACCAGGGCTGGGAAAAAAACTAAATGGGCCCTTTTTTAACAAGTTTTTGAGTTTTTTTTTCCAAATGCCCACAAACTCTTGGGCATGGCAAAAGAGAAGCCCCTTTTCTTGCTTAAAGAAAAAGGGCATGTTTAAAAAAAGTCACTTTTCAAAAAAAAACTCCTAGGAGCCTTAAGAAAAAGTAACCCACCCATCATTATATAAAGAAAAAATCAAAATTTTCCGAAATTATTATAAAGAAAACATAAAATGGGTTTTTTGGGGCTTTTTTTAAGAGCCACTTTTTGTGGGTTTTTTTTGCCCCTTTTCTTAGTAAGGGTTTTTTTTCACTTCTTATTTTGGCCCTTTATTTGTGGCCCAATTTCTTTTTTTATGTTATAGGGGAAAAAATGAGCCGGCTCATTGTTTTCCCAGCCCTGCCTATTACACACGTAACGAGGGGGTCGTGTGAAACATTTAAAAATGTAATATATAGACCTAGCATCTCCCCCCCCCCCCCCATCAAGTATTTTCTATTACCCCCATCATATTTTCTTTGAAAAATTTCTAAGCATGCCTCTGCCCTGGCAATGTATCATTACATTGGCACAATCTTTTCAAACATAAATTTTAGTCTTAGACAAACTACATGATACATGGAATTTTTACAGTTTTATAAAATTTGTCGCGATGATGGAATTATGAAGATGCACAGGTACTATTAATAGCTTAACTTGCAAACATAACCAAAAGTGCCGAATTATTTTAGATATAGTGCCATAATTTATGTGTTGTTCCTCAGTATACGATCAAGTTTAGTTAATAATTGCTGCTTGCAAATTAATTTGTCCATTATCGTGAATTGGGGATACTAAAAATTTTATTACTTTTTGGTGAAGGGTTAAAAAAATTTCCTCACAAGATTTCAAAACTGGTTTATGATAGACTGGTATATAAAACAAATACAACAGTTAAGAGAAGAACTGATGGATCAGTGCGTAATTGAGAAATAGATATAATAATAATACAAGAAAGGATATTGACCCAGCACTATTATTGACCGTATCTCTCGAAAATTAACCGTTGCTTGTATTAGTAATACCTGCTACAAAACCACCTCCTCATTGCCTCCTCTTTTTTGAGACCCCCATACCTGTTGGGGCCTTGACATTTGGAGCGGACCTAGAAAGGTAATTAAATATTGCCATGTCAATACGTTAAAAATTTATTTTATAACAATTTTAAAACTATAAAAATAAAAGATGAAAATATTAATAATTTGACAAATTTGATTTTAATAAATTAGGCACCAGGTGTATCATTATTTAACCGTGTCTCTATCCTTTCCAAAAATCCGTCCTTCAGCCAAAATTAAGCCAGACATTTTGTGAATCAGGTAATAAGCGCATGGCAGTTGGTTTTTCACGGTTCCTAGTATATTTTTACTGTCACTGGGTTTGTTGTACGTATGAAGATCGGTCCGCACATAAAGTTCCATTTTTCCTCGTCTGTTGTCGAAATCGAACTGTGAATATTGGTTGAAATGGATGTGTTTGTAATTTTCTCGAGTGGTTTTTTCTCTATTTAAATAAATATGTAATTGGTATCAATAATGTACGAGCATTTTTTTAAGTGAGTCATTGTTTTAAATTGTTTTCTTTATTTAAAACGTTTTTTTTATACAAAAAACTGTGCTTACGATTAGATTGGCAAATTTTTAAATGCGTTTTAAATATGTTAAATTTTTAAAAAATGAGTTAATATTTTATAACTTGCCCTTAATTAGACATCATAAATTTTTTTTTTTAATTGTTTGTGCATTGTGCAAATTTCGGGGCTTCATACCAAATTTATTTTACTCGTTTTTACGTTTTCACCTAAAGCCTCTTAAATACTTCCTTTTTTGTGATAAATGCAATAAACAAATTATTATAAAAATTGAAAGGTCATTTAGGCTTTGTGCACTTTTTCAATCTTTTTTCTGTTTTTTTTATTAAAATTTCTTTCAAAATGTAATAAAATAATGCCTTAAATTGACCTTTTTGCAACCTTAAGATTCACAAATATTTATAGGCTAGCTTTGGGATCGAACGAACAAATTTTTCCACCTCCTTATCAAGAGTTATATAAATAAATTTGCTATATTCTACATACAAAAATATATATACATGTCTCCCAGCCAATCATATTTATGTAATATTAACCTGGTTTCGCACTCATCAGGGTCCTCCATGTAATGTTTCATATCAAGGTGTGAGCTTTGATGGATTCCGGGTATAGTTCCACTTCGGGCATTTTGAATCTTATACGGATTTTGCAGCTCCAAAATTCTGGCCACGTCGCCCTTCAGCAATTCCTCCAAATGAGCAGATTCTAAGATGATGAGTTTTAGCGGTCCAAAATTCTGGACGGTCGCGTTATGCGTCGGATATATGAGTTTTTTTATACGCCTATAACACATTAAATTTTAATTTTAAAATTTGCGTCTCTCCCACCAAATATCCTTTGAAAAGACGCCGCATTTGACAGGATATTACAATATGCTTTGTAACCTTAGAAAAGTCGTAGGCCAATGTCTTCACCTGCTTAAAAAATGCCCCCCCTTGCCCTTAAAATATAAAATTATTGATTTTTTTGTTTGAAACATCTAATAACATTTTTTGTTATTTAAAGATCAAAGGAAAGTCAAAAAAAAATGGTATAGGTGACAGATAGTGTTTTTTTTTCTCGATCGATGAAAAATACTTTGCCTTCAATCAGCTTTCCATGCATCAGTCATCTAGACTTCAACCTAACAACAAAACAGTTGCTTAAACAAATTCATACCGAGGTCGTACGCAATACAATTAAATCTTATAAACCTCCTCCCATTCTTTTAAATGGTTGGCCTCCTCCTATATCACAATCCGAAAAAACTCTCCCCAGGCGGGAAAGATCCCTATTTTCTCAGCTAAGGTCAGGCTGCTGTTATCTACTAGCAGACTTCAGTAGTCGCGTATATTCAACAGACGACAAGTGCATCGACTGCAAAGAAACGACTGACAATCTTCTACATTGGCTATCGTTCCCGTCACGTGGGACCTCCATAACTCCCCAAGATCTATGGACAACCCTATCTTAGCCGCCTCCAAACTCGCTCACACCTCAGAGCCTCCCTCATCATTTTTCAAGCGCACGGGTAGAAACAACAACAACAGTGTTTTTTTTTAGTTTAAACAGCTATCTTCCGGCATATTTAACAAATGACAAGCGCTCAAACACAATATAAAATTATAAAGTTACCTTTGTTTTATACCGGGGAGGTTTAGGGTAAATTTGAACATCATTTCGTATTTATCGGAGAAATGGGCCGGAAGGGTCCCTAGGTTCCAATCTTGAATTTCATAGGATGTGAAGAAACTGTTGATAGGCGAATTCGTATAAATCATATTCATCATATCGAACGTTGCATTTATATCAACAATTTTTTCATTTATAATTTTTTTTAGCGAAGGAGCCAGGTAAGAAAAATCTATGAGCAAAATGTATAGAAGTTATAAATGGGGAACCCAGTTTTTTTTGCTAATTTGTCACTCTAATACATATGTCAGAGTGCAAAAAAATATATTTTTGCTTTAATCATATTTTTAAAATTAAAAATCAAAAAAAAATTTTGTAATTATCTATCCAAAAAATATTAAAACCGCATTGCAATTTATTAAAAATTTTATCATGGAAAATCCTTATTTTAAAGTTAGGCGCAATCTAGGTTTCTTCAAAAACACATTGTAAAATATGGCCGAAACTTACGGTTCATATTGTCTGGTGATACAATGCGTTCCCATTTGCTTGCACGCTTAGAACGACAACCAACCACAGGTTGGACCCCTTTTTGTACGAGTACTTTTTCCAGTCCTATATAGGCACTAAGGCCGGCTAAAGTCGGTGAAAACAAGAAATCTTTCCGGTAACTGGCACATTCTTCAAAGGGCATGCATAAAACCGGTGCAATCTGTAGGCTCAATATCGACTGTGGAATGGTTAGGATCACCACCACAAATAGTATGGTAGAGGAAAATTCTTTTTTCTGAAACATCGCCCTTATAAGATATGTCAATGCGAATTATATTTGCTTCAAAATAATATTTGTAAAATTTTAAAATGGTTTGTAATGAGGTAGAAAAAAAAATAAAATGTAAATAGAAATATTAAGAGGTGAGTGGCATAGATGCGCGGAGGTAGAGAAAGTTTGTAATTAAATATTGAATCACAGCCTGCAATTCCTAAGCCAAATATTGTACCGGAATTTGGATTTAGGTTGACATCGGAATTAATAAAAGTATGTATGATGTCGTGACAATTTTTTTGGCACGAGGTGATGGGGATTATTACTGGGCGTCTTATCGATCCCCAATGTAAATATCAGGACCCAAAGTATGCCTTGTAAAGGCCAGATCCAATTTGTAGCAAAGCATATTTACGTTTCGTAATTTCTCCGTTCTTGTCTGGTAAGCCGACTTAAGACCTGGTGAAAAAAAGAGAGCAGCCCCTAAAAGATTTTTTTGGGCTCCTTTATTTACATTCACACTCAATGGGCCCGAATGGGAAATACGATTTGGTAAGGTTCATTAAAGGCTCTTTATCATATTACACAGGTTAACCAATATTTGAGAGTTATGAGCTAACTACCGAGATTAAACCTGCCATCAGGGATTTCCAAATAATTTTAATTTTTTCCAATCAAAGTTAGTTAGTCAGCTATAAATTTTGAAATTTTAGATAAAATGCAAAAAACACACAATAATAAATTGAAATTTTTTTTTGCAAAGTTACAACAGCTACGGTTAAATGCTGATGTAAGAGCTTGATAAGGAATTTTCTCATTGTTTGAGATGATAAATAAAAGTTACAAGAAATTTTGCATGAAAAAAAGATTCTTAAATTTTATTTTATTAGGATATTCTCGATCTATCAATTTGATTAAAAATGCTATTTTTGTGATATGAAATGTAAAGAGCCGAAGCCGGAAGAAAATAAGAAAAACGTTATAATAATGAGATTGCCATTATGGCGATATATTAATTTATGTTTTAAAAAATTCACATACCTGATATTTATATTTGTTGACCTGTGTTATACAACTAGGGATTGCTCTCTACTTTGGCCCCAAAATAATGTCTCTCTTTCCTCATCATTGACCTTTAGGCCTAAGTTGCCACAATGGAATCTGCTTGAACAATTGTTGGGTTAATTTGTCGGATCGTTCAAAAAAAAATTTTTCTTCCCCTCTTCTCATTTATTCAGATTTAAATTAAATTTTATAGATTTAAATTAAATTTTAACTTGCATATATTAACAACACTGGACAACAAAAATATAAACGGTTTAAGAATTCTTTAGGCAATTTTCTTGCGATAATAACCTTGGGTTGAGTGTTTTTCTTCCCTCCAATTTTTTTCTAATGAGTTAACTTAGCGTCCAAAAAAACATTTTAATAACAGGCCGAGCATCGATGGTTAAAAACTAAAACATGCCCTGAGTAGCGGTTTAAACTGCAAAAAAATTATCCGGTCTCAATAATTCTGAGAGGCAAAATAATGATATCGACTCTAATTATAAATATGCCCCCCCCCCCCCCCCCCTATTTCGTTATCCTGTGAAGATCATTTATTCTTAATATTCTAAATCGGCACGAACTTAACTTGAATTCTCAATATTTTAAATCGGCATTGGCATACACATACAAAATGTTTAAGCCTATAAAAGTTTGTCGATTTAAATTAATTGTAGGAAAGAAATTGAAGAAAGAAATAAAAATAATTAATGAATTTATTTTTTAAATTACTTTTTTTGAAGATACAACCATAATATCAGTGAGTTGGGTGGTTATTGGTGATATATTAGATAAATTATAAATGTTAAAAATTGAGTTTGTAAGACCTCAAACGCTTTTAAGATTTAAATCAAAGTTTATTAATCGACTAAGACACTTTTTACAAAATTGGAACGTGAGTAGGGCATGTCAAAACTCCGGAGTTTAGAAGAAGTTCACAAACTCCGGAGTTTTTTATTAAAATTTGCTAGTTAATATATGTAATTATTACAAAATTAGCTGCTCTTTCATTTATTTACAACTTTCATTAAACAAAAATGAGTTTTGACTACAAAAATACAAATTCCAATATTTTCAATAAGCTAATGTTTACTAGCGAATTCCAAAAAACTAAAACTCCGGAACTCCGGAGTTGATGGACTCCTTCCCGACTCCCGGAGTTTTGACATGCCTTAAACGTGAGCCATCTCGTTATCAATTACATGTAGTTAAAAAATTAATGTATATGTATTGTCGTCTTTTTCAGACCACTTTAAACGAGCAATATTTTATTGAAACTGAGGTTCTTTTAGCCAGTGACTATTTTCCAGCCAATTTTTTCCATGGAATTTGTAAGGGTTGATTAAGATTTTACTTTTTATTTGTAAGAACCTTTTTCCATTCTAATCATAGAAAAATGTATCCGCTTTCCTTCCTTGAATAAAATTCTAATTTATGCTCCCAAACGTCGTTTAACCCTAATTTTATAAAATTTGCGGCTAATTTAATTGTACTTTATCGACTTAATTTTTCCGTCATAGCGGGTAACCACTTAAAAACTTTAATTACTTTACATGGTTATAATCACCCTATAAAAGGAAATATAACAAACTTAACGCTTTAAACAATCCACATCAGCGTCTAATTATTTGTAAGAGTGTGAGTTCAAAATATTTGGCAAAATTAGCCATATTTTGAATTAATTTTTTTACCATTTTTAACCCCGCCCCCCTTTCCCCCTATTTGAAAAAGTTCAAATGAAAAAAAAATTTCCTTTATCTTGCAATTCACCTCAAAAAAAAAATTTCTAAATTAAAAAATGAATAATTCTCAAAAAAATGCATTTTGTTTCTTTTCTCCTTAAATGAGCTTAAATGGTTCTCTGAACAAGCTGAATAACCAAGTGAACACAAAGTAAAAATCTGGTACTGTTGCGTTGTTGGCCATATAAAAAACTAAGTTTTTCAAAAATTGCCCTGAGTACCTCACTCCGACTCATTAAAAATTCCATATTGAAAAAAAAAAGAAAAGAGGTTCATCAATACTATCAAAACTCCGTTTTACCAAAAAATAAAAAAGAGTTCTTTTTTATTTAAGAGGAATATTCATTTTTTTGTAAATAAAATCTTTTTATTTGAATATTTTTCACCCCCGTGAAAAAGAGAATTCCCTCATATTCACCTTTTTCTTTCCTCACCATTCACTAGAATAGAGGAATTCACTGCGGCTGAATTCTTTTTTATTAAACACTGATCCACATGCCACTTTACACAAATGTGACAGTTCTTTATCTTTGATAATTAAGAAAATTAAAACTAAAATAAGTTTAAATAACGTATAATTGGCGACTTTTAAATTATTAATCTATATGGATTCTATTTAATTATATAGGCACTCAATACTACCCTATCAACTGCAAAATTATTTTGCCCATATAAAGCACTTTTTTAATTCACAGTACTTGGATTGGGTTAAACTTTTATATATCATGCCATA
>CM060245.1:33352865-33484628 GCA_030555515.1 Acutogordius australiensis | reverse complement strand
AACAGGTCAAATATTTTTTGAGAGTTATGAGTTAACAACAGAGATCAGACCAGCCATCTTAGAAAATATTAGATCCGTTTACCGTTTTTCCTAACCAAACTTAGTAAGTCAGTTATAAACATTAAAAATTTTAGGAAAAAAGGTCAAAAATCAAAAAAAGATTCAATAGTTAAACTGTTTTCAAATATTATTTTATTTTAAAACCGATAATATATCGTGTCGTTGAGTTTGAACGCGAAATAATTTGTATTATTTAAATGCCGATGTAGGAGCTTGATTTATGAATAAAATTTATTTATTATATATTTTTTGTGATTAAAAATATAAGTTACAAGGGGTTTTTATATGCAAAAATGATTTTTAATTTTTTTTGATAAAGTATATTTAAATCTATCAATTTGGTCAAAAAAGGCCATTTTTCGTTATACAGATCTAAAAGGCCAAAGGCGGAAGAAACTGAGAAAACGAAATATATATATGAGCATAGGCCATCATGGAAATGCATTTTTTTTTATATTATTATAAAATACACATTTCCGACATTGATATTTGCTGACCTGTGTATTTAGATCCCTTACCATTCCGTATTTTAAAAATTATTACGATTACCCCGGGCACACAATTGCTTTATGCGGCCGGTCAGGGGACCTCATAGAATTTGTGGGTAAGCCTCAATGGTACCTAAAATGCCAAGGAAAATTATCGCAAGATCTGCTAGCACTGATCCAAAATGACCCGTAACTTTTATTGCTCTCTAATGGTCTTTAATGACCCGTTTTTATATGAGATATGCATTTTATTGAAAAATATTTTTTTTCTGTTTTAAATTTAAATTTATTAAGTTTTCATTGATCCATCTGTCTTTCTTTTTGATTTTGGCACCTGAGTTTTGAACACACTATATACTTAAGACTTTTGCAAAATGGGCCTACTTTTAAATTTTATTAGGCTATAGTCTATTAACACAAAAATTTAAAATATAACTTGGTAAATATCGATTGCAATAAATTTGCCAAAATTTTGTATTATAAAATAATTTTGCCCCTACAAATATTGAAAACGTCATAAACATTAAAATTGCATTTAATTTAATTTGTCTTTTTTTTATTTTTCTTTTTTTTAATTTTATTTTTATATTTTTTTAAAATTTTCAATATTGTAACAGGCGACAGCAGCCTTACCAAAATAAGTAAGAGTTCTTTTCTTAAAATTTTAATTTAGATCAGCCCTTACCATATACCCCGAAAAGAGCAAACTCTACGGCATATCTAATTTAGTTGAATGGTTACACGATATTAAGGATTGGTGCCTCTCCCGGCAAATTTGGTGGGGTCACCCGATACCTGCTTATACTTTTGCCGGTATGTAAAAAATAAAATTTTGGATTTTTTTAATTTTTTTTACGGGCACGTGCAAAGTAAGTTTAAATTTTTGTGAAATTTTTAATAAATTTAAAAAAAAAATTTATTTTGTAATAAATTGCTAATTTTTAAAAAATTGCTAATTTTTAAAAAATTGCCAAATTTAGTGGACGCACACATTAAATGCCTGTTCTGAAAAATAAATCTTTAAAATTTTACCAAAATAAAATCTCACTTTGCATGTGGCCTAATGATTGACCCTATATATATATATACAAACAATTTGATGTTTAAATATTTTTTTAAGCTTAAAAATTTTTGATTTTAGTTACAAAAAGTAACCCATTTTAAACTAAATGTTCGATGTTTAGAGATTCGTAAAAATGAATATTTTTAAATTGGTACATCCTAAATTTTTTTAATTATTTAGATGATTTGACAAACGCAAAATTTCACGAGCTACTTGTGCTCCGCCATATAGCACATATTCCGGAATGGGTTGTGTCGGAAGGGACTGTATTTGTTATAGCTAGGAATTTGGGCGAAGCTCAAACTGCCGTTAATAGGGCGCTTTCTTCTTTAAGTTTAAATTGTGTTTAGCTCATCCTCCTTTCCCTTAGCAATTTAAATAAAGTCATTTTAATCTAAAAAGAAGCCATTATTTTTTAGGTTTTTACCTGGATTTCTGCATGTCGATTTTCTTGTAATTGGCTCTTATCTCCTTAAAGGCACCCCCGTCAAAATCATATTTGGCATTTTTTAAGATTAAGGTTTTTTTTGGGCTGGTTAATAATATTTTTAGTCTTTATTTTTTTGTGCATCAAATGTTAAAAAAAACATTTCTATTGTTGACACGACTTTTTTTAATATTGTATTTCAATTTAGACGCGCCCATGTCATTAACCTCGAATTATTAAAAAAAATATAATTTAATTTGCTATATCCTTATTTTTGCTTAATTAAAGATTCACCTGGCTCTGCAAATTCGTTAAATCTCGAATTAATCCCCGATCAGGACGTATTTGATACTTGGTTTTCGTCTGCCCTATACCCATTAGCTATCAAGGCTCGTGAGGCGAAATCCGGCGGCCAAACTGAATTAAATTTTCAAAACAATGCATTGTGTCGTTTGTACGGCAATCCCAATAATCACTCTCCGGCCCTCTCGTTGTTGGAGACAGGCTTCGATATTCGATATCTTTGGGTGGCGCGTATGCTCATGCTCGGTCTTAATTTAACTGGTCGCTTGCCCTTTCCTCAAGTTTATAACAGCTGTTTTTTATTGTTTTATAAGCGCGTCTAAACATTTTGTTATTTTTTTGTAAAACTATTTTTTACAGGCACTCACACCATAACCTTGCTCCGGCCCAATATAGTATTTTTGAATTATGTGTCTGCAAACACAAAAATTTTTTATATAATTTTTATTTAAATGGTATGAGACGGATTTCTTAAGATGTTTAGTTCAAAAAAAGCCCTTTTTCTTCCAAAAACCTCCTAAGAGCTTTAAGAAAAAATAACCCACCCATCATTATTACAAAGAAAATATTAAAATTTGTCGAAATTATTATAAAAAAAACAAAAAATAGGTTCTTTGGGACTCTTTTTAATAACCTAACCTTTTTTTGTGGTTTTTTTTTGCCCCGTTTCTTAGGTAGGCTTTTTTTTTGTAATTTTAACCCTTTATTTGTAGCTCCCTTTCTTTCTTTATGTTTTGGGGGAAAAATGAGTCAAATTTTTTTGACTCATTGTTTTCCCAGCACTGGTTTAGTTTTGGTTTGGGCTTGACTTTTTTATTATCCGTACATAAAAACTCTCATTAAAGGCATATGCTTGCCCTTAAATCTTGGCCAATGATTGCCGAAATATCTAGGTTGTCGGCGTATAATTCAGCTATACGCAGCCCAACTATGAAACTTAAAATGTTTATGTTTAATGGCTACTAGGCGGATTCCGCTCTAAAAGGGTTCGTTTATACCGAACCTTAATTCCCAAGTCACAATTTTATTTTCTAACTTGTTTTTAAACTATCACCGCAATTATTTTTTATGTATTATTCTTTTATAGATATATCACATTTATTTTTACCGTTAGGGTATGTGCAAAGTGAATGTTTTTTCGAAAAACTTTGAGAATTCTAAAATTTCATTTTTTTTTTCAATATTTTTATAAGGGCACGTGCAAAGTGAGTTTTTATTTTCGTAAAATTTTCAAAATTTTGAAAAAAAAATATTTTGTAATAAAACGCAAATTTTCAAAAAGGTGCCAAATTTAATATATGCACATAAAATGCTTTTTCTGGAATAAAATATTTTTGAAAAAATTTTGAAAAAAAATAAATTTTCAGAATTTTCAGAATTTTGGAAATTTTACGAAAATAAAAACTCACTTTGCACGTGCCCTAAATAAGGTTTATTTCAGAAAAAGCATTTTGTGTACATGTCCTAAATTTGGTAACTTTTCAAAAAAATTCCGTTTTACTACGAAATAAAATTTTACAAAATTTAGAAAACTTTACGAAAATAAAAAATCACCTTTCGCGTGCCCTTGATTAGCACTTGTTCTATACAATTCGACAAAATACAAAAAAAAGAATAGAAAATTTTTATGAGATCGTTAATGAATCAATCCATTTTGATATTTTGTTTAGTACTTGTTTGCAATAGATTCTTTACCATGGTATTGTTAATGATGACCAGGGCCGGAAAATGAGTAAATCCTTAGGGAATGTTATTGATCCTCTCGACGTTATTAACGGTGCAACGCATACGCAATTAGACGAAAGACTCAAAGCAGGTTTAAAATATATTTTCGAGTCATTGATATTTTCCATCTGATTGGAGCATTAAAAAAATTGAGGGGTAAATTTTTAAATATTACATAAGGCAAAGGCCCACAATAATGTTTTATTTTATATACGACTTTGGGCTAGCTAGGATTGCACGCGCAAACTTTACTTTTAAACCATGTGAAAAACTACGGCATTTTGTAAATTTTTTTTTAATATTATTGGTAAGCGGTCAAGTTGTTTTTACCAAAAAAAAATTAAAGTTTAAAAAATTTTATTACAACAAACTTTACAAATATAAAGTGTGTTTGATGCAAATTAACAAACATTGTCTCAACTTTTTGTTAAAAGTACATATTTAGGAGTAAAAATTGTAATTCTTTTTGTCTTAGTGACATTTACGATAATTTGTTTCTTAATTAACGGCTCGGCGCTATAATATATTTTTGGTTCTAACTTTATTACCCCCTCACTACTTTTTACCCTAGTACAAAATCATCATTTTTCTTTTATTACAAAATGTTTCCAGTAATAAAATTTAGTCGATTTTGTTAATTAAGTTGGCCTAATAACATGATTAATTACTTTGCTTTGTTGAATTATTAACTAAGTTAAAAAGGAAACCGATCCAATATAAAATACAATTTGTTTTAGCGACTTTTGCTTTTACGACTTTACAATTTACAGCTTGGCGTTAAACTTTTCGATACTATGAGTTTGAGTTATGTCAAGGTTTAAACGTAGAAAATATTCCTTGACAATATAATGATTAACTACTTGGCATGAAGTTAACGCATGATTCATTAGATAAACAATTAATTTTCCGATAAATCAATTTTCACATTTACAGTTTTACAAACACAATTTCACAATTACAATTTAACAATTACAATCTCACAATTTTACTTATATATTGTAAGTTGTAATTACCAATAATAAATATTAAATATTGATCTAAAATACTTTTATAATGAAAAAACTAGTAGAAGTTAAGCCCTCACCCTTAACTAAATTATATATTTTGAGTGGTTAAAATAATAGCCCTAGTTAATCATGATTACAAAAAAGATTTAATAATTATCGTTCAGTTTTCTAATAAGTGATTTTTTTATATAAAAAGGTGTCCGAGACTTTGTTTAAACATATAACGAATATTAAAAATTTTTTTTAGTGTGATTCTAACCAATTGTTTTCATAGACCATGTCCTATTCACATAACAATTTTTTGAGAGTTATGAGTTAACTACAGGGATCAAATTTGCCATCTCAGGAAATATTCCGTTTATTGTTTTTCCTAATCAAACTTAGTTAGTCAGTTATAAACATGGAAAATTTAGAAAAAAAGGGGTAAAAAACCAAAAAAGGATTTAAAACCAAAAACAAATTGAAATGAAAATTTATTTTTGCATATTTGCATAAATTAAACTGTTAAATTTAAACTTCAAATAATATTTTCATTAAAAACCGACAATATGCCGTGTCGTATTTAATTTTGGACGCGGTAAATTTTGTATTGTTTAAGTGCCGATGTAATAGCTTGATATATTAATTTTTCATTATTTGTGATTAAGGATATAAGTTACAAGGGATTTTAATTGCAAAAAGGATTTTTAAATTTTTTCTTTTAGATCTGTCAATTAGGTCAAAAAAGTCATTTTTTGTTTTAGATGGATCTAAGGAGCCAAAGACGGAAGAAACTAAGAAAAGCGAAAAACATACATAAGATTAGGCCATCATAGGGATGCATTCTTTTATGTTTTCATAAAATTCACATTTATAACATAAATATTTGTTGACCTATGTTATTCTATTAAAAGAAAAATTTAAGTGGTGTTTTTCTATTACTACTGATAAAGATTATGTGTTAGGACGTTATATTAAAATGCCAATTGTATTTTCAGGTTGAAAGAAATACATTTTTGCATGGCAAGCCTTACAATTCGGAAAATTTTACTTTTGTGTTTTTTAGATCTAACCATGGCCCCCGAAGAACGTAATTTAGCCTTAAAGGGCCAGAAGGCCATGTTTCCTTCCGGCATTCCTCAATGTGGGGCAGATGCTCTACGAATCGCACTGCTTCATAACGACCCCAAAGGTTTTTTTTCTCTTTTTTTTGTTTTTTACGTTCTTTTTTTCGGTAATTCTATTTTAAATTAAAAAAGAATTTATTATAAAAAAAAACCATTATTAATATATTATAATAAAAATTAACAATGTTGAATATAATAAATAAACTATAAAAATACGAGATATATATTACACTGGGCAACAAAATTTGGACGACCCTAAGCATCATTTATGGCAATTATGGTTTTTGGTCAAGGTTTTGGCGCTGATCACGAATATAAAATCAGAATTTTAGCCAATGCCTCAAATTTTTAGTTATTCGGTGTCAAAGTTGAAATTTTTCAATTTTTGGGGTTTTTCGATCTTTTATATCATAAAACCTATGGGTAGTAACAAAAGTTTAAAAATATATTTAGATAAGGAAAACACTCATTATTTTCGTAACGGGTTTAAATTTTTTTTAAATATTTGATTTTTTTTTGATTTTTTTATTTTTGTAAAATTAGTGGTTTTCGTCATAAATTCTGTTTTTTGATCCTAAATAACTTGAAAGTAAATTGCTAAAAATTTTATGTAATAACCCTTTTTTAGATATGTTTTTTTATAAGGAATCTGAATATGCCAATATTTATTTTGTAGTATTAATAGTAAAAGAAATTTTGTGAATTTTCTTCTGAACTTTGCGGTTTAAAAAAAATTGGAGGCCTTAGAAAAAAAACTAAACCCGGGATCGTTTTGCGAGAAAGTTCTCTACAAAATCCTTAAAAAATCGTTCATGTTGTTTTTATTTGTTGTCCAGTGTTATATATGAAAGAATTAATTATAATAAATATTTCATATACTAATTTTTAGATTTCTCTGGCCACGCATTTTCAAAAAAAATAATAATTTTTAATTATTTTTTATTTGTTTTAAAAATTTCATTGAATCATATAATTTTATTGAGGTTTTGACCTTCCTATTGCACATTATTTGTTTATGAAAATATCATATGCTATGCGAATTTGATATAATTCAATAAAAAATAATTAAAAAAACACATTATTAGCATAATTTTATGTGGTTATTTGAGTCTAGAGAATATGGTTTGGCGAAATTTATAAACTGCAAATTCTACATATTTATCTCTATTTTCTCCGTTTTTTCAAATCAGACCTTAAAATTTTTTAAACATAAAAAAATGTATATTTTAAAAAATTTTAAGTTAGCGAATGTAAATTTATTTCAACTACGCCCAAACTACGTGAAACATTTTGCGCATTAACTTTAAAAAAATACGATTTTTTAGGTTAAAAAAATATTTGAATTTAAATCACACAGATTCTTGTATCTAATTTGTTTTTTTTTAAACATATTTTACATAGTTTTGGCATTTATGGCTGGCTTCAAAAATTTGACCATGATAACAAATTGATCCATACAATGTTTGATATTACATAGGTTAACAAACTTAAGAGATTAATGATCTAATTACATCATCATAAGTTTTCTAATCTGTTTACCGTGTTTTTCTAATCAAACTTAGTAAGTCAGCTATAAACATTAATAATTTTTGAATAAATGTCAAAATATAAAAAAAGATTTAAAAACGTTAATTAACTGGTTTTTTTTGCGTATTGAACAGTTGAACTGTTAAATTAAAACTTCAATTATTATTGTTTACTCCGAAATACATCGTATTCTATTTAAGTTTGGATGCGAAATAATCTGTATTATTTAAATGCTAACGCAATTGTGTGATTTAAAAAATACTTCATATCTTATTATTTCAAAACATAAGTTTAAATCACGGGAGATTTATATATAAAAAAAAAGATCCTTGAATTTTTTTTCTACGTGTTTGGCATTTTTTGAGACGGATCTAAGGAGCTGAAGGGGGAAGAAATTAAAAAAAACGAAAATATATATTAGAAAAAGTAATCTTATGGATGTATGCGCTTATACTTTCATTAACTCATTCCTGACATTGATATTTATTGACCTGTGTTATATGCAGGTTTTAGCTCAAAATTTTTTTGGACAGTTATAATGACAAAATTATAATACGTTAATGGTAATTGGATAATTTCATTATAGCTTGAAGGAATACATGATAATTTCATTATTTTTATACATGTTTGACTAAATATTTCATGGAATTTTAATTACGTTAAGAGGTCGATGCCATACCGGGTAGCCCAACTAGGCCATATACAAAATCAGCTCCCAAATATATAAAATCTCATATTTTTGAACACATTCAATCTCAACTACAGGTACACTTAAATTTTAGTTTTAACAGTTTCATGTCAAAAATTTGTGTTTTTACAAAACACAGACGTTACCACTCAGACCGATTTATAGATTCTTTATCAGCAATATTATAACTTACATAAAATAGATATTTAACCCGCGGTTGTCGGATAGGTGTATATTCATGCAATGGTTTTTAATGTAATCTCATGATTTTGGTGTTAAAATTTTTTTCCATAGCAATTTTACATTATAAAACCTAATAATTACATAATGAGTCTCCCATCGAATATGTATTGTTTTTAAATTTTGAAAAATATAAATTTAATGGGGGGGACATTTTCGGGAACCCCACAGTATAAACAAATTCATTTGGTTAATTCAACGCCATTCACCTCCAAAAAACTGTTTTTTTTTACATCTAAAAGGGTGCTTAGTTAATTTTTTTTATAAACAGTTTCCCATTCGTTTCATAGCTCCCAATATATTAGAATTCTTAAGCTTTCAACACCAGCGAGATCCAATGAATGTACTCTTCAGTATAAAAAAAACATTGACTCTGATAAAATGAAATAGGGCCATTTTGTATCGTTTTTACATACACCTGTATATCGATGAATTTTTTAACCTAGTGGATCGATTTGCTCATATTTAATTTTTTAATTTTTTTTTCGATATAAAATTAAATTTAAATAGCTCAAGTTGTAAAGGTAAACGTGGAACACATCGACGAGTACCGTAGATTTGGTAACAAGGTTTGGCAAGGCGTTCGATATATTTTTCACGCCCATGATTTAGCTCGACAAAAACTTTTGGGCCATAAATATGAAATTTCGGACAAATTTTTCACAACCTCTGCGGCCATCAATAATTTTGAGGACATTTGGATTTTGAGAAGGTCAGTGTATTATATTAATGTTTATCTTGTGTGTAATTAAGAAATATTTGTTCGTATTTTATTTCCTTCAGGGCCGTAGGGTAGGGTTTGCCTTCGAGGACCCACGCAGCCCGTAAAATGAATACGTTATGTATTTTAGCCCTTACATATAAGTTGAAAAATTGGTGGGACGACCCCACAAAATATTAACATATAAAAATTTTTGGTGCAAAAGGTTGGCATTTAAAATGAAGGTCGTCGTTTTCGAACCTTCGGGCCCTTTCCTAGTTTAAAACTCCTCTAACTACGAATTTATATTAATTTTTGACTGAATAACATACCGTAAACTTATTTAAACCGCGGTATATTGGCCCAACCATCCCGATATAATTTCAAACTTTTTAATATCTGATTTTTGATTAAGGTCAGATAAACAGGTATCGAATTAGTAATGCCCTTCAAGTTTGGTAGCAATTATCGTTTTAAATTCTCGTTAACGGGTTGGGTGGATTGAGTCTCGTTTAGCTGACGGAATTGCATTCTAATTTTAGGCATGTGAATTTGGAGGCATTTGCATTTTTCGGGAACTCACAGATTAAATAACTATAATACTTACACGAAACACAATAGACTTGCGCATCTTATCGACGTATGTAATTGCATATTCGCCGAGGAGCAACCATCTAGCAAAAGTAGTATGACATTTTCACCTCCAGGACTGGGTGATAATGCTTATTTCATAGCTGACGAGAGTACATCGATCCCTGGAAGATACGATTTTCACTGCGCAGTTCAAGCCCTCAAAAGATTCTGGGTGCAGGAATTTTGCGATATATACTTGGAAATCACGAAATGCGCTTTGGGATCTTTAAACGTCCTAAATACCCCTAAAAATGCACGACGAAACATTGGTATTTTATCGACTCCTTTATGTTTTTTGTTATTTTTTTTAACTGTTCCCATAGTTATTTCATTGGACGACAATAACGATTTTTACAGGGTTTTGTAGAGAATTTTATTGCATTAACGATCCAGACCTTAGTTTTTATCCAAACTCCGATTTTTTTTTACATTGCTTTCAAAGTTCAGATAAAGGTAATAAAATATCTTTATTACGTGGGTTTCGCGTTGCTCTAGGTATTTTAATAAAAACAAAATATCATTTAATGGAGACCCAAAAATTTTTCAAAATCATTTGGTCTAAACCTTGACAAAGCTAGTCGTAGCGAAAGTAAGGATAAATATGACACATTGTTTAAATCGTTCAGTAACCCTTTTTAGCTTTCTTTAAAAAAAGTAAAAAAGTATTGATTGCATTGAGTTTTCTTTCGGCTGCAAACTTCTGCTTCATATGAGGACATGTAATTGGTGGAATTTTAATAAAGCAAGACTATTAAAATTGGTTACAAGTGACTTCGACTGTCCCTGTTGTAAATCAGTAGTTGATGACCCACTTGCTCATTTCTTTTTACACTGCTCTGCTTTGCATTAAACGCTTATACTTGCATGAATTAATATCTTCAAATAAATGTAATAATATGTTGTTAATTGATATTTTAGGGCTTTCTGACCAGTCTCAAATTTTAAATATAATTTAAATATTGTCATTATGCTGGCCGAAGATTCTTTAGCTCTTGGTCTAATTGATTGCCTAGTACCCGACAGGGCTAAAAGGGGCTATGCCCTGACGGGTATGCCGTCTCTTTCAAGAGATGTAGGGCAAGGGGGGGGGGCATTGTTTTAGCAGGTGAATGACTCTGGCCTTCGACTTTTGCCAGAGTTGTAAAGCCTGGATGCTATAATATTCCGGAGAGTCGTCATTTCGATAAATATTGTGGTATCGGCGGAGAGACGCTTTTAATATTATTGGCTTTAAGGGTTATGAACGTCGCGGCATAGCAATTTCAATGCTTCTCTTCCAAAAAAAAATTATTTAGAAATTCTATGGCATGTATTTAAATTATATAAAAAATATCTAAAAAAACTACTTATAACTGTTAGAAATTTACTTTTAAGTTATTCGGGATCACGGGTTTTATGACAAATCATTAATCGAAAACATAAATTTAAAAAAAGCTAAATATTATAAAAAAAATTTAACGCACGTTACTTTAAAATGTTTCTTTATTTTAAATACCTTTTTAAACTTTTTTCTACCCATATATTTCATAATTTAAATGCCCAAAATACTCCCAAAAAAATTTTACTTTTGACATTGACTTACTAAAAGTCTCAGGCATTAACTAAAATTCTGATTCAATATTCGTAATCAGCACCAAAAACTTGACCTAAACGATTGTTGCCATAAATGATGATTAAAGTTGTCCATACGTTGTTGTTTAGTGATATCAATATCTAACGTCAACATAAAGTATATTGTTCTGTAATCAGTTTGCACCTAACGAAATTAATTAAGCTTTATTTCGACAAAATATTTAGCAAAAAGTTAGATAGGTTGATAAGTGAGTTAGAAAATAAATTATGTGATTATCGGCATTTGAGTAGTGGTCCCCCTATTGTTTACAAATTAAGAAATAATTTTGTAAATCGAGAAACTTGATGATGCAAATGCCAATAATAGCATATTTTATTTTCATTGGCTAAAAATACAATTTTTTAAACAGTTAATAAGTTATAAACAGTTGTAATTAAATTCATTTAATCAGTTATATTCAATTATGTTTTCGTAAATTACGCGCATTTTTTGTTTATGATTTTATTGGCGTGTTCAGAGTTCAATCATTTTTTTGCCTAAATTTTTAATAAATATTCTTTTTGGGTTTTCACGTATAAAATTGTTATTGTTTTTTTTTTGCAATTTTTTCTTTTACATAATTTCTCTAATCTTATATAAACACTGAATTGGACAACAAAATTTGGCCGACCTTAAGCATCATTAATGGCAACTTTCGTTTTCGGCCAATTTTCAATGCTAATTACGAATATGATATGGGAATTTTAGCCAATGCCTCAAATTTCTAGTTATTCGGTGCCAAAGTTAAAATTTTTCTATTGTTGGAGTATTTTGGGCCTCTATATCATAAAATTTATGGGTGAAAACAAAAATTCAAAAATTTATTTAAATCTCTAAAACATTCATTTTTAATTTTTTTTATAATATTTGATTTATTTTATTTTTTTTATTTATATGAAATTAGTAATTTTCGTCCTAAAATCCTTTTTTTGATCCTTAATATTTTAAAACTAAATTTTAAATCTTCCAAGCTATAGCTTTTTGTTAGATATTTTTTTTATAAAGAATCTGAAAATGCCAATAAATTTTTGGAATGAAATTTTGTAAATTTTTTTATGACCTTTGGTCGCGGTTTAAAAATCGGAGGCATTGGAAAATAAACTAAACTCGTGATCGTTATCTCAACAAAGTTCTCTACAAAACACTCAAAAAAATATTTATGTTTTGTTTCTTTTTGTTGTCCAGTGTTATTATTTATTGATTGTTATATAATTCTAGCGTGTGTGAAATGTTTAAAATGGAACCATTTTGGGGGGAAAAACTAGAAAATTTTGTAAATGATTAATGAACTCTAAACGGGGTTTAATTTTGCAATTTAAAAAAAAGGTTATTTTATTTCCTTAGCTTATTAAAGTTTCAGCTATAGAGCAAATAAAATGTATTATAGATTTAATAAGCTCAACATTAACGACCCTATCGATTTGTCAAGCAACCTTCATCAAACTGTTACACCCTTACATGCCCCATTTGACTGAAGCACTTTGGTTTTACGTTCACCGATACTACGGCGATAATGTTTACCAAGTGCCTCAAAAATCCGCACAACGCTGCAACCAGACTTACCCGTTGGGCCTTTTGCCCTATCCAGGCGCTAAAAATATCGTTGGAAATCATGAGAGCCCGATGAAGGACTTGCGTAATCCGATGTACGAAAGCGTTATGGAAATTTTAAACAGCCTATCCAGTGAAATTAGGTCGTTTGTCCAAAAAAACCGACCAAAACTAACGGGAAATTATATACCCACGATGACTCTCAACATCAATTTTAGTGCGTGTTTCGTCGATACTCACCTTAAAAATTTGGATAACGCCAACGATCAAATTACTAAAATTATTAAATCATTGACGCGGATAGATGATGTTCGTATTAATAACGATTCACATTGGGCAAAAGATTTTAAAAACGTTGAAAAGCTCCTCGCCGAGCCATCAATATATTATTTTAAGGATGTTTGTCAATACACTATTAAGTTTGGTCATTAGTATAATCTTCTTTCATGAAATATCTGATAAAATTTGAAGTATTTTCCATAATGAACACACTTTTTGTAATAAAGACCACACCAAATGCGATATAAATTTGATTAAAAAATGAAACAAAAAAATTAGATTTTTTTTAGCATAAAACTTAATATTTTAAGCATTCATCTTGCAATAATTTGAAATTTCAATTCAAATAATGCCCTTACCATATATATCCTGGCAAATGCTGCAGTCACTATATTCACATACGTATTTGACTTATATGACACAACGTTGCTCGACAAACTTTTAAGTTATATATGTTAAATTTTCAAGCAGACCTGCATTTAGTTTAAATTATTTTGTTTTTAATCAAAACTTTGTAAGGCAAATATAAATTTTTGAAATATTTAAATATAGCAATAACAAAAAAATATTTAAAAAAATTAATTTGTATTTATGCAGCTGAAATGCTAAAATTTAAAGTGAAATTATTGTTTGCAGACCGATAAAATTTTCTGTCCTATTGGAGATTTTTCTATGTAACCTTAATGGTGATATAACAGTTTTAAATGTATTTTATTTCTTTAATATGGGAAAAAATTCTTTTTGCCTAGTCCAGAGTTCGCAGAATCAGTCATTTAAACTTTTATTTTTATAATTTCTATTTTAAATAATTTCGATAAACGAGAAAATATTTGACATAAGAACATTATGTAGATTATTGCACTGAAATCGGCATATATAATCACTTATTGATTTTCCTTGGATTGTGCAATGTTACATATAACCATTTCAACAGGATATTATATAGATTTGGAATTTAGATGCTATATTTATTTATTAGGAACAATAACCATATCTAAAACTACAATATGCACGTATTTATAAAACGTATAAGATAAGAAATTGCGTCTAAGGATATGAACTGTAATAAATTTATAAGCCTTCACCATATAATGATAAAAAAATAAATGTCGAGTTTTTGAAGTCATTTTAAACTTTTAGTAGATACCAGGTACGTGTATGTGTGTGTTTAGCTAAATTTAATATTGAGCACAATGGTGATGTTTGCCCTTTTCACCTTTGGCCTTTTTTGCCTCTCTACGTTTCCTAGAAGAGCTTACTTCTTCAAAATTTCCATCATCAGCTGAAGGAGCCTCTGCGACCCCGTCAAAATCGAAGCCCTCGTCATCGGCTTCACGCTTGTGATGCTTATGGAACCGTTTTTCATGCTTTTTCTTTTTAGCTGGCGTTGTATTCTCCGTTCCGGGAGATGAACTTGATGTTTTTGGTGGCGGAGTAGCGGTAGTGGTAGGCGGTGGTTTGGTTCGTCTCTTACGAGTCGTAGTCCGTACCGTGGTTGAGGCTGTTGTGGTGGAGGCAGTGGTAGACGGTGGTTTGGTCCGCCTCTTGTGAGTCGTGGTCTGAACCGTGGTTGAGGCTGTAGTAGTCGTAAGAGGCTTAGTACGTTTCTTACAAGTGGTAGTTTCTGTAGAAGGCGAAGCTTCCGAAGTTGATTCCGACCTAGGAGAGGAAACTGTTGTCTTACGGTGATGATGTCCCGGTTTTGCATAAGGCGGCGGGCGGTGATCTGTGGTATTGGCAACATAATATAAATTGGGCAAAATATTAGCACATCTTCAATCAGCTGTAAGGGTCACCCTCACGATGAGTTTTTAAATTTTAATTGAAGGGTTTTTTTAGAAAGCTAATCTAAACCAAATAATTTAAGCACGTGGTAACAATTTACATATAGCCCTCCCTCTTCCTTTCTAAATTATTATAATAATAGCATCAAGCACCTAAATCTATGTTGTTTTTGCACTTAAGGTCGGACCTACCTTGAATTCATGCAGATTGTATTCTGCTTTTCAAGGATTAAAGCAACGCTGGGCTTGGTAAGGAGGATGGTGTGACCGTCAACTTAACCCAAAACTCCATTTTTCTGAATATTTAGGCTTGTAAACAAGCCACCCGTGCGTATGTGATGAATCTCAATCAGATCTGCGAGGCCTGCTGTAAAATTAAAGTGTCAAAGCTATAACGGGGTAGGCCCTTCCTACCTAAGGAAAAAAGGTTTGGATGAAACCCCTACATACCACAGGTTTTACACTTACGTTTTTTTCTAGGAAGTTCTGGTACATTACGTTTCTTGCGATTTGAATCGGTAGCTATACAATATGTATAAAGATTATTTCACAAAATACATAACACTTCTTTATATAATATTATCCATCGTATCCTCTCATATATATTACGAGTCCTATACACTATAAGATTGTGTAACTAGCAAAAAAATAAGGTAGGTGATAGCAATTAAACTTGTGATGAAGCTAACTCCTAAACCATTTCCTCCCGACGTTTCTCCTAACGAGTTGAATTGCTTTATTAAATCATCTAGGTCTTGGCTACTCGCACCGGTAGAGACCTTGGCAGAACGGGCATTAATGGGATGGCTGCACAAGGCACATATAAATATGAACCCTACGAGACCCTAATAAAACAAGATAAGAGAAATTTAATTTATGTGCAACAGCTATATTAATCATATTGTGATCGATTTTAATTTTTTTGATCGACTCTATGTTGTTATCATATCTATATGGAGATATCTAATTTTTTTATCGTCTAATAAGTGCGAAATTCGATAAGGTTGTATTGAATTTTTTTTTATTTTTTATTTAAACATATTTTGTAAGCCGTTTTGGTCAAAACGGCGCCCTTATTATTTGCGGAAATAAAAAATATTTTTTTACCGCTATTCTTACACCCATAGTTATGTTTCTTGGTATAAAAAATTTTTTTGCAAGTCTATGAAAATTAAAAAGATTTTTTTATAAATACTTAAACGGACGAGAAAAAAATTAAATGAAAAAAAAAAGGTGAAGAAAGAAAACGAAAATAAAAAACTTTGGTGAAAATAGTAAAAGGAAGAAAATGTGGTTTCGTATATAGTAATAATTTAGGTCAGTAAAGATTATGTTATCGATGTACAGGTTTGATCCGGAAAATAAAAGGTTTTTAATCTGACAATCAATTAGGTCAAAAAGGGGCCAAACTTGTTTTTGTCATTATCGCTAATAGCTAGAATTTTGCTCATAACTCGACCTCATTTCATTTAATTATGCGTGTCCTGATACCAAATCACTATTTTTCTGTAAGTTTTTTATGCGTTTCCAAACAGGACAAGAGACCTAATTCCAAAACTGTTTTGTATGATTTGATATTCGTTGTCCTCGATAAGTATATACACAAAATATGACACCGGGGGTAACATGTTTTTTTAGGGCAATTGGATCATTAAACATGATAACAATAATTATATAACTTATTTTTTTTTATAATATTGGAATAAAAAGCTTTACAAAGACGTTTTTTAAGGTCAAGGCCTACTCAATCTGATTCCCAAATTTGTGAAACCTAGAGAATCGTAAAACGGCAAAGAATACAATGTTTTTTTAGGTTACCCCAAATTTTTATTGTTCTATCATCATTTATTAAGGTCGCGATAATTGTTAAAAAGCACCTAAACATGTTTTTTTATGAGTCGCCAAAATTTTGATATAACGCACAGAAAAATCGAAGATTTTTTAGTTATGGTATTTTAGGACTCTCAGGTGATACATCGAAATAGGTTACGGATAATTAGGTCGAAAAAGTGATTAATTTAGGACGAATACAGATAATAAAAGTGATTTAGCCGCCTCAAAGCAATATAATTATACCATATATATTAGAAAACTAAAGTTTTTATTTAGGTCAAAAAAACATTTATAGTAAATATCATGCGAATTTTTTCCAAAAAAAAAAACCGTTTAATGAGGTAATTTTTAGGTTTGAAAGGGGGCCGGCCATAGAGGTTGGATATTCACAAAATGAAACACCAAAAAAAACATGTTTTTTTAGGACAACTTATAAAAGGATAACAAATTATTTTTGATAATTTTTAATGGGTCTATTCTAAATCCGTTTGAAACCAATAATCGTGATAAACTCCTTATACTTTTTAGGTCAGGGCCATACTTAAACAATTCCAACTAAATTGTTAGTTATTGTAAACTAAATCAAAATTTTGTTATTAAGAAACCTATCGCGTTATGTTGAACGAGGTCGTGCTCTCGTGATAAGTGTGAAAACATATTGTTTTAGGTCAGATGAATTGTATTCCAAATAATTCCAAAAAAAAACAGATTTTTACGGTAACACTGAAGAAGGAAGGGTTTCTCGAGAATATAGTTATTGGTTTATAAAAAGTCAAATGGGGATGTAAGGTTAACACCGAATTGTAAATCTCAGTTATTTAGGTTAAACTAGTGAGTTATAATATTTAGGACACATGAAAAACAAGATGTATCGTGCGATTTGGCGACAACAAAGCTTAAAGTTAATTTTACCCTATTTCCAAATATGATATAAACTTTTAGTGTTCTTGTGTTTTAGGTCCCAAAAACATACATCGATATCCAGTCGTAAATTTTGGTGCCAAAATCAGTTTTTTTAATGAGTTTTTTTAGATATTAAAAACCGTCATCGGCCATTTTGTCCAAGTTATTTTGTTGGTTTAACTATCAATTTTTTTTTCGGTTTTAGCCCCGTCGAAAAACCTTAGCGGTTATAACTATTTGTCATTTATTGTTACACATGTGACCTATAAAATGGCATTTAGATAAACGACATTGTAAATTTTCATTTTTTTTTTTCGTTTAAGTATCTCGCCCTGACAAACGAGAAACTTGCAAAAAGTAAATTTGATGAATTACAAACTAACATTCGTCTTCTATATTATTTTTGTAGGGTTGATTCGACGAAGGAACTAGGGCTGAATAAACTGATACGCTTAGAAAGTTACGGGAAAACACTTTTTGAAGATCAAGGGTGATAAATCCCCTTAGGGAATGGTAATAAATCGTTTTTACAGCTTTGGATTAATGAGCTAATGTCCTTTTTTGGCACATTGATGGGCACGATGCCCATTATAACTAGAGAATATCCTTCCACTCCCCCCCCCCTCTTAGTTTTTTTATGCTTATAGCTAATTTTGATTATGCCAAGCATATAAATTAGCTTACCGTATACCAAAAACGCCAAATATTAGTCCCAACATCGAAGGTGATAACATGTTATAAATTTTTTTATAGATCATGTTACGGCTACCGCGACCAATGTTTAAAAAATTTTCAAATAGCACTTTTTTTTGACTCTCGGACGATCGTAAAAATACTTTTACCAAAATAAACTTTTATGTAATAAGACCCTAGGCTCTTCTCATAAAAATTAAAGACGAGTTTGAGATTCGTCGTAGCGGTCTAAAACCAATTCAACTACTAACGAGGCTCGTAGAAACACATCGAAGTTGACAATACATACCTGTGCTCAACATGGTTCGACCACATAATAAAAATTCAACCTCCTTTTATTGGTGTATTAAAGTTAAATTCACTGAACAACAAATTTTGGACGACTCTGAGCAACATTTATGGCAACTATGATTTTGGTCAAGTTTTTGGCGCTGATCACGAATATGAAATCAAAATTTTAGACAAGGCCTCAGATTTTTAGTTATTCGGTGTCAAAGTTCAGATTTTTCAGTTTTTGGAGTATTTTGGGCTTCTATATCATTAAATCTATGGGTAATAACTTAAAAATATATTTAGATAACGAAAACTTTCATTATTAACGTAAGGGGTTTTTTTTTATTAATATTTAATTTTTATTTATTTTTTTTATTTTTGTAAAATTAGTGGTTTTTGTCATAAATTCGTTTTTTGATCCTAAATAACTTGAAAGAAAATTGATAAAAAATTATGTAATAACCTTTTTTAGATATGTTCTTTTATAAGGAATCTGAATATGCCAATAGATTTTTTGTAGAATTAATAGTAAAAAAAATTTTTGAATTTTTATCTGAACTTTGGACGCGGTTTAAAAATAATTGGAGGCCTTAGAAAAAAAAATTAAACCCGGGATCGTTATCGCAAGAAAATTCTCTACAAAACGCTCTGTTTGAAGTTGTTTTTTTTATTGTCCAGTGTTATATATGTTTTGTATGCCGTGCTTCAAACAATTAATGCCTATTACGTAGATAATATGGTTAACGAAAACTTATAAACAGTGTCTTTCAAAATTTTAAAATTACCAAAAATTGGGCGGATACCACATTTTTATCGATAAACGAGTGCAACACTATGGAGGATAAATTTAAATTGTAGTACGGTGTACCTTTATGTGTCTGCAAAGGGGCTTTAAATTTAAAATAATAAAAATTTGCGCATAGTTTTTTAATGGACCCAAATTTTTATAACCTAAATTAATGAATGTTTGTTTAAATTGGATGAAAAAAAAAATTAGTAATACCATATACCCCATTTAAATATGTAAAAAATGGTTGGTATATTAAATCTCTTTACATTAAATCAAACCCTTTGTGCCATCAAATATCGTTAAAACCAAAAAAGAACTCATGATTCCAATAGCTTAATTATAATTTTATGACTGTATTCATTAGTTTTAAATGGCGCATAATTAAAATGCGCACATAAACAGGTTGACAATAATCAATGAGTCAAATGAAATCATGACGGTAGGTAAATAATACCGATGATGGTTTTATTTTATATAAATTTTCTGTTTTTCATTATCCCGACTTTGGCTATTTTCATATGAACATAACAAAAAAATTTACGAAATTTGCAAAATGATAGATTTAGTCATCCCGAAAATTAAAGAGAAAAAATTTTAGTTTAGGTTTATATTTGACACTTCAACAAATATTAAAATCAACACATTTTCGAATTTAAGGGAAAAAATTGTTTAAAGTTATAAAGTAGATTAATATTAAATATAAAAATTATTCTTAATATTTTTTCGTTTGATTTGTGTTTTACCTTTTTTTAATAACTTTTAGTGTTTAGAGCTGACTTAAAAGGTTTGATTAGGAAAAAACCGTAAAGTATTTTAACCTAAGTTGGAAGTTTAAATCATAGTTAATAGCTCAAAACTCTCAAAAATAGTTTGATAATTGAGATATATTAAAACCGATACAATAATGAAAAATGTTTTTATATAACAATAGTTTATGTGTTTAAATAATGTTAGATATTTGATTAAAATAAGAAAACGATCATTTATTTTGGCTCTGGAGGGCCGATAACAAGGTAACAAATATTAATGTCAGAAACTAGATTGTTAACAAAAGAATGCAACCCAATGATGGCTTAATCTCATCTATACTTTTTATTTTTCTTAGTATCCGTCTTTAATTCCTTAGATCCGTCTATAACAAAAAATGGCCCTTTTTAACCAAATTGACAAATCTTAATATATCCTAAGAAGTTAAATCAACATTGCATATAAAATTTTCTTGTAACTTATATTTCTAATCACAAATAATGAAAAATTAATTTCTTTAATATACCAAGCTTTTACATCGGCATTTAGATAATACAAAATATTTCGCGTCCAAACTTAAATACGACACAATATATTATCGGTTTTTTATAAAAATATTATTTAAAAATTGAATTTAACAGTTTACCTTGTGTAAATATGCCAAAATAAAATATCAATTTATCTTGGTTTTTTAATCTTTTTTGTTTTTTTGACTTTTTTTTCTAAAATTTGCAATGTTTATACCTGACTAATTAAGTTTGATTCGTAAAAAACGGTAAACGGATTTAATACTCCCTAAGATGGCAGGTTCGATCTCTGTTGTTAACTCATAACTCTCAAAAAATTGTTGACCTGTGTAACAGGCTCATTTGTGCGGGTTTATTTTAAAAAGGTTAACTTATACAAATAAAAGGCCGGCATCTGGTTACTAGTTAGCCCTACTCTAATACCCTCAAATGTTTTATACCATAACTAGATTTATTAATCTATTGATTGGTTAACATACCATTAATTACACAGGTCAACAAATATCTATGTCAGAAGAGTGAATTTTATGAAAACATGAAATGCAGCACTATGATGGCCTAATCTCTATATTTTTTGTTTTTCTTAGTTTCTTCCGTCTTTGGCTCCTTAGATCCGTTTATAACGAAAAATGGCAATTTTTGACCAAATTAACAGATCTAAATATACCCTAGAAAGAAAAAATTTAAAAATACTTTTTGCATATAAAAATCTCTTGTAACTTATAAAATCACAAATGGTGAACAAATTTTATTATTATATCATATTTTACGCAAAGACTAACAATCAAATCATTAGCTTATTTATATTAATTAAATCTTGCGCAATCTACGAAAATAGCATAATTATATATATTTCTTATTTAACTTTTTACAGTTGGGATATTGTCATTTTTGTTTACAAAATAGCCTATAAGCTTGAATTCGCATAAGGATTATTATATTAGTAATTGTATATGCAAAGTTAATGATTGAGCGACAAAAACTTAAATACACGTTTTGTGAAAAATTGAACGCATCCGATTAACATTAAGGGGTCTTGTAAAATATTTTAAGAAATTTAAATTTTTAGGTCAAAAACCATTTATTCCAATTTTTTAAAATTCACTTTTTAAAGTATTAGCCACAACCACAAATAATTTTTACCACTATTTAGTGTATGTTTCGAACATAGCTTTGTGCTTATTTTTTCTTAAAATTGAATAATATGGTCACCGAATAAATAAAATAGATCAGAATATTTTTATATGACTATGCTCATTTCCAAATCCAACCGAATTTTTGGCAAATGTATCTATAATAATTTAAACGGGAAATTTTTTCTAATATTTTTACAAATATTTTAACTTGTGTCAGTATTTTTTAAATTGAAAAAAAAAAAGAAAATAAGGTAATTTAGAGCTTGGACGTTTCAAAATATTTCTCAGTTTGGCTTCCGCACAGGCCAAAATATAAAAAAAAATTTTTTCAAAAAATAAATTTAGTATAATTATGTTTAAGCTTTGAGATGACGATAATATTAAATATAGACTTTTTAAAAATAGTGGCTAAGTCTATAATGTTTATTGCAGGTTTGCATATATTGATTTATTTATAAAATAACACAGGTCAACAATTTTTTGAGAGATATAGGTTCACTACAAAGATTAAACCTGCTATCATAGGGAATTTCAAAGTTAACCGTTTTTCTTAAACAAACCTAGTTAGTCGGTAAAATATTAATAATTTTAAAAAAATAGGTAAAAAAAACAAAAAAAATTTAAAAACAAAAATAAATTAAAAAATTTTATTTTTGCTTAACAATATTTAAACTGTTAAAAATACGTCAAATAATATTTTCATAAGAGAGCGATATATCGTGTAATATTTAAGTTTGGACACGAAATATTCTTTGTTTTAAAGGCCGATGTAAGAGCTTGATATATTGATAAAATTTAATTTCCATTATTTGCGATTAAAAATATTAACATGAGATATTTTTACAAAAAAAAGATTTTTAAATATTTTCATTTAAGGGTATATTTAGATGTGTTAATTTGGTCAAAAAAGGCCATTTTTTGTTATAGACGGATATAAAGAGCCAAAGACGGATGAAACTAAGAAAAACGAAAAACATATATGAAATTAAGTTATCATGGGAATGCATTTCACGTTTCAGACATTAATACTTGTTGACCTGTGTAATAGTAGAAATACAAATTTTAATTATTCTAACCTATGTGATGAGTGATACATGCCGACTTTTATTATAATTAATTAAAAATAGATCAAAAATTAATAATATTAGGTCACTTCACAAAATGTTTTAAATTATTTTTTGAAAAGTTCTAGTTGGAGTAAAAATTATTCAAAAAAGGTCACTTAAATTTATTAGCAACCTATATTTATCTCATTTAGGATCAAAAAACGGATTTTTATGAACACCACTGATACATTTAGCCACGTCCAAAGTGTATTTTCATTTTTGTAAAATTACAAAAATAGTAAATTTAAATTTATTATTTTTGCATTTTTTTAAAAATAATTTATTTTTTAAAAGTATTTTATGCGCAATTATTTAATTTGACATCTTTGAAATTTGTGTTAATCACAAAATATAATTTTCTAAATTTTAAAATTTTTGATAAAAACACAATTTGCACGTGGCTGGCCTAAACAAAAATTGCTAAAAAAATATATTAAAAAAAATTCAAAGACCTTGCTAATAACACAGGTCAACAAATATTAATGGCACAAAAGTGATTTTATGAAAAAATAAAAGAATTTTATTCCACTTTGGTCTTATCTCAAATCAAATAATGAGAAATAAACTCTTTTAGTATATCAAGTATATCAGCATTCAAATTATACAAAATATTTCGTATTTAAACTTAAAGACGACACGATATATTATCGGTTTTTAGTATATGATTTATTTGAAGTTTAAATTTAACAGTTAAGCTGTTCTAAATATGCAAAAATTTGAATTTTTTTGTTTTTTTTAAATTTTTTTCGAAAATTTTCAATGTTTATAGCTGATTAATTAAGTTTAATTAGGGAAAACGGTTAGAGGATTTAAAAATTTCTATGATGGCAGGTTTGAACTCCTTAGTTAGCTCATAATTCTCAAAATTTGTTCCTGTCTAATGATTGTCTCCTAAATTATATTTAATTTTTGTTTTTTCACACGTTTTAGAGTATATGAGCCCAAAATACCCCTAAAATAGATAAATATCATTTTTGCATCGAATATCTAAAAATTCAAGGCATTAGAAAAAATTCTGATTTCAAATTCGTAATCAGCATCAAAAACTTGACCGAAAACGATGTGATTTATAAGGTCATCCAAATTTTGTTGACCCGTAGAATCAAAGGCAAAGGCAAAAACGTTAGTATTCATTTTTTCTGAGCAGCTGCATTGAATATATGATTTATTACATTTTATCTATAGAGACCCACAAGGCTAACTGTGCTGGTACTGACTATTTTCTTAGTGTCCTACAGTTTACAATTCGTGTCAGCAGATGACGATGGACATGAAGGGCACGACAGCTATAAAGACATAGAGTCTGAAATCCAAGGGCAGAGTCTTAAACGTTCAGTGGGCCGAGATCGAAGAGGCTTGACCCGAAAGAAAAACAGCACGGTTGACCATAAAAAACCGGCGCATGCTTCAATTCATAATAACAAAAGACCTGATAAAGTTGCTAATCATAAATTTAGCCATGGCCATAAAAAAATAAAATCGATAAAAACTACAGCGCCATCTATCGTCCATGGAGGAAGCTGTAGCGCCAACAAGGCCCGAATTCGATTATCACTCCAAGAGGAGGGAAGTCAACGGACCTTGTTGATTAAAAAAGCTAATTTGCTCATAGTGAGTCTACGAAAAAAGCAAACTAGCTTCAAGGAACAAGGCGTTATTGTGCAAAAACGAATAAAGTACTTGCAGCAAGAGATACGAAAAGGCAACGAACTTATTGGCCGACTCGACGCTAAAATACGGCACCAACAATCGGGATCGAGTCAAAAAGTCAAGCAACTTAATATACGGCAGAAAGCGATCAGAGAGAATAATGTTAAGTCAATAAAATTGTTGCAGATTAAACTTGCAGCGGAGGAAAGAACCTTGAGGTCACTTATCGCAAGGTATAAAGTTGTTAAACAAACCATTGCTAGGCTTCTTAAGCAACTCCACATCAAAAAGACCATTGCACAATCAAAGGTTAATAAAGCGCTAGAGGCTCAAAAGGCGGCGATCAAGCTGACGGAGAAAAATTTGCGTGAACTCGAGGCAGCCTTGCCCAAGCTGGAAAAAAAGAAAGCACTAGTTCAAAATACCCTTCAATTTTTAAATAACGGTTGCAAACGCGGTATTCAAGAGCAAGGACTGTTAGAAAAACGAAAAGCTCAATTAAAGCAGCTGTGCAAGATTGGCCGAAAATTTAGAAATAAGGAAGAAGCAGAACGAATTCGGTTTAAAAAAAACTTGAGCTCTATCCAAGTACAGGAACGTCAAATTGCCCAAAGTATAGCGTTGGCTCGTGAAAAAATGGCCGAACAGATCAAACAGTTCAAATCAACAAACCAAAACCTAGAAAATCGCAAAAAAGCAGTGAAAAATCTTGAGGCCGCCATCAAAAAGGAAGAAAAAGCTTTAGCCAGGTTAAAGGTTCAAATTGGAAAGGTTCAGCGGACGATAGCGTACCTTAAGAAACAAATAAGAGTCGTTATAGCCACCAGTACGAAAAATATTGCCGATATTCAAAGGAGAATCGAAGATGCAAAAAAGGCTGTCAGTTTCGTCCAAAAATACCGTGCTCAAATAGCTTCAATCGCTCAAATCATCAAGAAGTATAAGGCCGAAATAGCTAAACTGATATCGGAATTGGGCCAGATTGGCAAGTTGGTGTCTCGGGCAACCTATTTGATCCGTCAAATACAAGAGCGGCTTCAGAACCTTTTGGGTCAATACGCGGCGCGCATCAAGAAGTTGCAGTATTTGTTAATCCACGCCTGCAGTAAGACGGTTAAGTCGGCAACTTTAGGCCACATTAAACATCCCGTAAAAATATCGAAGATTGCCACCGATGCATCGTCTCCATCCAGGTCAAATATTGGGCCAAGTGGGGGCCATCATGGTTCAAAACCCCAAAAAGTCAAAGGTGGGCGTTTATCGGGAAAACGCTTTCGTAAAAACGGAAAAGCCTAGACAGGTCTTTAAGTTTTTCCAAACTTTCCCGAATCGTTTAATGACTTTTATCAATGATTTAATTAGCCCTTTAACCCATTGGCTATACCTATATATGAATTTTTTTTCTTATCAAAATTTCTTGATTCTTATTATATTAGCTGTAGAAAAATATCATATTTTTTTAACTATTTCAAACTTTTATTCATCGAGTTTTTGAATTTTTGCATTTACAAAATGATTTGTAACTAGTCAAATAACCCCTTTTTATAATATTGCAATTTTTAAAACCCTGTTAATTCAGGCCTCGTGATACCAGGTGTGTGTTGAGGTGTTTCTTTATGTATACAACCAAAATTTTCAATATTTTTGTATAATTTCTATTATTTTTTATGGCAAAATCACAGACAGAATTATTTAAAGTAATAAAGTAAAAATAAATTTTGGCTCTAACTTTTTTTTAAAGCACTTAAAAAAATTAAGAAATAACTTGTGATGTATAACCCTATAAAATAATAGAACTTAATTTTGTTACATTCATACATTGGGGTCTTTTTTATGATTCGCAAAATTATGCTTCAAGACGCTTTTTAACCAATCATTTTTTATGTTTATTGTGGTATATTATTATATAGAATAAATAGAACTTTGCATCCGAATCTGGACACATCGTTTTAATTACCAGGCTTGAGAATATAAAGGAGCCAGTGTAAGGGGGTTAACAGGACTAAAAATAAATAAATATACGTTGCATAAAATAAGAACTATATCACAGGTCCATTTTGAGAGTTATGAGTTAACTACAGAGATCAAACCTGCTATATTAGGGAATATCAAACCCGTTTACCTTTTTCCTAATCAAACTTAGTTAGTCAGGTATAGGAATAAATTTTTTGCATATTCACAATAGTAAAACTATCAAATTAAAACTTCGATAATATATCGTGTCGCTTTAGGTTTGGGCGCATATTTTGTATTATCTAAATGCCGAAGTAGGAGCTTGTTATATTAATAAAAATTTGTGAAAAAATATAAGTTACAAGGGATTTTAAGATGCAAAAAAGATTTTTAAATTTTTTTTAGGGTATTTAGATCTAAATTGTCAAAAGGGCCATTTTTCGTTATAGACGGATCTAAGGAGTTAAAAACGGATGAATCTAAGAAAAACGAAAAACATATATGAGATTAGGCCATCTTGGGGATGCATTTTTTTATGTTTTCATAATTCACGGTTCTGACATAATTTGTTGACCTGTGTATTAAAAGGCCTAACTTTTTTCTGAACCATTAAGGGACTTTTATCTAAAGGGCTTTGTGGGCTTTATGTAATAAGCCGACCTCACCTGTTTGTTTTTATTGAGAAAAATAAAAATTTTTAGCATTAATTAAGAAACAATTATTTAATATCTTTGCTTGGATTTTGTAGAAGTTGATTTTTCTAATCTTTAATAAAATTACATCTTTGTAATTTGTCAAGTTTTATCCCATTATTAGGAAGGACACTTTATTTAATTTGGGGGCTTTTTTTGTTAAAATATTTAGAGCTCTTTACTTCTTTTGGCCCGAAAAAAACAACCCCATTTTGATCCTTTTGACCCACATTTTTAAGCACTGCTATTTATAATTAAGAAAAATTCTTACTTAACATAAATAAAAAATTCCAATGCACTTTTGAGTGTTAGACAAATGGCAATACTCAACCATGTGCTAAACGGTTTTAATAATATTTTTCGTAGCCAGGAATCTCTTAATCCATATTTTCCTGCTGATTACCTTGTACTCAACAGAAAATATCAAGTTATGAGACAGAACACGAACTATGAGACCTTTGATAAAAAAAATCAAAAAAAATATTTTTAAAGTATAAGTGTCTAGAGGTAAGACCTTGAAACTGGCTTATATGCTCAGAGTTAAGGCCCGTTCTGGCGTGTGGCTATTGAGACTTCTGAGCAGTTAAAAATTGTTTTTTATTTTTTATTTCATTATATGCATGAAGAGTTTTTTTTGAAGTTTGACACAAGTGCTTTTTCGTAAATTTGGGGATCTGGTCAAACGTAAATAAAGGTCTTTTATCCTCTTTAAAAAAGTTTTGACTTATTCATTGTTTTAGAAAATTTTGGGTCTGTTACTTATTTATAGGAATAGGTAAGGCAAAAGATATGCGCTTATATTGTAAAAATATAACTTATGATCGTATAGTACTGTTTCTAAATAAATCAATATACATGAGCTTTAAGCTCAACTGCAAATTTGGAAACTCTAAAACGAGAAGAAAAAAATTATCATATCACCCTTTTTTATGATATCTTAACGGGGCCACGCTGCAATTTTATATCCATTAAAAGATAACGTCAAGAATGTAAAAATCGTTGACTACCATGCTTGCTTAATTAAATATTAGGGCAAACAACAAGTGGGCGATGTATGGTGTATAGATAAAATATCAGATGATTCTACCATACGTAGTAGTCGGTCTATTACAAAATGTCCCCTTTTTGTCAAAGTTCACGTATTTTATTTCAATTAAAAAGAAAAAACTGTATATTAGGGCACGTGCAACAAAGTGAGTTTTTATTTAAGTAGGTTTTAATGATACCGCGTTTACGTCGTAGAGTTATTGTTTTCTATAGAGAACCCAAAGGTATCAATTATATCTCCTTTTGAGGCAATAAACAACAACATAATTTTAGTAAAATTTGAAAAATTTTACGTTGTAATGCACCGCAAATTTTTGAAATGTTGCCATTTTTACTTTATGCTAGTGATCTTAACGGGCCGTATTTTAATAGGCCCGGCCAGAATTTTTTTTACAAATGGTCCGGCCCGGCCAGAAATATATGATTTTATAATTTAACCCGAATGGCCCGGCTAGGTCCGAATTTATAAATATCGGCTCGTTACATTTTTTCAATACTACTAACAATATAGTCTAGCTTTACTGGTTATTAATATCAAGAGCGTCATTTTAAAGTAATTATTTTAAAAAAAAACTAGATAATCCAGTTTTTCCTGTCTTAAACGATTTTTTTTGGTAATTTGACCGACCTTTAAAAAGGAGCGTTTTGCATTTCAGGAGCTCGCAGGATAGGCACAAAGATTTTGTTTGCATAAATTAAGTTTTTTATTATTTTCCCACCACTGCAAAAGATTTTGATTACACTGAACAACAAAAAAAACAACATTAACGATTTCTTGAGGTTTTTTTAGAGAACTTTTTGGGTAGTTTTTTTCCAATGCTTCCAATTTTTTTTTAAACCGCGTTTAAAGTTCGGATAAAAATGTACAAAGTTTCTATAACAACCAATTTTCCAAAAAATCTATTGGCATATTCAGATTCCTCATTAAGAACACCTAAATAAAATTATTTTCCAAAATTATTAGCAAATTACTTTCAAGTTATTTAGGATCAAAAAACGGATTTTATGCCGAATACCACTAATTTTATAAAATGAAAAAATAAAAAAAATTAAATTTTATAAATTAAAAAGCGTTAAGTTAATAATGAATGTTTTTATTATCTAAATATATTTTTGAACTTTTGTTACCACCCATAGAATGTGATAGAGAAGCCCAAAATACCCCAAAATTAAAAAATCTCAACTTTATAACCGAATAAATAAGAGGAGGCATTGGCTAAAATTTTGATTTCATATTCGTGATCAGCGCCAAAAATTTGGCCAAAAACTATAGTTGCCATATATGAAGATTAGGGTTAGCCAAATTTTGTTGTCCAGTGTTGTCAACGTCTTGTGGTGGCAGATAATCGCAATTTCGTCCTCGGTTCAAACATCGTCATCTTCCCACCTACTTTCTTGATAAATTGAAAAGTTTAGTTTTGCCAAATTAAGCTGAGCCAGAATTTGTAAAATATATCTTTCTCGTTCATACTTACAAATCATTTTCATTTTTCTGTTTAGATATATTACTTATCTAACTATTTTAGCAATAATTATAGCGGAAAAAAAGCCCGCCCAAATTTTGAATGGGGGAAGTGGACAGGACACAAATTAGATAAGAGAAAATACAAGACAGCTGGGATTATATCTCATATGCGCTTTTTTTAATCATTATAACAAGAAATAAAAAAAGATAGAAATTTATTATTTTGTACAATAAAGGGTAAAATTTTAACAATCTCTATTTATTAGTAATTTTAAATTTTTTTTAGCTTTTAATAAAATATTTATGAACATTTTGAAATCGTTCCAGTTCCTGAACCGGACTATTTGTTATCACGCGCCTTTGAACTTCCTTCGCATTTTTAAAATTCTTTTACATTTTTTTTTAATTATTCGTTGTGCTTTAGAAACATTTTAATTATAAATTCTGCATTCTCTGACGCCCTAACAAAAATTATTAGATAATACTTCGATGTTCTAATAATGAACTATTTATAAGTAGTTGAAAAAATTAAACACTTTTACATTAATTCGTGGGTTTTGAATGTAACCTAAATTTGCGGGGTTTCAATTGAAAATTAAATTGTATATTTTTCTTATTACAACAGCTAAACAAATAAATTAAATTTCAAATAGAACTTTTATTAAAAACCGATAACACTGGACAACAAAAAACACAAACGATTTTTTGAGGGTTTTGAAGAGATCTTGCGATAACGATCCCGGGTTTGGTTTTTTCTCAATGCCTCCAATTTTTTTAAACCGCGTCCAAAGTTCAGAAAAAAATCCACAAATTTTTTTTACTATCAATTATACAAAAAATCTATTGGCATATTCAGATTCCTTATAAAAAACATATCTAAAAAAGGTTATTACCTAAAATTATTAGCAATTTACTTTCAAGTTATTTAGGATCAAAAAACAGAATTTATGACGAAGACCACTAATTTTTAAAAAAAAAAATTAATATTAAAAAAAAATTTAAACTCCTTACTTTAATAATGAATGTTTTTGTTATCTAAATATATTTTTAATTTTACTACCTAGGTATTATGATATAGAAGCCCCAAATACCCCAAAAATTTAAAAATCTCAACTTTGACCCGAATAACTAAAAATCTGAGGCATTGGCTAAAATTCTGATTTCATATTCGTGACCAGCGCCAAAAACCTGACCAAAAATTATAATTTCCATAAATGATGCTTAGGGCCGTCAAAATTTTGTTGTACAGTGTAACATATCGTGTCGTATTTAAGTTTGGACGGGATATATTTTGCTTAATCTAAATGCTTATGCAAGAGATTTAGCAAAAAAATATTTCTCATTATTTGAGATGACTAATATAGATTACAAGGGATGGTAATCTCGATCTGTCAATCTGGTCAAAAAAGGCCTTTTTTTATATGAACGGATGTAAGGAGCCAAGTCCGAAAGAAATATGAAAAACGAAATATATGTATGATAAGCCCATCATGGGGGTTATATTTTGTTGTGTTCATACATTCACGGTTGCGCCATTGGTATTTGTTGATCTCTGTTATACTTTAATCAATATCTGCTACGACTACAAATCAACATCTGACGATATACAACACTGGCTCATATGCCTCAACCGCGGGCCTCCTGTCTCTCCTATAGATCTTTGGATCAATCCATCCCTAGCTTCCCTGAATAAATTATTAAATGCAAGCCCGTTATCGACGTTGACTATTGCATAAAAAATAAAAGCCAATTTTATAAACCACAGGCTAACGAACAATATTTCTATGACAGGATATTCGGGAGAAAGACCATTAGCTCACTGCTTAATTTGCAAAAAAGTAAAAAAAAAATAAATATGAAGATAACACTGGACAACAAAATTTGGATGACTCCAAGCATCATTTATGGCAACTATGTTTTAAGTTTTTGGCGCTAAAATATGAAATTAGAACTTTAGCCAATGCCTTAAATTTTTAGTTATTCGGTGTCAAAGTTGAAATTTTTTAATTTTTGGGGTATTTTGGGGTTCTATTTCATAAAACCTATGGGTAGTAACAAATGTTTAAAAATATATTTAGATAACGGAAGCATTTATTATTAAGTAAAAGGTTAAAATTTTTTTAAAATATATTTAGTTTTTTTTTATTTTCATTAAATTAGTGGTTTTCGTTATAAAATCCGTTTTTTGATACTAAATAGAAAGTGATTTTATAATAATTTTAGGCTATAACCTTTTTTAGATAAGTTTTTTATAGGAATCTGATCATGCTAATGGATTTTTTGAAAGATTAATAGTTAAAGAAATTTTGTTACTTTTTTCTGAACTTTTAACGCGGTTTAAAAAAAATTGGGCGCATTGGAAAAAAACTAAACCCGGAATCGTTATCGCAAGAAATATCTCTATAAATTCCTCAAAAAATCGTTAATGTTGTTTTTTTTTTGTTGTACAGTGTAATCATTATAAGCACGCTAGAGAAGTCTTAAACAAATTTTGATGCTATGTTCATTTGTCAGTAATTAATAATATACATTAAAGTAGTTTATAATGAAATATTCTTACTTAATTCCAGAAATTAATATTTAATAAAACCACTTCTATGGTTATTTGTATTTTGTAAATAGAGGTAAAATGTGTATGCATGTCCTTAGGGAAATAAAGTAAAAGATACAGTCGAATTGATTTTGTAAACTTTCAGTAGATGATACAAGTAAAATGATGTTACTATTATTATGTATCCAATTCAAATGTCCCTAAGCATATTTAATTTATAAACTTTCACATGCATTCAAAAATTTTGGTGTTGCTCGTTTAATCAAAAAAAAATTAAAAAAATATTTTATACAAGCGCACGGCCTTGAAACCACAATTGTGATGTTTGCCCTCTTTATGGTGTTTCCCTCTCCTAGCCGATCTTCGCTTCCTGGAAAAACTCTCTTGGCCGACTAAGTTCCTGCTAACAGCTGATGAAGATCCGGCACCGTTATTGGAGCCCTCACTTTCGGCTTCACGCTTGTGTGGCTCGTGCATTCTTCTTCCATGAGACCCTTGTCGTTTTAAATGCCGCATATCTTTATTTCGCCGTGCTGAGCGATTCCTTGAACCGGTAACGGTATGCGATTGTTTGGTCCCTCTTTCTCAAGCGGAGGTCTCTCGTGGAATTTTAGTCTTCCTTCTTTTGACCGTGGTCGATGTTTTAGTCCGTCCTGACCCTTTCCTACGCTTGTGTTTCGAGGTGGTCTTAGGCTCACGGAAATTATTGACTGGGACATTTATATGACCTAAGAGGTTGAAGAAGGAGATATATGAACTCAGCAAGAGGTGTATTTTCATGTTTACATGTTTTTTGCCATTTTCATATCCTCTTTTTTTTGTGCGCTGAGAATCAAATCTTTAAATAGTTTTTTGATATAACAAATCTAACCTTCGTATTTATACATGCCTTCCTTTTTTACCCCTCCCCCCTCCCCTTTTTAAACAATAGTAAAAATCTTGTACCCTTTTTCCTGGCTTCAGGCATACCTCGTTTTCTACGGCTTGATTCACTCGCTACATTGAACAAGATGCATTATTATAAAATTTAAGTAGTTGGCTTGTCAATTATTTATATTTAGACAAGGGTAAGAAAAAAATGGTCATTAATGTATATGTAGTTATACATTGTCTATAAAAAAGATAAAAATAATGGGCACTGATGCACCCTATTGGCCTATAAAAGATGCGAAAAAACAGTAATTTTTGACCTTTTTATATCATTTAAAAATTGTGACATACAATACAAAAGATAACCAAATTTATTTAACAAATAGCTACGGTACAATAAATGACAACAATTAAATTTAAAGTTTGGTAGATTCTTGGCATAGGCACAGGTTATGCCATATGCCTCTAAAGAATTGAATTGTCGGAACAAATCGTCAAGATCGTCGCCATCGGGCCCGTTATGTGAAGACTGTGACTGAACGCATTGACTAAAAATGATCCAAATCATTATTAGCCCCAGATAACGCTAAATGATTAATAATTGCAAGTTTTAAAAGCAAACATACCTTAAGTCATTAAACAACATGTTTTTTTAATATTGTGGGCGTTCAAACTTTATTCAATTTTTCGAAATATTTTTAAAAAAAAATTTCTTGATGTAAAACGCATTTCAAAAAAAAAGTTGTGATTATTTATTTATTACCATTAAAAATACTTTTTTTTAAGATAAAAAATATTTAAAAATAGACAACAAAAAAAAAGAATGAAATTTTTAAGAATTTACATTTTTTTTAACACTTTCTGTAAAGATGAATGAATTACAAAGGGGTTTTTAAAAAACTTTAATTAGAAATAAAAACTAAAAATCTTCTAGTTTAATTTTTGATTATGTTTTTATAGTATTATATAAGAGCTTAAACGTTCGCCCTTGTTTTGTTTTCCTTGCAGGCCGTTTCCGAAAAAGGTGGCGCCATCTATATGAATTTTATTTCAAAAAATGAATCTACCGTTATTGTCAAACCCATCGTATGCGTCAACAAAACTTTTAAATATAATTTTTTTTGCAAAAAAAAAACTTTTATACACAATATATGAAGAAGAAGAAAACTAAATTGGGTGGAGAAAAATAAAAAAATATTTTGGTATTATAAGTGAATTGTAATTAATCAAGTTAAATCACATAAAAACTTGGCTCCTTTTATCTCGCTCTCATTTTTTATAATATATATATGGTCAATTCCACCTCAATCCAGCAAGTCCGGGAGGGGTACCCCTTTTGATTTGGCTGAAATTTTGCATGGAGGTAGTATCTAAGAGTATCTTACAATCTCGAATTTTTTTTGACCGGAAGTGATTTTTGGCGAAGATAGGGGCAAAAGAAAAAAAAATTGCAAGGTGAATTTTCACATTTTATGCAACTTTGCGAGGTTATAAGTCAAAAAGTATTATAGCTAGAGACTTAATTTTTTTTTTATTTTGAAGAGGACAATAATGGCTATCTTGCATGTGTTTATTATTTTAAAATTGTTTTTTTGAAATTTTACAATTTTGTAAAGAACATTCAATTTGATATAACTAAAAAAACATATTTTTGAATTTCTTAAAAAATTGCTGAAATACAGTCCTTAGTATTCATTATTAATATGTGAACTCCAAAGTATGGGACTGACTAGACTTTTTGAAATATTCAAAAAAAAAATTTTTTTTTTGATTTTTTGACAAAAATTTGCTCCCTGTACTATATTAAAATATTTAAAAGTGCCAAATTTGTTTAAATTTAAGAAGTTAGACATAGGGACAAGTATGTTAGGCTAAAACAGTTTTATTAATTTGATTCAAACTATTGTCAATTTTGGAAAGAAAAGGGGAACTTCAGAACAAAAAAATTGGTAATTTTCAGTATTTTACTCCTATCTTCTAAGCCGACTTTCTGGGTCACTACAAAACCAATTTGAAATTTTAAAATTGCATTTTATACATAAAACATGACTATATAACATAAATTTCCCCCAACATTTTTTAACGTACCCATAGCTTTTTATAGAATAAAAACCAAAGTTTGCCAGGTTTTTTGAAATTTTAAGGTGTAAAAAATAAAAACTTAAAATTTTTATGCTTATATATGTTAACTTTTACTAGTCATTAAGTTTGATGAACATTATTAGAATATGTACATAATTCTCAATATTTATACTCGGCAAAATTCAAAAAATTTGTTAAATTTATTGTATAAAAAAAAATTTAAGAGGATTTTAGAAAAAATAATAAGGTTAAAAAATTTGTAAAAATTAATTTATTTCTATTAATTAATAGTTTTTAAATATAACAGCCTCAACAACGTTAAATCTGACAAAAATAATTAAAATAGAATATATTTGGCCTATTTAGAATATTATGATTCAACAGATTTTCTTTTTTTATGATTATCAACAAACCTAAAATTAACGTAAAAAGTCAATTATTTTATGAAACGTAGTGGTATGGTTTTTTGATATTATAATTACATAAAAGAAGTCAATTTTAGGGTTAAACAACCTTAAATGATTATAACGGGCAGAATTAGCTTCAATGATGAATAATAAGACTAAATATTAATCCTAATTTAATATAAACAAAATATAGACATTCAGTCTTTTTTACTAATTTTTACAAATGCCAAATATGTTTTTGAAAGGCTATTTAGAGCAAGGCACACCATATATATCTAACTGACCTTAATAAAGTTTAAAAACCAACAATTTTAGTTCCAATTACATTTTAGTTTTATAATATAGACGCACTAAACCTGTTAAAGAAAGAGGAAATATTACTGTTACTTGATTCTATGGGCATATGGATTTGGGCATTGACCTAAAGTTTTTTAAAACTAAATGCGTTCCTTACGAGTAACACAAAAATGTGTTTTAATAAATACATTAAATTACAAATTTAATAAAAATAATGGAATTATTTATTAATCTCATTTTTTTTATAATTTACCTTATCTTGTTTTTTAAGATTTTCTATACATAACATATCTACTATTTTTTTAACACTTAAACAGGCAAATTATGACTGATTATATAGGTTCTAGATATTATTAGTTAATTATGCAAAAATAATAAAAAAATAAGCTTGCACAGACGAATACAATCTGCGTTAGTTTTTTGACACCTGAAAATTTGCTGTTTTTTGGCAAATTTAGGTATTTTTATTGTGGGAGCGTCAAAATCGAATGAAAAAAGCTGGACTATTATATGTTATTAAGCGATATTTTATCTATAAAATAAATGTTAAATATTAAAAAAAAGGTTGGCTGGTTAACCAGAAAGTCGGTTTTGAAAATAGACAAAGTTTTCACTTTTTTCGGTTTTGAGGTTCACTTTTTCATTAAAAATTTAATAATAGTAATAATCAAATAAATCAAACTATTATGGTCTAACATAATTGCCCATAGGTCCTGCTTTTTAAATACTGTGAAATTTGGCACTTTGGCATATTCCAATATAGTGCAAAGGGCATAAATATGTCTCAAAATTAGGGCAAAAAATTGATTTTTTTAAATTTTGTAAAAAGTCATGCCGGTCCCAAACTTTTGAAATCATATAGTTATTAATATTATTAAGGGCCATGTTTTATAAATTTTTTAAAAAATTTAAAGATACGTTTTTTGAGCTATTTGTGTCTAAACTTGACTTTAATTTTTTGGTAGTTTAAAAAAAATTTTTTTTTTAATATTTTTGCATCTAAGGTAGTATTATTACGATCTTCAAAATAAAAAAAAAATTATGACTTTAGCTACAATACTTTTGATGATACATGCGTGCAAAGTTGCCTCATTTTTTTTTTGCAAAAAAATGAAAAATATTTTTGCTCATATCTCGGTCAAAAATCACTTTCGGTCAAAAAAAATTTAAGTTTTTATCAGCACCCAAGGACCCTACCAGTGTACCAATTTTCAGCCAAAACTGAGACTTGAAGGGAAAAAGTTTGTCGATTTGAGGTGGAATTGACCATATCTATATATATATCGTTGCTGATCAAATTAGGTTGTTGTTGTGTAGAAGATGTTTTTCATTAAAATTTACGAGATTAGTATACACATTAAAGTAAAATTATTGTATCTAACGAATTAAGGGGAGCTATAAGTCATATCATTTGTGATCTCTATAGAGAACATTAGCTCCACGACGTAAACGCGGTATCATTGGTTTCTAAGTGGAACAGCGCATAACAGTTATGTTTTTCGATTATATTATATTCAACATTTTGTGTTACCTTTTCCAGGATCATAATATATTAGGTTGGACACACAGTACATCGTGATTGGCCAAGGCCATTTGACTATTCGTATCATACAATAAAAATTATCCTTTTTTTTTGTTTTTCGATTAATGCGAAAGCATAGTGTTAGATAGATGTACCAAATAAGCATACCCCAAAAGTTATATATAGTGTTTTTTTAAGGATCTTGATGCACAAGTCCCATAATCCGGTAAGCTTAAGTTTGAATTTTAATCGGTCCGTAGGAGCCAATTCGAACAAACTTTTAGGGTCAATACAATATCGGCCGATTTACCTTGCCCCCTTGCCGGAATTTCGCTTTTAGTTAATAAATCACTGATTTAAGATCCGACCTGACTGAATAAATTTATTTAATTTAACTATTTCTAATAAAAAAAAAAGCTATGCCCTGAAGGTCACGCCGTCTCTTTCAACAAATGTAGAGCAAGAAGGGCATTGTTTTTAGAAAGTGAATGACCCTGGCCTTTGACTTTTGCCGGGGCTGTAAAGCCTAGCACCTGTTATACTATACCGAGGAATGCGGCCTTGTTCCAATGGATATTCTGTGGGGGACGCAATTAAGCCCTACTGATATGAACGTCGCCGCATATCAATTTCAATGCTCCTCGCCCCCAAAAAAAACTATTTAACTTCATGAAACGCCAAAAAATGGTAAAATTTAATTTATGAACTAAAATCCTGTCACTAGAAGAAAGTTCTTTAAATTAAATAAAAATTATAGCAAATTGGGCTCTCAGGCATTTATAAATAATGCCATGGAAATTTTCTCTTCGTATTAGCATGTTTGACCCGAAGTTAGAATTTTTTTTTAAAAAAAGGGTTAGATATGCAAATATCGGATTTTCAAAGCATTAATTGCCAAATTTTTTCTTCCACCAGCTCATCAATCTGACAATTTTAAATTTTACAGGAAGATTTTTATACAATATAATAATTATATCTAAGTCGGTTAAATTTTCATTTTCTCAGCCATCTAATGGATACGGGTTCAGTATATCTTTTATTTGAATAAGTAAAAACTTCTTAACAATTTTTACAACATAAAATGCATAACGTAATTATTTAATGAGCCAATACAAATTTTGATTCCAATATATGTATGTAAAAGCCTCATTTTTTTTTGATAAGGGGGTAGAATTAGTTTCATTTTTTATCCCAAAGCTAGCCTTTAACATTAGGATAAAATTCATTAATTTCTAAGATAAAAAACGTATTAGGGCGTAAATGATACAAAGGTATGTTGATATGAAAAATTAAATTGTCCGCACTGATCTCCGTAATATAATTCACCGAAGTATGCTGTAGTATGAGTACATAAAAAACCACATCTCTGCCTCGTCTTAATAATCGTATTTGAAGATCAGAATTATTTTTTTTCAACTTGGCAATAACTCTTTTTCTAAATTAATAATATTAGCAGTGAAAATAGTGTTAAATTTGCATCAAGAAAAAATTCTTTTACAATTGAGGACAAATAACTGGTGGAATTTGAAAATGGCTAAACAGGCTTTATCACTGTCAGATTGCCATTGCTGTCATGACATTTTCGTTAACTCCACTTATCATTTTCTATGTGTATACCCAGCATTTAACGAGATATGGGCACAATTCATAACTCCTATTTTGTCAAAGTCTTTTTCCAACTTATCCCAGGAACCACAAATTAGGCGTGCTCTCACCTAAGACACAAAAGCATACAATAATTTAATTAAATGTATTTCTACTTCAGGCAAATTATGGGTGATATCCATTGCCCAGTTAACGTTCGGAATAAAAGTGCCAAAGCCCTAACGAGTACGGTGGCACTAAAAAAGAAGAGGCCGTGAGGAGGTGGTTTTTTAGCAGGTACTCCTAACCCTGCATACACCCGTGAATATTTTAATGAAATACGGACATCAGTGAGGACAATTTAATTTATCATTTCAACAAAGCCTCATTTACACACTGATCAATCTATTATTCTTAAAAATTACCGATTTGATGATCCCAATGCCAATTTATTTATAGGCTAGCTTGGGGATCAATCGAGCATTTTCACACCCTTACCAAAAAAAACTGTCATCATAACAACTCTTTCTTCAAAGTTGTTAAATCAAAAATTGATAAATTTCAGAGTTTTGGTTGCAATTTTACAATTACAAAAGAGCTACTGGCAACTCATCTCACTCAAGCTTGCATTTTTGATTTCTTATAAATTTGAATTAATTTTTGTAGATGTACATTTATAAACAATACACTGGCTTATTTAATGTTTTAATGATATAAATTTTCTCGATCTATAAAATAATTGCTTGATTCTCGTATAGCATTTGAATCTCGTTCTATTGCGCTACAATTCACCAAAACTCTTCTAAAAGATTAATTATTATTCGTTTAAAATTAAAAATTTGTTAACAAGTGTAATTGCCTCTACCTTTCTACCTACATTACTTTTAGTTTATTAAAAGACTTTGCCTCGATATGATAAAGCTTCAAACAAACATAGTGTCCCCCCCCCCCCCCCCCCCCCCCCCCAATTTTTTTAACTAAAGCGCGTTCCAACTTGATTTTGAAAACCAAAGTTTTAACACTTTTTTTACAAATTAAATAATTTTTGAAAATACCTTAATGCCATTTTTATAGATATTTTGCTTAATTAATTATAAATCATAAAACCCTGAACTAATAATAGCCTAGCTCGACGCATTTTGTGATGTATAAGCTAATTGCAAAGATAGGATTTGCTATTTTAAGGATTTTTAAGTGCGTTTACTGTTTTTTAATTCTAACTTTGTAAGCGAGTTATCAATATTGAATATTTACTTCAAAAGAAATTCAAACTAAAAAAATATTTAGAAAAAAATTATATAACACAGCTAAGATGTCCTATTTAGATTCGAGTGGCAATTCACAATATTACGAAATTGCATGTTAAAATTTGATAAACTTTTCATTAGTTGTGATCAAGCTACAGGCGATTTACGAATGAAAATTTTTTTTTATTATTTTACCATAAGAATATTATCGAGTTTGCCAAATTTATCCATATCCTCGATTTTTAGCTAACATAATATTAGAGATTTGATTAATACAACAAAATAATGATATAAATAACAGATATGGTCATCATGTTGATTTTGATTGAATGTCATAATTTGATATTTTCGTTGACCCACATAATAATTTCAACGTTTTATTTATTTTAAAAACATTTAACCACTCTGAGAGCATGACTGTAAGGGCAATCAAACACGAACTTTGACGAAATTTTATAAAAGAATGCTCGAAATTTGAATAGCTATAAATAATTGCCAGTCTATCAACACATAGTAAGATCATTTAATTTCATCGTAAAGGCTTGCTAAAAAAATCTTAAATGGTGACTCCTTAAAGCGCAACAGTAATAATTGTTTATAGACGAATGAAAGAAGAATCTCGATATATAACACATAAATGCAATTTTTTTTTTACATTTTTTAATTTTAATGTTCAGCGTAATTTCAAAAAAAATGATATTTACAGATCAGGTTCGATCTGGCTAAATTGAGTAGAGTTTCTATCTGAAAGACGGACTTTCGGGAACGACAAATTTATGACAGTTATAAGTCAAAAGACAAGACCTGCCATCGGTTTTCAAATTCGTTTACGGTCTAAAAACTTAGGCTAAAAAATTTAATTTGTTGCGAACACAAAACAAAATAAAAAACAAAAAAGTATAGAAAATCATACGTATAACCTTAAATAATATTATCATTAACAAACATATAATCCATCGTCCTCTATTTAGGTTGGAGTTTTACACAAAAATAGAAAAAAATTAAATATTACAAAAAATTTAAACGCCTTAGATTAATAATAATCTAAATACAAATTTTAACTTTTGTTATTATCCATTTCTAAAATATAATCACACCAAATAACCAAAGATATAAGGCATTGGCTACTGATTCCCTATTCGTGATCAGCTCTAAAAACTTGACCATACACGAAAATTGCAATAAAATGGTGCTTAAGGTCGTCTAAATTTTGTTGTCCAATGTTATGTATAAACATGTTGATGTAATAACTTGATATATTATATAATTTTATTTCTCATTGTTTGAAAATATAAAATTTAGAGACGAATAATTTTAATATACCAAAAACTTTTTACTTTTTTTAAAGTATCTTTGAGATTACAAATATTGGCCAAATTTGGCCATATTGGCATATATACCCAAGAAAATAGTCCTGTAATATTATATATTTATATAGAAAATGAGGGCACGTGTCGAGGATTATTTTTAGTGAGTTTCATAATTTTCTTTCTTACATTCATTAATTTTTAGAGACCCACTGTAATTAAATATATATATATATATATTGATCAAAAAAAACTATGAAACAAAAGTTATTTTTAAAAGTATTTAGGTCAAACCGTATGTCAACCAATTTTTTTTTTGTTTGATAACCCAAAAAACAGATCTAAGTTGTTATCAACCAACCTCATAAAATTAATTCATTGAATGTTTTATTTGGTATAACTATCCCGTAAATTTTATGCTTAAAATATAACATGGCCTACTTTTTTTTTATAATTCGTAAAAGGTCTGTGTTTAGCTGATCCGCAAAAATAAAACAAAGTTTGGGACTTATACTATAAAAACATCGATTAAAAGGTAATTTTTCTAGGGCATTTGGACCATAAATGTATTCATTAACTTTTTGTGTTATTGTTTTGTTAAGTTTGTTTTGGAATATGAATTTTTTTTATATAACAACAAATCAGCAATATCAGTTTTCCGTTTTTCGTAATAATTCCTTCGGCTCCATATTGTTTTATATTCAAAAAATGGCTTTTTGGCCAAATTGACAAATTTTGGGATCTCGCATATTAAAATTCCTTGTAAATTATATTTATTTTCTTAAATATTGAGAGACAAATTTTTTTTAGTATATCAAGCAAGCTCTTACACCAGCATTTAGACAATACTAAATAATCTGCTTTCAAACTTGACACGATTTAATAGTTTTAAAAGGAAAATCAAAGATTTTATTTACCAATTGTGAATAATGAATAAACAAAAAACAATTCAATTTATTTTTGTTTTTGAATCCTTTTTTTTGGCTCTTTTAATTTTAAATGTTAAAGGATTTACTGAGTTAAAAAAACGGTAAATAAATTTGAAAATCCCTAAGATAGCAAATATGATCTCTCTAGTTAGCTCATAACTTAAAAATTTTTGGATTTGTGGAATGTGAGAAAAAGTCAATGCATAACATTATAATGTCCGTTCATATTTTTATCATTTATTTTCCATGCTAATACAACTATTTAAGCATTTAAAGCAGATAAAATCTGCTTAACTAAATTTTTATATAATTTAATTCAAAATAACCAATGAAAATTAGAATTTAAACCAGGCCGTGAAGTTTCAGGCTCAATATATTTTTCAATCCAAAGGCCTTTTTTTATCAATACGACTGATAAATTTATTACATAGGTCAACAAATTTTTGAGAACTGTGAATTAACTAAAGATATCATACCGGCCATCATAAATTTTTAAATCATTTAACATTATTTCTAATTTAATTTAGTTAGCTAGCTATTAAAAAAATAGATTCAAAAGCTAGAATTAATTAAATTTTAGTATATACACAACTTAAATATTAATTTCAAACTTCAATTATATAAACCGATATTATATCGTGTCGTATTTACGTTAGAACGCAAATTATTTTGTATTTGTCTAAATGCTAAAGTAATAATAGTTTCATATACTAAAAACTTTTATTTCTTATTTATTTAAGATAATAAATATAAGCAGGCACAATTCTAGACTCCTTTTGGGGGGGGGGCATTGCCCCCTAACAGTTTTTGATTGTCCTTCCCCCCAAAAATTTTTTTTTAAATTTGCCCCCCCCCCCTTAAATACATAGTAATTTCATGTTTTCCCCGCCCCCCCCCCAATTGGTGCCCTCTCCCCCCAAAAAAATACATATTAATTCTTTTTTTGTCCCCCCCCCCCCCCCCCCCCAAAAAAAATACGTATAAATTTTATTTTTTATTTCAGATAAAATAATTAAATTTGCTCAGGCGAAAAATATTGAATCCCTAAAATGTCAAGCCTCGAATCTCCATTGTTAGCACTCTTAAAAAATTTGTTGACCTGTGTTATGTTTTTAATTTAAACAGTTCTTTTTTTTAAGTATACATACTATTTAAAAACACACAAATTTTATTTTAACTATTAGGCACCTTCCTATATAAAATTTTAATTTTATATTTAACATTTACCAACAAACGCATTCAGGCCCAATTTTAGCTTTTCCATTTTTTGGGGGGGGGGGGGGGAGAGGGGGGCAAAAAACTTGTGGGGGGGCAGAAAAAAAATTTTTGCCGCCTTCGACGGCAAAATTGACCGTGGCCTTCCATCACGGCAAAAAATATACATGTACAACAATACAATCCATTTTCAAAATTTTATAACAAATTAATAGTAATTTATTATATTCATAAAATAAAAAAATTGATTTATAAGATGTGTATGTGAATTAAAATTAACTGTTTTCACTAATATCACGCTTAAAAAGATATGAGATTTGAAAATTAATTTTAAGTTTAATTTTATCATTTGGTATCAATGCGCATAAAAATTAAGAATATGGAATGTTATATAAAACTTTGGATTTTAGAAAATGAATAGTAAAATAAGATTGATTATCATGAAAACAAATTGTATAAGTATGCTATTTTGAAAGAATATATATGAAAAAACACTGGCTATATATAACTAGTAATTAATGTTAGGTTAAAAATTAAAAACATGAACTTAAACCTTAAATGCGCATAAAAAAAATTGCAACCATGTCTTAAAATAGTAAATAATTAGCTGATTATGACCAGTGTTTTGTATTAATCTAACAATTTTATGCTAGAGGTTGTTTTGATTAAATTATAAAATTCATCCAAAATCAACGCCACAGTTAATGATTTTTCGTAAGAACCAAATCACCTTTATGCAGCTTAACAGCCTAGAAGTTACTATCCTTCTTAAAGAAGAAAATGTGGCCTCAAAACTCGACGTTGAAGAGCCAAATAACAAACTTATAGAAAAAATGTTAAATAGATTAGAAAACGCACCTTTGTAATCATATAAAAATCTAAGCAAATCATTATTACCACATTCTTTGTAATTATTCTTATTAAAAATTTTTTGGCTACGTCAATTTCTTTAGATAAAATTTTTATCAGTATTACTTATTTTTAAAAAATGCTCTAATATATTTGTATCTAAAAAAAGCTAATCAAATTTATTAAAGGAACCTAAGGTTATTAAATAAATACTATCGGTAAAAAATTAATTATCAAAAGAATTAATAAATAAAACAATAATAAATGAATTCTTTTTACTTCATGATTAATATTTAAAATATTTTCAAACTTATTAGTAGAAAATAAATAAAATTTAAAAAAATCTTTAGTAGATTTTTTTTTATCCATAGATAAATTATTGTCATTTAAAAAAGTATTAACATTAGAACATTTTTTGGATAAATCTTCAAATGTATTTTTATTTCTTAAATGTTTAATTTCTAACAGACAATGGTGCTTTAAATCAGAATTTTTAGAAATATAAATCGTTCTGCATTGAAATTGATCTATAATTATTTCTAATAAGTAAAATAATTTTACAAATGATAAATACAAAAAAATAAAGTGATGATTATGAATATGGTCAAAAAACCCCGACGACTCTGCCCTGTGACCTGAAGATATAAAAGTTTATTTTTAATTTTAATTTTAAAAGAGTATTAAATATTTTTGTGTAATTTAAAATAAAACAATGGCCAATTTGTGATCACACCACCGATGGGGCAACAGCCGGGGTAGAACACCGCCTTTTTCTCGGGCATTACATTCGCCCTATCGTAGCATTGTGGGATCAGGTTCCTTGGTTCTAGATTATAATTTTTTTGGGGGGGGGGGCAATTAAAAACTTTTGGATCCCCCACAAAAAGGGTCTGGGATCGTGCCTGAACGCATTAATTACGGGGCTTTAAAAATTCATTTAAGCTATTTAAATAACCAAATGCATTTGAAATTTTTGGTGTTAATTAAATTATAATGACCACTCTTAATGCAAGATACCAAGCTGCTCGGTCCATTTCGTTTTCACCTACCAAATTTTCGTGTAAAATTAGTTTGAGCCCTTTTTTGTTCCTCTTGGGGCGCCTTAAATCTCAACCAAAATTTAAAAGAAATCAAATTAAATTTTTATATTAACTTACACTCGGAGCAGTTGTTTTAAGGTTGTTTTGTTAAGGAATCGTGACAAAATTATATCTAAATTTATATAGAGCAGATAACTCGTTCTTAATGTTTTAGACTTTTAAATAGCAATTATTTTTTTCATATGGGTGCTTCTCTAAGCTAGAAAATTTTAAAATTAGAATTAAATTCTTTGTTTCTGAAAAAAAATTTTTTAATTTGTAATTAACAAATTTTTGCAATAATTAAAATTTTACTATGATTGGAAATTGCATCTGCAAATTAAATATATTCAGAAACCCGCAGTAGTAAAATCATTCCCATATGAATGGCTTACCCATTAAGGCTTTGGCTGTTTAAAGGACAGGGCGAAACTACCGTATTCTTGCTCTTATTATGCAATAGAGATTAAAGTGTTTGAGTAAAGAAATAACTTTGGCTTTTATTACACAAATTTACTTGCTTTTCATGGTTCATTCATTAATTCTATCATAAAATAATTAATATTTTTATTTTTTTATAAAACTCTCCTTTTTGAAAAAAAAAATGGAAAATATTGTTGTAACCAAATTAAAATGCTTTTAGAAATACAAATCTCTTAACAATTTTAAAAATAAAATATAATAATTGAAAATGAATGAGCAAGGCTGCCTTATAAATTGTTGTACATGTACAACCTTAAAACTTGAACTAAAGATAACAATTTGATGGCGAGGCCATTTTATGAGTCATAAAAGAGGGTTATAGAAAAAAGCCGACTTTGGATGTTGTTGTTCTATGGGTTTTTAAACGATATATAAAATTAATATTGAGGAGTCAAAGAAATCAGCCAAGTGTTTCATTCCGATAAGTTAGATCAAGGGCGTAGCAAGTTGTAAAGATTGGGGGGATTCAAAAAAAAATTTGCCGCCTTCTGCGGCATAGTGCGGGGACGACCTTCGGTCGTGCCATAGTGTTTTAGTTTAAAATCTACTGATTCTTATGACTGTTACTTAATTTTGCTTTTTAAAATTTGAGTTATTATTAAGGACTTTTATAAATAATGTTTATATAAACAAACATATATTGTTAAGAAAATTATATTATTGATATATTATATGCAATAAATTTGTATATTAATGATACAATTATGTAATGAATTTATATAATAAAAATGGTTATATTCAAGTACACAACAAATGTTAATGGAATATGCTTTTATATTAATGCTACATATTTTAAATGTAATTTAATTTTTAATTGGTATTTTAGTTTGGGGGGGAGGGAATATGCACTAAAAATTTTTAATTTGGGTGGAGATATGGCATGCTGAGTGAAGGTTTCAGCCCCAAACCCCCCCCCCCCTCTCCTACGCCAATGAGTTAGATGCGTTTTTTTTTATTTTTTTTTTAAAATAAATTTAAATTAGAAATTTTAGAAATATTAATATTTGTTTTACATTTACAATCATTTTATACCTGTTTGCACCTAGAACAGTTGATCTAAGTAGATAGGTCAACAAATTGTGTTATTAGCTCTCTACTGAGATTAAACCTCCCATTTTAATTTTGAAATCATTTGCCAGCTATAAAGAATGCCTAAAAAACAAAAAAGATTTAAAAACAAATATAAGTTGGAATTATTTTGCAATTTTTAAAATAGTCAAACTGTTGTATTCAGTATATCCTTAAAAATGATAATCTACCTTGTCTTAGTTTGAACGGAAAAATTTCGTATTATCTTGAAGATGATGGAAGAGCTTTATATACTAAAAATATTTTTTTCCATTTTTTTGAGATAATAATAAGTTACAAAGGAATTTGATATGAGAAAGATTTTAAATTTTTTTTTCTAAGGGTTTTCTCAAGTTGACCAAATTTGATAGGCCCATTAAATAGGGATAGATCTATGGAGTTAAAGGCGGAAGAAGTTAAGAAAAAACAAAAAATATATATGTGATAAGGCCATCATACAATTAAAAACCTTCATCAATCAATAACCAAACAACCATACACGGGTTAAACCCATTGGCCCAAACCATCAATATAAATTTGTATATATTCTTATATGTATTAATTTATTCTAATTGGATGAAATTTTATTCAAACACATAGCTAATAATAATCATTTTAATCAAAAATTTTTATAAATAATTTTTTTTCCTCAAAAATTAATTTTTCAATTTAGACCAATAATTTAAATAAATTTTTTTCTAATTCAAGTTTAAACACGCCCTAACAAAAAAAATTCTATGAATGATAAAAAATGTAGTATAGCTGAGTTGTTATATTCCGGGCCCCCATTCCACATAGTAATTAGGATTTCCTAATATGTTATTCGATAATATAGATATTAGACATTAAGGAAAAGTTACAGTATCATAAATTGTTAGAGCCATCTCGTCATAACACTATTAAGCTACAATTGCAAAAATTGAAAGCAATTTTATTTGTGATTTTAAAACTGTTTTGCCATCGCAAGTAAAATTATTTCAGTGTTTCTACGTGCGACATAACCTAGGGCTAATGGAGATTAATCCTAATCCCCTTCCCCCCCCCCCCCCCCCCCCCCCCCCCCGTGTTTACAAGTTTGTAATGCCAATATTTTTGCAAGGCTTGAAGCGTCTCAAAAGACATAATAGTCGAGATTAATGTTTGGGTGAAACCAGAATAAATTCTATATGGGTCAACTACTTTGAGTTATGAGCTAACTAGAGAGAAACATGACATATAAAAAATTCCAAACCCGTTTTTAAGTTTTTTTATAATCAAACTAAGTCAGCTCTAAACATTAAAAATTTTGTAAAAAAAGTATTTATAAAATAAAAATATTCAACATTAAATTGATTTCTTCTCTAAAATTATACAACAATTAAGCTGTTAAATTCCAATTTTAAATAAAATTTTTACTAAAAACTAAAAACAAATCATGTTGCATTTAGTAGATAATACTTTGTTTTGATATATCAAAGTTTTTTATTTCTCCTTTAGATGACAAGTATAAGTAGTAAAAAAATTTTTTATAAAAAATTTCTGATTTTTTTTTAGTTATTTAAGTATTTCAAAATTTGGTCAAAAAAGGCCATTTTTTGGTATAGGTATAGACACATCTAAGGAATGAAAATCGGAAGAAATTACAAAAAACGAAATATATGTAAAAGATTAGGCCATTAGGGGTTTGCATGCTTATGTATTCATATATTTATTTTTTCTTTTATTAATATTTTGACCTGTGTAATGTAACAGAAAATTTTTTTTTGAGGAAAATGGTAATTTTAGTTTGATACGAAAGTTGAAACATTATAAATTTTTGATAGATTATTTTTATGAAACAAACCAGTAACAAATTAAACATTTTATTTATATATTTAAAACATCTAGACTGCCAAATATAATTATTAAGATTTTAATTTAAAATCGTAAATACATCGTGTATTTAGTTAAAAATGTCAAATATTCTGGGTAATCTAAATGTTGATGTAGGAGCTTGTATGCTTTGAAAATTTAATTTCTTTTTTAATTTAGGAACTATAAGGATCACACGTTTTAAATGTTTTTCTTAAGAGCATTGAGGTCGCAAAATTTGACAGTTTGGTCAAATGATCATTTTATTGATTTAGGAAAATGAACGAAGGCGAAAGAAAATTTGAAAATCGGATACTATATTAAAATTAGGCCGCTATGGGCATACTTTTATGTCATTAGTAGTTTTTCATAATTGATATTGGTAGAATAATTTATTAGTAGAAAGTAAATTGTCCACACTCATGCCCGTAAATCATAAAATTAACGAGCGCAGGATGAAATAACGGCTAGAAAACTACTTCCTTAGGGCCCCTTCTTCGTCATGTTTGCTATTCGCTTAAGGCAATGGCATCTTTATTTTTAATGGGAACACACATTTGAGATAAATACAACTTCTGAATTAGAAAGATTTGCATCAATTCACAGGTCACCAAATTTTTTAGAGCTATGAGTCAACTACAGAGATTAAACTCCCTAGATTTACAATTCCTATTATTTTTTTTAGAATCAAACCTAGTTAATTCGGCTATAGACATTGAAAACTTTAGAAAAACAAATATTAAAAAACAAAAATGATACAAAACAAAAAAAAATTGAATTTTATTTTTAATATTTATACCAGCTGATATATAAAATTTAAATAATAATATTATTTAAAACCGAAAAATATATCGTATCGTAATTAAGTTTGGACGCGAAATATTTTATTATCTAAATGCTGATGTAAGCGCATAAATTTATTTTTTATTATTGGTGATAATAATTATGAGTTACAAAAGATTATTATATAAAAAAGGATCCTAATTTTTTTTCGGATGTATTACTGTCAATTTGGTCAAATAAGGACATTTTTTGTTATGGACGGGTCTGACGGAAGGCCGAAGAAACTAAGAAAAACCAAAATTATCAATGAGATACTATCATAGGGAAGCATTCTTTTATTTTTATATAAATTTATTATTGTCAAGATATTTGTTAACATGTTATTACCTCACTGTGTCCAACTTGAGTTATTGATTGAGTTTTTATTTAAAAGTAAATTATTTTTACATTTCAAGGATTAAAATTTTTACTATTATAAAATCAATAGCCTTTGCAATTGAAAATTCGTTTCAATTTGACAATATATATTACAAGCAAATGTCTAGTATGTCAATCAGTATTCCTTGGTCTTCTGTAGGCGAAATATTTTTATAAAAAATACTACAAGTTTTTTTTAACTCTTTATCTTATGTCAAGGATATTATAATAATTTCAAAAAAAATATAAAAAAAAACTGCAAAATTTTCTAAAAATGTTCTGAACTAATTTAAATATATTTGTGAAAAGAAAAAAATCTTAAGCTTTAGTTTCTTAAATATATGTTAGCCAGAAATTTTACAAATAACATATAACATAATAGACATTTCTGTTTTTAATAAGCCAAATGCTAACTTACAATTTTAAACATAAATTCCAACCATTTAAATTCTTCTTTTAAGACTATAATTTACACACATTTTAAAAGAACACCAGTATCACCCAAATTTTCATACTTTAAGTCAACAAACTAGATTTTTGTTATGTTCGAATCAGGGTTATAATTAAAATTCAATTATAAAAATAGTAAATATAATAAAATACACCTAAACATTCGACATACCAATACAAGAAAAGTTTAATTTGCAATCTACACAAACATAATTTTACATCCAAAATCGTGAAAAAACTCATCTTCTTTAAACTCGCACATGAAAAAGGTAATTTTCATATTATTTATTACTCACTTTAAAAACTAGATATTTTTGAAGAAAACAGAATAACCTTTTAGCATTTTATGTAATTAACATGTAAAAAAAATACCTAAAAAATAAAAATTACTTTAGTATTTAGATTGCGACACAAATCATTGATATTCACAGTGTGGGGTCTACAAATCCCTTTTTTTTCCAAATAATTTTTGTTAAATATGAACAAATTTTAATTTAATTACTAGTTTGATTACACAGGTCAACAAATATCAATGTCAAAAACGTTAATTTTATAAAATATATAAAAATGCATCCCCATGATGGCCTTATCTCATATATATATTTCGTCTCTATTATTTTCTTCCGTCTTTGGCTCCTTAGATCCGTATAGCAAAAAATAACCTATTTTGACTAAATTGACAGATCTAAATCTACTTAAAAAGAAAATATTTAAAATCTTTTTTGCATACGGATATCCCTTGTAACTTACTTTAAGAAATGAATTTTATTATTATATCAAGCTTTTACATCGGCGTTTAGATAATACAAAATATTTCGCGTCCAAAGTAAAACACCACACGTTATATTATTGGTTTTTATTGAAAATATTATTTTAAGTTTGAATTTAACAATATGTTATGAATATGCAAAAATAAAATTTAAATCTCTTTTTGTTTTTGAATCTTTTTTGTTTTTGACCTTTTCTACAATTTTTAATGTTCGTGACTAACTAAGTTTGATTAGGGAAAAAAAAAGAATTTGCCCGCATCAAAAATTATTTAAATCTTACTAAAGTTTGTATTCATTCTTAACCACCCTAGGTACAATGTAGGCCACATATTAATTAATCATGCTAATGTATCAAACCCAATAAATATTTTTATAAATTCTTAAAGTAAACTTTTCATAACCAAAACTTATTTAATTGTGTCTATAGATTAATTGTAATTTTCTTAGGGCAAAATAATCGGTTTTTAAATATTAGAACCAAAGACCCACATCCGCTACAACCATTTTTTTAAATCTTCTCTAGCTGAACACACTTTAACTTCGCATTTATCAATTCTTACTCCACAAATCATGCTGTAAAATTTAAAAAATTTTAAAAAATTTTAGAAAATTTATATGTACAAAATAATTTCCATTCATTAAAAAAAATGCTTATAATTGCATTATGAAAAAGGCGACTTCTCATTTTATTACACAGGTCAACAAATATTTATGTCAAAACCCACGTTTTCTTAGTTTCTTCCGCCTTGGTAGAGCCATCTAAAAAGAAATGGAATTTTTTAACCAAATTGACAGATCTAAATAAACCCTAAAAAGAAACAATTTTAAAACTTTTTTTGCATATTAAAATCCCTTGTATATTATATTTTTAATCATAAATAATGAAAAAAAATTTACTAATATATTAAGCTTCATTGGCATTTTGATAATATAAAACACACGTCCAAATTTAAATACGACCCGATATGTTATCCGTTTTTACCTAAAATATTATTTGAAGTTTATATTTAACAGTTTAACTATTGTGAATGTGCAAAAATAAAATTTGATTTTATTTTTTGTTTCTGAATTTTTTTTTTAACCTTTTTTTTTCTAAATTTCCAATGTTAATAACTGACTAACTAAGTTTAATTAGGAAAAGGTAAACGAATTATTTCCCTAAGATGGCAGGTTTGATCTCTTTAATCATAACTCTTTAAAAAATTGTTGACCTGATTTGTATTAAATTAAATAGCATTAAAAATGCAAATAATAATCTTATTAAAAACAAATTTGTACACTTTTAAAATTTAGTTTGTTTTTATATTTAACTTTTTTTCAAATACCTGTTTTTTTTATTTCACATTTTTAATAACAACGTAACTTTTTATTTTACATTTTAATCACATCAAATTATAAAATTTCACTTGGAATACACATTCCATTTTTAGAAATTATTATATCATCGTTATTTTAAAATTATTTTTGTATATCTACTATCGTATAGACCCTATTCAATAACTACATATGTCGCCAAATGTAAACCTACCATATTTCAACACCCGCCTGGCCATCCTATGCTCATTCAACACACTGAACAAAATTTGGACTATCTTAAGCATCATTTGTGGCAACTAAGGTGGTAATTGGCGCTGATCACGATTATAAAATTAGAATTTTAGCCAATGCCTCAGATTTTTAGTTATTCAGTGTCAAAGTTGAGATTTTTCAGGAGCATTTTGGGCTTCTATATCATAAAACCTAGGAGTAGAACAAAAGTTTAAAAATATATTTAGATAACGAAAACTTTCATCATTAACTTATGGGGTTTAAATTTTTTTTTAAATATTTAATTTTTTTCTATTTTTTTTATTTTTGTAAAATTAGTGGTTTTCGTCATAAAATCTGTTTTTTGATCCTAAATAATTTGAAAGTAAATCTTTAATAATTTTAAGTAATAACCTTTTTTGGATATGTTTTTATAAGTAATCTGAATATGCCAATAGATTCTTTGTAGAATTAATAGTAAAAAAAAAATTGTGAATTTTTTTTAACTTTGGACGCGGTTTAAAAAAAATTGGAGGCATTGGAAAAAAACTAAACCCGGGATCGTTATCGCAAAAAAATTCTCGACCCCTCGTTTATGTTGTCTTTTTTTGTTTTTCATTGATATCATAAAAAATAATATGAGTGAAGTAACTTGTAGCACTTAAAAAGCAATACATTTTTTTGCGTTCTCCACTCATTTTTACGATCTACCTGATCATTTTGTGCAGCATTAATAATTATACTATACGTTAACAAAGGTTTTTTTGATTTAAACAAACAGATTCTTCACCGTTAACATTGCATTTGTTATTTAAATTACTACGCATATGAAAAAAAATCGTTTTAATAAATGATGTTACTTCATACGATAAATATTGCAATTGGAATGTGCTTCTAAAAATCCATTTTACCATTTCTCTAAAACTCGACTATTTAATAATTTTAGAAGTTATTTTTATTGTAGAATATCCAAAAAAAATTTGGTTAAGAAGAAATTTTTTTAAAAATTAAATTTCTTCTACAGTAGCTATGTAAATATTATTCAAATGCGCTCAATTTTTTTTCTCAAATTTGAGATTTAACTAGCCGCGACAATTATTAGTGTATAATCGCAAATATTTTCAATGATCCAAATCTGCAATTTGATAAAAATTTATTCCAATATTAAATTAAAAAAATTTACCTAATCAGGTTTTACATTATAAAAATTTTGCCGTTTAATGCTTAGACGCTAATTATTATTTTAAAGTTTAAAAAAACCTTTTTTCATTTTTTGAATTTAAAAAAATTTTTGAATCATAGTTTGTTTTTGTATTATATAGATTGGACAACAAAATTTGGACCACCTCATAAGCATCATTTATGGCAAATATTGCTTTTGGTCTTTGATGCTATATACGATTATGAAATTAGAATTTTATTTAATGCCTCAGATTTTTAGTTATTTGATGTTAAATTTAAGATTTTTTTATTTTTGGGGTATTTTGTGTCTCTATGACGTATAACTTATGCTTATAGTAACAAAATTTAAAAACATATTTAGATTACAATAACATAATTGCACTAACAAAATTTAGACGACCTCAAGCATCATTTATGGCAACCGTCGATCTGAGCTTTAATAACCTAATAACAAAAAAAGTAAAAAAACTAAAGAGGTGTTTAGAAAAAGAAAACCCTTATTAACAACTCAAGGTATTTTGATTTTTTATAGAATCAATATTGTTTTTTATTTTTTAATTTTTTTGCATTTACTCATTTTTTTTCACACGCCTTTCTTCACACCCAAAGTTATTATTGAGCCAGACTATAGACTATTTATACAATTAACTTTTCTAGACCAGTTTTTAACATGAAATACGAATATTAACTTAGTTTAAATTTAAATAATTTAGTTTTATACATGTGAAGCGAGTTTATCAACTTAGCACCTATAATATTCAATACAAAAATAATATTACGCACAATTTATCTAAATAAGACATGTAAAATTCAAAAGTACTTTAGGATTCATAATTAATTATGTTGTAGAACATAAAAATGAAAAAGTTTAAATCTATGAGCATATGGCCTTTTATTTCTTAGCATAACAAGTTATAACAAAATAGCTCTTTTAGAAAAAGAAGCTAAATTACAAATAGCTGTTTCTAGCCTTTGGCCCCTTAGATCCATCCATTTTAAAAAACATGACCTTTTTGACCAAATTGATAGATTTTGCGACCTCGAGACCCTTAATAAAATTTCGAGTTTTTTTTTCCATATCTTCTTGTAACTTATACTTAACTCAAAAAAATATTTTTGAGGTTCAAATTTGGCTGTTTTGTAAATATACAAAAAACAATTTCGGGTTATATATGTTTTTAAATCTTTTTTACATTTTTTCTAAAATTTTTAATGTAGCTGACTCACTGAATTTGATTAAAAAAAACGGTCATATTTGAAAATTTTTAAAATGGCAGGTTTGATCTTTGTAGTTAGCTCATATCTTAAAAATATGTTAAGCGAAAATTCATAGCCTTATGTCACACTCAAATTTAACTAGCCCACAAAATCAGCCGGCCCTAATCTTATTTTAAACTTAAACCTAACACTAACTTTAACCTCATATTAATCTATATCCAAATTTATTAGAAATATATAAGCGGCGCTCTTATTTTACTATAAGCCACTTTAATTCCTTGATGCGAAATATGTGAATTTACCAAGAAAAAGAGATATTAAAATATTAAGGGAAAATGATAGTGTAAAAAAGAAACAATGGGAATAGAAGCGTAAGGAGGAGAAAAGGGGCAGAGGGTCAGTGATTTGAGTGTAAAAGTTCAATGAACTTAAAAATAATATTTAAATAAAGGTTTTTAAATTCAAATAACTAGAGATATAAAAAATCAAAGTAATTATTTTTTTAAAAATCAGATGCGTGAGACTATGCTCTTTCCAACGGCAACATTTTTTTTTTATTCTTATTAAAGTTCAAATATTTTTTTTAAACTTTGAGCTTATTTTAAAAATTTCTGGAGGCATCAGTATAAAAGCTAAAAGCGCCATCATGATCTCCACAAAATTCTTATAAAGACCTGTTAATTTTTTATGTTGTTTTTTCTAGTGTCCACTGTTATTAACGTTTTTTTATATAATATTTAATCTTTTTTAATATTTCGTTTTATAAAATTCGTGTTTTTTGTCATCAAATAAGTTTTTTGATTCTAAATAACATAAAAACAATTTGCTAATAATTTTAAGCTACAGTTTTTTTAAATTATTTTATAACAGAATATGTCAATAGATTATTACTAATATTACTAGTTTTAAAAAATGTTGTAAAATTTTTTCTTAACTTTAGACGTGGTTTAATAAAAATAGAGGTGTTGGGAAAAAACTAAAACCAAGATTGTTATCGCTTAAAATTTTTTTAAAAAATCCTCAAAAAAATGGTGTTGTTTTTTTTTGTTCAGTGTAATTTAAATATTTACCTATAGTACATGTTTACGATTATAAAAACATTTAAGATAATAATGATAAAAAAAACCAAAATAATTAGCTAAGTTCATGAAAAGGGCAATTGAACAATATAAACTTCTCTCATATTAACCGTTTGGCTTAGCAAATCATCGACACCAGAAAAATGGCCAAGTAAAAAAATAAGCAGAATTTGCGACTTAAAAATTATTAGCAAAAAAAAAATTGAAAATTTGTTTTAAACCAGGCTTGGGCACGATATAAATTGAAAACAATTTAGATACAGATCATAAATCATAGATAGCATCTATGATCTCTAATTTAAATGACTTTTCACAAAAGATTTGTAATTTCTGATTTAAGTCGCCGTTTTTTACTAGAGATCTGAATCTATGAAATTTTTGATACGATTTAAATCACAAATCAATTAAATTTTGCGGTGTCTTTTTGAAACTATTTGTATATTAATAATAAATGTTATTATTAATATATTAAATCCTATCTACATAATACAAAATCAAAAATCTTACAAAATAATTGATTTTAAAATTAATAAAGATTTTCTAATAATTTTTTTATCCGAGGCTAGTTAAACTTCGCTATAAAATTATTTTTAATTAAATTTATACTTTTGAATTTCAAAGCACGCTATAAAATTATTTTTTAATTTATTTTCTATTTTTATACTTCTAAAACTTACAATATAAAATTATTTTAAATTAAATTTTAATTTTTGAATTTCCTTGTGATATATTTAATAAACTGCTATTTTTAATATGGATGAAAATAATTCAAAATAGTTTTGGGTGATGGAGATGAAATTAATTCTGCAAATTTGTCAATATTAAATGGAATATACTTTCAAATTAAATCTAGGACAGGGGAAAATTGTCACAGCTTCCTGCAAGATTTGTCAAAAAGTTATATCTGGACAGATCACTTCTACCTCCAATTACATCAAGCATCTTTATAATATCAAAAACATTGTTGTTGCCACAATTACGGGTAACGGGACTAACTTTCTAAAGTCGCTTAAAGAATTTGGTGTTCCTACTCAGTTATTTGATATACGAACATGAATACGAAATTGAAGTCTACAGTAATAAATCTTTGGAAGATTTTTCAGGATTATTACCCAATCATATACGGTGCGCATGTCATACCATAAATGTAGTTTTAACAACGGATTTGTAAAAAACAATAAATAAGCACAGCCAAATTCAAAAAATTCACTGCAATGTGATGTCAAAATGCACATTGTATTGTCACAGTGTGGATCGGCCAAAATCCTTTGAAGTCATAATGTCCATTCTTAATAAGCAACTTATTGTACCCGTCATTACTCTGTAGAATAGCCTTTATGATAGTTTCAATTGTTTACTATCCAATCGTTCTAAATTAAATGAAATTTCAAAGATGCTTGAGCACCCGCCATTTAAAGAAATTGAGCTCAATTACATTGATACATATGTTGAAGCTACAATTCTTTTAGCACAAGCTATTAATTTATTGCAGGGCGAAAATCACTCATGTTATGGTGATTTAGCCCCCGCATTATTTTTAATAATTAGAAAATTGAAAAATGAAAACTTTTTAGAGGGTTATGGGCTCATTCTCTCAAGTTCAATTGCCCGCTCCCTAACAGAACGTTTTAAACAATATTTAATTTTTCTGATACCTATGTCTTATTAGCAGCAGCCTCTCATCTCTCACACAAAGCTCCATGGGTCTGCAATGAGGAGAAGAAAAAGCTTTTGACGAAGTTGTTGGTTGAAGATGATTAGATCTCCAGAACCTATTGAAACTAAAATTGCACCATCTAACACCCCCCCCCCCCCCCCCCCGAGCAAAATTATTTTGGTTATGAAAGTCATAGCAATATCACAGCTTCTAATACGGTTAAATTGGATATTTCGAACTTTATGAACTTGCAGTGAAATTAAATCATTGAATTTGTATCCACTAATAAAACCCTTATTTATAAAATACTCTATTCTTCCATCGTCAGCTCCGGTTGAGAGATTGTTTAGTTTTTACATCAAACAGGCGAAGACTGACTGATGAAATGAAAAATTAGTTATTTTAGAAAAATAAAATTATTTATGTGATTATATACCTGTCCATCTATTTTTTTTTATATCAAATTTATTGTATAATTCTGTATTTTTCATATTACAAAAAAATGTAATATAATATATATTCATTTGAATCGCTTTTGTTTAGAATTTTAAATACGATCTGTGATTTATCATTCTCGTTAAAGACAATTGATATTATTTATGATTGGTGATTTTCTCCGCATTGAGTAGTGTTTGCAAAATCAAAAATGTTAAAATAATATTATATTAAGCTTTAAGTTAAAAATGTATTATATTCTTACAACGAAGTGTTTTGTAAATCTTTTAATTATAATAATATTTTAAAGGTAACATTTTATTAAAAATAAAGCAAAATTATTGTTGCTTAATACATAAATTTGAAATAGCATTTTTTCTTTAATTGAGATTTTCCAAGTTTTTTTTCAAATGGATGTTTATGTAAAAATTATAATGAATCGATAGCTTGTTTAAAGATCTACAACATATATAAAATTTATAGATATTAAATAATTGTTGGCAGAGATATATCCATTAATCATTTCACCCCACCAACCATTTTGCCCCGGTCTCCCCTACATTAACTTGGTAAAGATAATAAATAATATTTTGACGGTTTTTAACTAGAAACCAAAATTTATTACATTTTGATGAGGAGGAGAGGAGAGATATAATGGCTCTAATGATACCGCGTTTACGCCGTGGAGCTTATGTTTTCTATAGAGAACACAAACGGTAACAATTATACCTCAAATCATCAATAAATCTGTTAAAAGATTCAGGCTGAGACAACAAGTTTTTAACTTATTTGCAATCTTAATATAATAGTCTTTTTTAAATACAAAAACATTTATTTGTTTTGTTTCTTTTTAGTTTTTTTTTGACAATTTTCTCAAATTTTAATGTTGTAGTTGACTTATCAAGTTTGATTAAAAAAACGATAATGGTGAAAATCCTTAAAAAACCTGTGCTAAAAAGTTTCATCTAGACCTTTTTTCCGATTAAGGAACGGCGTACATGTTAGGGCTTTGCAACTTTAAAATCTATTGCAGGTTCCACAGAGTTAAATAAAATTTAACACTCGCCGAAGACATAGATTTTTGGCCTAAGCTCCCCTATTGGTAGATATGGTCTTTATTTAGCTTATATTAAAAATTTGTGGACCTGTGTAATCTAAATGTTAATGTAGGAGCTTCAAACTAAAAAATTTTATTTCTCATTGTTTGAGAAGATAAATGTTACGAGATATTTAATTATAATAAAATAAATTCTATTTTTTTTAGGGTATTCTCGAGGTCGCAAAATCTGTCAATTTGGTCAAAATGGCCATTTTTTTTGATATGGACGGATCTAAGGAGCTGAAGACGGAGGAAACTACGTAAAACTGAATATATATGTTAGGTAAGATTATCATTATGATTTTTTCGACCTGTTTAATTAAACAGCTAAACTGTTAATGTCTAAAATAATAATACTATTTTGAAACCGACAAAATTTTGTGTCCTGTTAAGGTTCTGTCACAAATTCAATATAACCCTGATGTTGATGTAAGTGTTTTAACTCAAATCTTATTTATTTGAGATATAGTAAACACAGGTAATATTCATATGAAAAAAATTAATTAATTGGTGTTTATAAGTCGCATTCTAACTAGATATGACCAAATTGGCCATTTTTTTTTAAATTGTTATCTAAAATTTCAAAAAAATTGATCACTTGATTTTTAACGATCTGTTGTAATAAGACATAAACATCTGAACAGGATAAGACAGATACGGAAGGAATCATATTAATTTCTAAATCTACAATAAGCGCATATTTATAAAATGGGTAACAAATGATACAATAAATGGCGTCTAAGTATATGGTTTGTAATGAATGTATTAGCCATCACCATAATAAAATAATGAAAATAAGGTCGTGTTTCTGGAGCCTTCATAAACTTCTAGTAAATGCCAGGTGTGTGTATGTGTTTATTTGTTTAATTTATTATGGAGCACAAGTGTGATGTTTGCCCTTTTTACCTTTGGCCTTTTTTACTCCTCTACGTTTCCTGGAAGAAATTACTTCTTCAAAATTTCCATCGTCAGCTGAAGGAGCATCTACGACGCCATCGAAATCGAAGCCCTCATCATCGGCTTCACGCTTATGATGTTTGTGAACTTTCTTAATATGCTTCTTCTTTTTAGTCGGCGTTGTACTCTCCGTTGCGGGAGATGAACTAGATGTTTTTGGTGGCGGACGTGGACGCGTCGTTGCGGTAGTCGTACGCTGTGGTTTAACCCGTCTCTTGCGAGTGGTTGAGGCTGTTGTTGCGGTAACCGCGGTAGGAGGTGATTTGGTTCGTCTCTTGTGAGTCGTGGTCGCTGCCGAGACCGTCGTAGTTGCTGGAGGTTTGGTTTTTCTTTTCCGAGTAGTTGTCTCAGCCGTGGTTGAGGCTGTCGTAGCAGTGACATGCGGTGGCCTAGTTTGTCTTTTGCGAGTAGTGGTTCCTACGGTTGTCGATTGCGTCGGCGGCGGTGGTCTGGTTTTCCTCTTACGGGTCGTGGTCTCGGTAGGATGTGGAGCAGATGCTTCCGTTGTTGACCTTGTGGGATGGTGTGGAGGTTTTGGGTTGTGCGGTGGCTTGCAGTGACCTATAAGCGTTGGCAATTATATTTGTTTCGGATACGTAATAATTATTCCCTTTTTTTTAACTTTCAAATTAAAGCAATGCTTATGAATAGACAATCATTGGTATATAAATAATGTTTGTATAATATTGAAAAATTTTTTTTTTGAGGCTTAAATAAATTCGCATTGGGGCTCTAATTTTTCTCCTATAGATCGACCTAGCCTCTCCATTTTTTTTTCTAATATCAGCTATACACGATGTAAATATAAGCAAAATAATTTTATATACTTACGTTTTTCCCTTAATTCCACATCACGTTTTCGGCGATTGGCGGTCGCTGCAATAATAAAAATTAATTGTTTTACAATTTTTTTTGATTTGTAATTTCGGTGAAAGCCATCCACCATAATATATAGAAGTAAGTTATAGAGAATTTTAACAAAAACTTGTGATTGAACTAACGCTCGAAACTGTAGCTGCATCAGGTGATTCCTTCAACGAGTTAAATTGCTGGATCAAATCGTCAAAACCTTCTCCATTCTCACCGACCGACACCTTTTTATAATGGGCATCGATGCAATGGCTGAAAAAGGCCCATAAAACTATGAACCCTAAGATTTCCTAAAACATAAATTTTTTTTATATTTATTTAATATGTATGGCAGTATATAGAATGGGTTGTTTTTTTTTTAATTTTATAGAATAAAATTTTTATGAAAGCAGAGCAGGGAAGCCTACTTTTGGGCTAAACTCATTTTTTAAATTTTAAAAATTAGAGAGTAATAAAGGAATTTTGAAAAATATTTGTAAAAATTAAGATTTTCTTCTTATATTTCGTATCTATTTATTGTTGATTTTTTTTTGTGGAAAAATTTTTGAAAAACAAAAATTTAACCTTAGACAAGAAATGGGTTTTTTTCCCGGCTCTGCATAAAAGGCGTTTTTAACGCTTCTAATTAATAGGGCTCTGAGGCAATGCAAAATGATAACTTTTTATGATTGTATTTTACATTTTTCGGAAAAATTTTTACTTCTAGCATGAGCTAAAAAAATACTGAGCATATCTGTAATAAATGTTTGTAAATTTTTTATTGGACCGGTGTTTTGTTAATTAATAAATAGTACGATATAAATTAATATTTTATGGAAAAACGTTTGCAACAGGAATTTATTATTTCTAAAATAAATTAAGACTGTTTCTATGAACTGATTATGTTTGTCAAGTACTTTTAATCAGAGCTGGAAATAAACTTAATTTTTGGATAAACTTAAATTTTTGTCTCTCAAAAAATTTATGAGAAAATAAAAAAATCATTTATAAATAGATGCAAAATTTAAGCAGAAAATCTTAAACTTTATAAATATTTTCTTAATTAAAGCTAATACCCTTTATTTTTTCAAAATTTCGAAAAATAAAAAAATGGGTTTGACCCAAATACGGGTTTTTTCCCAGCTCTGCTTTCAAATGCAATTCCACTATTTAAAATTATCGTATACTTTAATAAATATAAATGTAATTTACCATTATTCTCATACCCAATAACGTTTTTTTTGTTATAAAAAGTTTTATATCAAAATTGTTTTGGGAAATATTTGGAAATTAGTTTGTCACTTAAACTGAAAAAAAAATAAAAAGACCAAATAAATTGCTTAGTTGAAAATGGTGAAAAAACGTGAGAATGAGGTTAGGTCATACAAATAATTCAGGTCTCCAAAAGTCATGTTATCGATATATGTAAGGATTGATTCAAATTGTTTATTACAATATAACCACCGATCGAAGTTGAGATTATTCAGGTCAAAAAGGGGTCACCAAAAAAATATATATTTTATTGTTTGGAAATAACTTGTTTTTTTTTTGCAATAATATTTTTGCTTGAGGTTTGGATCATACCTATACGGAAAGACCTCGTTAATTTATGCGCGTGTCTTAATAGGTTTCCCCAATTTTTTATACTGCAATAATTTTTAGTTACATGTCCAAATAAGACATGACCTAATTAATAAATATAATTTTCTTTTTACGTTTGTGTACATTATTTGGCCTCATTCGTTCTTTGGTTGCCATATTGCATAAAACTGATTATTATCTCCCCAAAAAAACATATTTTTTTTTAAGGTCAATTCGATTATAAAATTAATACAAATTAACCTATTTACACATATTTTTATGGATTTGACAATGAACTACTATTAGCGATGGCTGATCGCTAAGAAACTACCAGTTTTTTTTTATATAAAACCATAAATTTTTGTTTTGAGGTCAAGGCCTTAAGTTCACCATTGAACCCATTGTATTTTTGTAAATCCTAAGTTTTAGTCGTCGAAAATTCATGAAATAATTTTTTTAGTTCAGACCACAAAAAAGTATCTTATTTAACCTATTTACATTAATTTATTAGGTCGAGGAGCTATTAGCGGGAAAAAGAAAAAAATAACATGTTTGTTTAGACCAGGTTAATTGTTGTGCTAAAAAAACATTTTTGCAATGATTATTAACTGGGAAATATAAAGATCTAAAAGCTAATTGGGTCTTAATCTAAATAGGCCAAAATAATCTCAATTTTTTTAGCGATATAGTTAAAAAGAAATATAGCTAAAAAGAACCGAACTCCTACACCTATAAGGTTATAAACAAAAACGAAAGTTTTTTTTAGGTCAAAAAAACATTACTAATTTTTTTTACAATTGGTCCAAATTCGGTTTTTAGGTCTAAAAGACCGGTTCGTTCAAGATTTTTTTGGCAAATTTTTGTCGTGTTTTAGCCCCTTTGAAATTATCGTCGGAATATTTTATTGTTAACTTTTAAATTTATGTCGCTCGCAAATAAGCCTTAAAAAGTAAAAATATAATTTTTTAGCAATAAACTAATTTCCATTTTTTTCGCAGGATCGAAATACTTGACGACGATTGGTTTGAATATATATTAACAATTTGAAAAATCATCTGGGGATCGACGAGTTTGAAACATTGGCCCTATAGGAAAATGGTATAAAATATCAATTACATGTTTGCTTCAATTTTTCCAAATATTAGCAGCGTCAGCTATAAATTTAGACAAACTTTAAGCATACATATCAAACTTATTTATCAGGTAAATCATGTGTCAGTAAAGTAGCTTCAGTGTTGTCCTAACAGACGATAGATGTGGGGAGTTAGACTCACGGTCATACCAGTTTTTTTTACAAAAATTATAATAAACCATTTTAAGCATTAGAAGCTACGGATCGAGCCATTAAAGCGGTATATTTGACCCTTCTCTCTACCTTCATTAAAAATAAATGCTTATTTTTTGTCGAAATTTTTCGGCATGAAGAGGTAGAAAAAAGAAATAGGCATGAGCTGGAGAGAATGAGGCATAAGAAAATTAATAAATTTTGCATTTTAGATTTCTCAGTTTTATTACTATTTATTATTATTTCAATTTGCAAGAGTTATTTTCTGTACATTTATATATAATTTTTATATATAACGCAAAAAGAATTGGACGATCTTAATCATTTATAGCAACTATCGTTATTGGTCAAGTTTTTGGTGCTAATTACGAATATGAAATTAGAATCATAGCCAATGCCTCAGATTTTTAGTTATCCGGTGTCAAACTTGAGATTTTGCTATTTTTGGGGTATTTTGAATTTTTATATCATAAAGCTTATAGGTAGTTACAAAAGTATAAAAATATATTTAGATAACGGAAACATTCATTATTAAGGTAAGCGGTTTAATTTTTTTTTTTAATTTTATAAAATTAGTGGTTTTTGTTATCGAATCCGTTATTTAATCCTTAATGAATTAAAATTAAATTGCAATTTTAAGCTATAACCTTTTTTAGATAAATTTTTTTAATTCTGAATATGCTAACAGATTCATTGGTTAATTTGTAGTTAAAAAAACATTCTAAATTATTTTAAAACTTTAGACGCGGTTTGAAATAATTAAAGGCATTGGGGAAAAAACTAAAACCGGTATCGTTTTTGCAAGAAAATTCTTTACAAAACCCTCTAAATCGTTCGTGTTGTTTAGTGTAATCTTATAACGAAAGTTTTACACATTATTAAGTAGAACAATAAAATATATTTTTTGATATATATTTTATGCTGGCCCCTCAAAGAAAAAAAACTCACTAGGTTTGTTGGGTAAATTTATAAAATCCAGTTCACTATCATCAAAATTTGCCTTGACAGTGTAATTTATAGCATTAAAATTAGACAGGTCAACAAATTTTTGAGAGTTATGAGCTAACTAACGAGATCAAACCTGCCATCTTAAGGATTTTCAAATACGTTTATTCTATCAAACTTAGTTAGTCTGGTATAAAATTAAAAATTTTAGAAAAAAATGTCCAAAAAAAAATTTAAAAAAAAATAAATTTAATTTTTTTTGCATATTTACAACAACTAAGTTAAATTTAAATTTCAAATCAAACTTTTATAAAAACCTGATGGTATATGGTGTCGTATTTAAGTTTGGATCCGAAATATTTTGTATTATCAAATACTGAAGTAAAGGCTTGACACGATAAAAATTTTTATATCTTATTATTTTATATGATAAATATAATTTACAAGGGTTTTTATATGAAAAATTCTTATTTTATTTCTTTCTAGGGTATTCTCAATCTGTCAATTTGGTCAAAAAGGCCATTGTTTTATATGGACGGATGTAGGGAGCTAAGGCGGGAAGAAATTAAGAAAGACAAAATATATTTATGAGATAATATAAATTCTTTTATGTTTTCATAAAATTCACTGTTGCGCCATTGATATTTGTTGACCTGCATTATATGTGGAATATATATAGACGCGATTTTAGGTTTAAAAATTCTTAATTTTAGTTTTACTTTAAAGAATTAAATTTTTAACACACTTTCACACATTTTTCAGATAGACAATTACTTAATCAAATCAGTCATTATTTCTCATCAGACGTTATATTTGGTCAATAAAAGTTTATAAGACAGTGTTAAACCTGATTCAAAAATCAATTTGACAATCTAGTTATAACATCTAAAATTTGAAATTTTTTAACCCATTTAATGCCTCAAAGTTAGGGTTCAAAATAAGTATAAACATAGTGTAGATGTAAAAGATTATAATACATAAAAATTTAATATTTTATTGGATATGAAATAAAGAAGATTTTGTAGATTATAAATATATAACTATTTTCACTTAACCCGCGATTGCTAAGGTGGTGTAACGCGAATACTAATGTGAATTTTATACCGACCCCAATTTTAAAACTCTATAACTTCAACTGTTTTAAAGCTATAAACATTGTATTATTTTGAAGAGAAATACGTGCATTTAATAGTTTTGTTTAGTATATTTATAAAAAAAATCACAAAGTTTTGGTCAATAATATGTAACACAGGTAAACAAATTTTTGAGATTTATTAGCTAATTAGTAATCAAACGTGCCATCTCAGCTCTTTTCATATCCATTATCGTTTTATTAAATCAATCTTAATTAGTCAACTCATTGAAAATTTTAGAAAATGTCATAAAACAAAAAAGACTTAAAAGCAAAAATAAATTAAACTTTTTTTGAATATTCACAACAGCTAAACTGTTATATTTAAACTTTAAAGAATGTTATTAAAAACTGAAAATAGCTCGTCGTATCTAAGTTTGGACGCAAAATATATTATTCTAAATGTTGATGTAAAAGCTTTATATAGTAAAATTTATCTTTCATTGTGATGATAAACGTTACAAAGAATTTTTATATAAAAATAAGATATTTAATTTTTTTTAAGGGTGTATTAAAATCTGTCAATTTTGAAAAGCCATTTAATGATATGGACGGATTTAAGGAGCTGGAGTCCGAAGAAACTCAGACAAAGAAAACAAACATAAGATAAGGCAATAATGGGGATATGCTTTTCTTCATAAACTTGCTTTTTGTGACATTGTTATTTGTTAACCTGTATAAACAAAATTAAATTACTTAAACTTGATCTAAGTCTAGTAATAAAACTTGTAGTGAAATATCATGATTTTGCCTTAATGTAAATATAAACTGAAAAAATTGCAACTTATTTTCTAGGCATTCTTTTTTAACATATTATTTGTATTGCATAATAATATTAAAAATTATTTTTTTTTATCTAAAAAATATCTAGTTTTTAAAATAAATATTAGCCCAAAATATTTAACTTTTTTTTTAAAATTTGTATATCTACAACATTTAAAAAGTTTTAATAAAAATTCTTATTTATATACTAAACGATAATAAATAGAGAAATAAAAAATATATTAATACAAGTCATTAAAAAGGTTTTAACATTTACAATATCCAAAACAATGTTATTTATACTCGGAAACTAGTACGCAGTGGTAAATTTTCCAACGAATACTTAAGAAAGTAGGTATATAAATTATAAAATTAAATTATCCAAGCTGTTAAATAAACCACTAACAAGCGCCTGCAATACGGGCTGGTGTTTCAACAATTTGTTAATTAAAATTAAGAGGGTTTTTAACTTGATTTAAAGGCTCCGAAACGTAAAATTATGGGATTCGATTTACCATCCTTCAGAGTCGAATTTAAACATGAAAGGTTTTTTCAACAAAAATAGTTTTCTCAATTATAAGTAAGTGTCTTTCTTTAATAAATATATATTAGATAAACAACTACGAGTATCATTTGGGTAAAGCTATTTCAATAAACTCGATGTCACTTTGTTGAAGTTTTTGAATAACTGGTTTTAAAAGAATTGATAGTTATCTTAAATTGACCATAAAATAAATTCGGATCGAAAACACTTTTTATTCTTTTGCTTGCTGAAGCTCGAGTAAGGTCCCTTTAAAAAAAAATTCTAATTTTTGTATTATATTAACAATAAATTTATAAAAAACTATTAAACTAAATCTACCGACCAATCTAGTTTCGCAAGGAAGATGTATATTACTTTAACCCTTCTAGTTGACCGACACTATTGTTTTCTTAACTCTTGAATGTTGGGTGAGAAATTTGTAACGCGATTACTACAGGTCCATAAATTTTAAATCTCGATAACTTCATAAATTCTATAGCTATGAACTTTATATTTATATTATTTAAAAAAAAATACATACCTAAGTTATCATTAAAGTGTAAATTTTATTTAAAAACAAAATAGAAAATAGGAATTTTTTATTTTTCTTTATAGCATTGAATAAATCTGTCAATAAATTAATATATCACTATTAATCAAATCGTGTTTTTAGGTCTATTAGAACTTTTTAAGAAAGATTCATGAAAAAATATATAATAAGTTAAATATTTTTAGGCTACTATTCATCTTAAATATTAGGTTTTATAAAAAAAAATACATAACATTTAACATGTAAATAAATATAAAAGAATTAAAAAAATAAGGTTATAAATAATATAAGTATCGATGACAAATTTTAATGGTTGGTTTTGATTGTTATATATTTAAGAGGTCACAAGCAAAAAAATGGAGTCTGGAGTTGCTGTACGGAGAATGGGGTCAATAGAGAAAACAAACATAAATAGGCAAAATGTGGAAAATTAACAACTTGTGCACTTTTAAAAAAGCACGAAAAATAAAAATAGAAAAAATATAATGGAATTTGTATTAAAAAAAAAGTTAAAACTAGATCTAGATTTGGGAGATATCATCTGTATGTAATTAAAAGTAAATTAAAAGGACCTGAGTTTTAGCCCGGCCTGTCCAACTCATTTTATTCAACCGTACAAGCCCCGGTTTATCACTTTTCTTATTTTTGGCTCGTGGCTTGAAATTTCCAAGAGAGCCAAAAATTTAAAATTTGGTCAATGATTTTGTGCAATAAAATTTAAATACAAAACAGTGCTTCGAAATATTCTTTACAATGTAAAACAATAATCGTCTGTTCGAGTCCTTATTAGAATCTGACGATATTGAGCACATATAAACTGCTACAACTGATAACCCCCGTTGAACCTGGTTAGAAGTTTTTTTGATTACCGCCAACAAACAGCCGTCCATTTTTTTTGAGAACATAGGCAAACCTAATTCAACCTTGCGCATTAAAGCTCAAACTTTGCGGGGCTTGCTGTGGTATTACAAGTTACAAAAAAAGGAATGAAGGAAATTCTATTACCACAGATGTAGATTTAAACAACATTGAAATCTATTAAGTTATTTTGCATGTTTAAGTATTAAAAAATAGTAAGTACTCTTATGATAAAAAATCTTAAAAGAACATGATAAAAAAATTACAAAAAAAGAAGATTATTGTTTCATTATTTGATTAAATTTGTTATTTATAGGATCGTTACAAATTGTTATAAAATTTGGGTCAATGCACAAATCAATATATGCCTATTAAATAAAAATAATAGTGAAATTTTCTCTAAAGATCAAATGTCTCTTTATTATAAAACATTAAGATATGAATGGAATTATAAGAGGTTATTAAACTCTTTTAATGTCGATAATATTGTATGCCTTGTTCTGAATACAACTATTTTATGGCATTTGCAGATGTTGATAAAAAATATTGGATGTCTGTGGATAAATTATTATTAATTAAGTCTAATACTTATTTTCAACTATTTACAAAAGCCTTTTAAGTTTAAATCCTAAAACTGACCTTTTTTTTATGTAAAATCAAAAAATCACACACTGAGCGACCCTGTAAGAGTAAATTACCAAAAATTTTATTTTTTAACTCCTCAGTTCACTTTTTCTTTTCTATAATAAATATGAAAAAAGTGTTAAGGACTATGTTTTAAAATTAAATGTTCTTTAGAAAGTTGCAATATTTAAATTTTTAAATAATAAAAAATACATGAAAGATAGCCCTTTTGTCCTCTTAAAAACAAACAAAAATTAAGCCCCTAGTTATAATACTTTTTGACTTTTAACCTCCCAAATTTGCATTAAATAAAAACTTTGCCTCGCGTGTTTTACTTTTCAAAAATTACTTCGGTTCTAAAAATTTCTATAGAATAAGCTACCCTTTGATACTACCTCCATGCAAATTTCGTAAATATCTGAGAGAGTCACCTTCCCGGACTTATTGGATTATAGTGGAATTGACCATATATATAATGGTCAATTCCACCTCAAATCGACAAACTTTTTCCCTTCAAGTCTCAGTTTTGGGAAAATTGGTACACTGGTAGGGTTCTTGGGGGCTGATAAAAACCTAATTTTTTTTGACCGGAATTAATTTTTGACCGAGATATAAGGAAAAATATTTTTCTTTTTTGCAAAAAAATATTTGAGGCAACGCGCATATATCATCAAAAAAAAAATATTTGAGGCAACTTTGCGCGCATATATCATCAAAAGTATTGTAGCTAGAGTCATATTTTAAAGATCGTAATAAGGGCTACTTTAGACGCAAAAAATATTTAAAAAAATTTGTTTTGAGTTATTAAAAAATAGTCTAGTTTAAACACAAATAGCTCAAAAAACGTATTTTTGAATTTTCTGAAAAATTTATATAATATGGCCCTTAATAATGTTAATAAATATATGATATAGAAAGTTTGGGACCGGCATGACCTTTACAAAATTTAAAAAAATTAAATTTTTGCCCTAATTTTGGGACATAATTATGCCCTTTGCACTATATTAAAGTTTGCCAATGTGCCAAATTTGAATGTATTCAAAAAGCAGGACATATATGTTAGGCCATAATAGTTTGATTTAATTGATTACTACTATTATTAAATTTAAAATGAAATAGTGAACCTTAAAACCGAAAAAAGTGAAAATTTTGCCTGTTTTTAAAATCGACTTTCTGGTTAACCAGCCAACCTTTTTTTAATATTTAACATTTATTTTATAGATAAAATATCGCTTAATAACATATAATAGCCCCAGCTTTTTTCATTTGATTTTGACGCTTCTACAATAAAAATACCATAATTTGCCAAAAAACAGCAAATTTTGAGGTGTCAAAAGACTAATGCAGATTGTATTCGTCTATGCAAGTTTATTTTTTTATTATTTTTGCATAATTAACTAATAATAATTAATACCTATATAATCAGTCATAATTTGCCTGTTTATGTAAAAAAATAGTATATATTTTATGTATAGAAAATCTTATAAGAACGAGATAGGTAACAAAAAAAGGAGATCATGTAATCATTCCATTATTTTAATTATATTTGTATGTTATATTTATTAAAACATATTCTTGTGTTAAAATTCGTTAGGAACGCATTTAGATATAAAAAACTTAGGTCAATGCCCAAATCCATAAGCCCATAAAATCAAGTAACAGTGATATTTCCTCTTTCTTTAATAGGTTTAGTGCGTCTATATTATAAAACTAAAATGTAATTGGAGCTAAAATTGCTGGTTTTTAAACTTTATTAAGGTCAGTTAGATATATATTGTATGCCTTGTTCTAATTAGTCTTTCAAAAACATATTTGGCATTTGTAAATATTAGTAAAAAAGACTGAATGTCTATATTTTATTTATATTAAATTGGGTCTAATATTTAGTCTCAAAATTCATCATTGAAGCTAATTCTACCCGTTATAATCATTTGAGGTTGTCTAACCCTAAAATTGACTTCTTTTATGTAATTTTAATATCAAAAAACCATATCACTATGTTCCATAAAATAATTGATTTTTTACGTTAATTTTAAGTTTGTTGATAAATAAATAAAGAAAATCTGTTGAATTATAATATTCTAAATAGGCCAAATATATTCTATTTTACTTATGTCAGATTTAACGTTGTTGAGGCTGTTTTATTTAGAAACTATTAAATAAAAGTAAAAAATAAATTTTTACAAATTTTTTACCCTTATTATTTTTTCTTAAAATCCTCTCAAATTTTTTTTATATAATAAATTTAACAAATTTTTTGAATTTTGCCGAGGATAATTATTGGAAATTATGTACATACTAATTTTGTTCATCAAACTAAAAAGCACTAGTAAAAGTTAAAATATATAAGCATAAAAATTTTAAGTTTATATTTTTTGCAAAAAACCTGGCAAACTTTGGTTTTTATTTCATAAAAAGCTATGGGTACGTTAAAAAATGTTTGGGGAAATTTATGTTATATAGTGATGTTTAATGTATATGATGCAATTTTAAATTTTCAAATTGGTTTGGTAATGACTCAGAAAGTCGGCTTTGAAGATAGGAGTAAAATACTAAAAATTACCAATTTTTTTGATCTGAAGTTCTCTTTTTCTTTCCAAAATTGACAATAGTATGATCAAATAAATAAAACTGTTATAGCCTAACATAATTGCCCCTATGTCTAACTTCTTATATATAATTAAAGTTGACACTTTTAAATATTTTAATATAGTGCAGGGGGCAAATTTTTGTCTGTCAAAAAAAAATTATTTTTTTGAATTTTTAAAAAAAAGTCATGTCGGTCTTATACTTTTGAGTTCAAATATTTATAAAGAATATTAAGAAGTATATTTTAGCAATTTTTCAAGAAATTTAAAAAAATGTAGTTATTTTAAACTGAATACTCTTCATAAAATTTAAAAATTTTAAAATAAAATTTTAAAATAATAAACACATGCAAGATAGCCCTTATTGTCTTCTTCAAAATAAAAAAAATCAGGTCTCTAACTATAATACTTTTTAACTTATAACCTCCCAAAGTTGCATCAAATGTGGAAATTCACCTTGCAATTTTTTTTGCACCTATCTCCGTCAAAAATCACTTCCGGTCAAAAAAATTTCCAGATTATGATATACCCTAAGATACTACCTCCATGCAAAATTTCAGCCAAATCAAAAGGGGTGGCTCTCCCGGACTTGTTGGATTGAGGTAAAATTGACCATAATGTATCGATTAAGTGGTAATTAATGTTTTTATTGCATGTATACCTCCTTTAGATTCCCACACGGCTAACGGTACTAGCGGCATTGACAATATTTCTTGTAACTTACGATTTGAGATGTGTTCAATCTAGAAATAACGATTACAATGGTGATGACGATTTTGACGACATAGAATCCGAAATGCAAGGCCTAAGCCTCAATTCGGAGGGTCGAGAAAAACGAGGTCTGGACCGCAAGAGGGGCTCTGCTGGTAAAATAGGGCCATCTTATACACAAGCCCACGATAAAAAACCTTTGCACTCAGTTGAAGGTAAAAAAGATATTCACGGCAAAGGCGATCACGGTCATCGTAAAGAGGCTGAAAAGACCGGTGTCACTAAACCTTCTTCGTCGCTCGATGATAGCTGTTCTACTAAAAAGGCTCGCTTACGTTCGGCACTAGCAGAGGAGGAACGTCAACGGACCTTGTTGTTACAAAAGGCTAACTTGCTCACGGCGAATTTGCGGAAAAAGCAAAAAGCTTTCCAAGATAAGGGCACTATCGTGCAAAAACGGATCAAATACTTGCAACATGAGATACATGAGGCAACGGAACAAATAGGGCGTCTTAACGCTAAGATACGGCATTTACAAGTCGATTCGAGTGAAAGAATTAAACAACTGATAGCTCGGCAAAAAGCGATTAGGGAGAAACAAGTTAAGTCGGTAAAATCGCTTAGGAAACAAATTGTCTTGGAGGAGAGAAATTTGCAATCGCTTAGCATAAAATACACTAAGGTAACCCAAACTATTGTTAAACTTGTTAAGCAACTCCGCTTTGAGGAATCTTTGACGCGGGTTAAGATACAGAAAACGCTCAAAGTAGTCAAAGTTGAAATCCGTGAAACTGAAAAAAAATTGCGAGAACTTGAAGTCACTTCGGTTAAGATTGACAAGAAGGAGAAATCGGTGAAAGTCCAATTAAAAAACCTGAATGCCGAAAGTAAACGACGCATCCACGAGGAAAACGAACTTGAGGAAAAGCTAAAAAATCAATTAAAGAGGCTCCATGAAACTAGCCAGAAGTTTAGGAGAGAAGAGCAAGAGCAAAGAAATCGTTTTAAAAAGGTTCTAAGTTCAATCGAAGTACAGGAACGCAAAATTTCGAAAACAATTACCGTGACCCGTAAGAGAATTGTTGTACTAAAGCAACAGCTTAAAATCAATACCGAAACTTTGGAAAAGAATCACAAAGAGGTGGACCGTCTCGAAATTACCATCAAAAAGGAGAAAAAGGTTTTGGCCAGCTTGAAAGTCCAGATCGTCAAGGTACAACAGACTATAGCCTACCTCAAGAAGCAAATAACGGTTGTTGTATCTAAAAGCACAAAGGAAATTGCCGAATTTCAAAGGAGAATCGAGGATGCCAAAAAGGCGTCAAGGCTTATTCAAAAGCTACGGGCGCAGATTGCTTCACTCACGGAGTCCATCAAGAAGTACAAAAACGAAATAGCCAGGTTGACGTCGGAATTGGGACAGATTGCCAAGTTAGTAGCCCGGGCAACCTATTTGATCCGTCAAATTCAGGAGCGACTTCAAAACCTTTTGAGTCAATACGCGACGCGCATCAAAAAGCTCCAGTACTTGCTAACCCACGCGTGCAGCAAAACGGTTAAGTCGGCAACTCTAGGGCACATTAAAAATGCCGTGAAAATATCGAAGGTGGCCACCGATGCAAGTACGTCTCCGTCCAGATCAGACATTGGGTCAGGTGGGGGTCATCATGGTTCGAAACCCAAAGTCAAAAGCGGACATCAACCGGGCAAAAGATTTCGGAAGACCGGAAAAGCCTAGACAGATTTTTAGGTTTTTCCAAACTTTCTCGAATCGTTTAATGACTTTTATCAATGATCTAATGAGCCCTTTAACATATTGGCTTGATGCCTAATTAAATATTTAATTTTGACAATTACAGTTGTTGAATAATAGCATATATTTTTTATATTTTTTTATTCTTCGAGTTTCTGCGTTTTCGTATTTAAATGATCAAACAATTTTTTTTTACAAAATACTAGTCAAATAATCATTGTTCTTTCAAAATATTTTAATTTTTATGACCCTATAAATGGCATCGTGATACCAGGTGTGTGTTAAAGTGGTTTTTTATGTATATACACTATATCTTACAAATTTTTTTTTATAAATTATATTATTTTTTATGGTAAAATCACAGTACGGTTTATTTAAAATAAATACAATTGACAAAGTTGACTTGGTACATTTACCAACGTTATATGGCCCTAACTTTTTGAAACACCTTAATTAATCAACAACATCCATTACGACAATATTTTACTCTGTACCTGTGATTCTACCCTATAAGATGATATAGAATTTAATTATGTTACATTCATACATTGGGGTCTTTTTAATGATTCGCAAAATTATGCTTCAAGACGCTTTTCAACCAATCATTTTTTATGTTTATTGTGGTATATTATTATATTGAATAAATAGAACTTTGCATCCGATTCTGGACACATCATTTTATTTACCAGGTGCTTGAGAATAAAAAAGAGCCAGTGTAATAAGGGGATCAACTAAAGTACTTAAAGAGATAAATATACGCTGCGCAAAACAAGAACCATATTAAAATGTCTAACTTTTTTCCTAACCATATTAAGAAACTTTTTAACTAATGGGCTCTTGTGGACCTTATGCAATAAGCCAAACTCATTTGTTTGTTTTTATTGAAAAAAATAAAAAACCTTAGCAGTAATTATGAAAGAATTATTTAATATCTATACTTAGATTTCGTAAAACTTGATTGTTCTAATCTCCCCCATGAAATTATTAAATATCAAATTTGTAATTTGTCAAAAATGGGGTTTCTAATCCCATTTTTAGAAAGGACACTTTCTTTAATTTTGGGGGCTTTTTTGTTAAAATATTTACTATGAGCTTTACTCCTTTTGGCCCAAAAAAAACAACCCCAGGATCACTTTGACCCAAATTTTTAAGCACTGCTATTTAATAAGAGAAATCCCTACTTAACATAAATAAAAATTTTCCATGCAATTTCGAGTGTTAGACAGTTGGCAATACATGTGCTGAACGGTATTAATAATATTTTTCGATTTGTTGACCTGTGTAGTCGCAGAGTTATGGCCCGTGTGGCTATTGAGACTTCGGAGGAGCTAAAAATTGCTTTTTATTTTCTATTCCCTATTTATGCACGAAAAGTTTTTTTATGAAATTTTTATGGTTTTCGTAAATTTTGGGATTTTGCGTTAAATAAAAGTATTCTATCCTATTAAAAAAGTTTTGACATACGTTAATGTTTTAGCAAATTTTGGGTCTGTTGCCTATTTATCGGAATAGATAAGGCCAAAGGTATACGCTTATGGTAAAAATATAAATTTTTATCGTATTAGTACTATTGCAATAAATCAATATATGAATTGTTTGTTTTATCGAAGCTTGAAGCATTTTGCAAATTAACGAAGGTAAAATGAGAAGAATAAATTGTCATATCCCCTTTTTTTATAACACAGGTCAACAATTTTTTGAGATTTATGAGATAACTACAGAGATCAAACCTGCCATTTTAGGGAATATCAAATCCGTTTGCCGTTTTTCCTAATCGAACTTAGTTAGTCAGTTATAAACATAAAAAATTAAAAAAAAAGGTCAAAAAACCAAATCAGATTCAAAAACAAAAATAAATTGAAATTTTTTTCTTGTACATTCACAATATTTAAACTGTTAAATTCAAACTTCAAATATATTAAAAACCGATAATATATCATGTCGTATTTAAGTTTAGACGCGAAATATTTTGTATTATCTAAATGTCGATGTAAGAGCTTGATATATTAATAAAATTTATTTTTCATTATCTGTTATTATAAATATAAGTTACAAGAGATATATGCAAAAAGATTTTTAAATTTTTAGGAAATATTTAGATCTATTAACTTGGTCATAAAAGGCCATTTTCGTTATAGACGGATCTAAGGAGCCAAAGACGGAAGAAACTAAGAAGAACGAATAATATATACGAGATTAGGCCATCATAGGGATGCCATCTTATATGTTTTTTTTTAAATTTTTCCTGACTTTAATATTTGTTGACCTGTGTAGTTGCAGAGTTAAGGCCCGTGTGCCCATTGAGACTTGAGCTAAAAATTGCTTTTTATTTACTATTCCCTATTTATGCACGAAAAGTTTATTTTTAAAATTTGACACAGGTTTTTCGTAAATTTTGGTATAAACGTGAATAAAAGTCTTCTATCCTATTAAAAAAGATTTGACATACGTTATCGTTTTAGCAAATTTTGGGTCTGTTACCTATTTACAGGAATAGGTAAGGCAAAAGTTTATGCTTTTGTGTTATAAATATAAATTTTGATCTTATAAGTACTGTAATAAATCAATATATGTTGTTTGATTTATCAAAGCTTGAAGCATAATTGCAAATTAACGAAGCTAAAATGAGAAGAATAAATTGTCATATCACTTTTTTTTATAGTATTACCAGGGGTTAGGCGTAAATTTTATATGTAATTAAAGAAAACGTTATTGTTGACTTCGGACAGACTACAATCTGCAATGTATGGTGGATAGATAAATTAATTTACCACATGCTAGTAGTCCGTCATATTAAATAATGTCCCCCTTTTGTCAAAATTATATTATAGCCCAGTGGGGCCTGGCCCAGTGCGAATTATAAATATCGGCCCGATATTTTGTGAATATTACTAACAATTTAGTATGGCTTCAATAAAATTATTAATATAAAAGCCAAATGAAAAATATAAAAGGCCAATGAGCTGTAGAAGTCATCGCATATCTTTTATTTTACTAAAGAGTAAAATAAAAGATACAAAAATAAAGATACTATACTTTACTAAATAGTAAAATAGAAGATATATTCATTAAGAAAATATATAATCTAGTTTTTCTGGTCCTAAACGGTTTCTTCTTTTGACGAATATTTAACTGGCTCTCAAAAAGGTACGTTTTACATTGCAGGAGCTCACAGGAGCGGCAAATGTTTTGTTTGCATAGATATTTAACAGTTTTTTATTGTTTTCCCACCACTGCAAAAGAGTTTTATTATCTACGTATTGTGGTGGCAGGCTTATATAAGTCGTAATTTCGTCTTCGGCTCTAACATCGTCATCTTACCACCACCTCCTTGATAAGTTGAAGAGTTTATAATTGTCAAATTAGCTGAGACAGGATTTGGCAAATCCCTTCGTCTCGTTCATAATCACGAATCATTTTCATTTTTCTGTCCAGACATATAAATTTACTTATCTAACTATTTTTACCAATAATTATAGCGGGAAAAAAGCCAAATTTGAGCATCAAAAATTTTCGGTCCGGCCTAGCCCTAGTTCAAAATTTAAAAAAAAACGGCCCGGCTCGCCCCATGAAGATTTTGATTCAAACCGGGCCCCAACATTTTGGGTTGGGTTGAGCGGGCCGGACGGGCTTTCGGGTGCCGACTTAGAACAGTAATTTATGCACATGAATGCTTTTTCTGAAATATAAAAATTTATGAAATATTTTTGAAAAAAAAAAAATAAAATTTCTAAAATTTTACGAAAATAAAAACTCACTTTGCACGTGGCTTTGACAAGAATGCCGCTAGCAGCAAATAAATAATTAGCAAGCAGAACTAATATTATTGTTTGTTCAAAACACATACTTATTCATTGGCCAAAAAAAGAGAGCCGGAATTTACCATATATATATATGATTAATTCCACCTCATCGACGAACTATTTTCCTTGAGGTTTTAGTTTTAGCTGAAAATTGGTACACTGGTAGGGTCTTTGGGTGCTGATAAAGGCCAAAATTTTTTTTGACCGGAAGTTTTTTGACTGACTGAGATATGAGCAAAAATATTTTTCATTTTTTTGCAAAAAAAAATTTGAGGCAACTTTTCGAGCATGTATTATCAAAAGTATTGTAGCTTGGATTATAATTTTTTTCATTTTTAAGATCGTAATAAGGGCAACCTTAAAAAATTTTATTTTTAAGCTACCAAAAAATTAAAGTCAAGGTTAGCCATAAATAGTTCAAAAACGTATCTTTATATTTCTGAAAAATTTAGAAAATATGGTCCTTAATAATGTTAATATATATATGATTTAAAAAGTTTAGGACCGGCATGACTTTTTAAATAATTAAAAAATTAAATTTTTTTGCCCTAATTTTGGACCTATTTATGCCCCTTTGACTGTATTTAAATATGCCAATGTGCCAAATTTGACACTATTCAAAAAGCAGGACATATGGGCAATTATGTTAGACCATAATAGTTTGATTGATTACTACTATTATTAAATTTACAATAAAAAAGTGAACCTTAAAACCAAAAAAAGTAAAAATTTTGTTTGTTTTTAAAATCGACTTTCTGGTTAACCAGCCAACCTTTTTTAATATTAAACATTCATTTTATAGATAAAATATTGCTTAATAACATTTAATAGCACCAGCTTTTTTCATTCGATTTTGACGCTTCTACAATAAAAATACCAAAACTTGCCAAAAACAGCAAATTTTCAGGAGTCAAAAAAATAATGCAGATTGTATTCGTCTGTGCAAGCTTATTTTTTTATTTTTTTGCATAATTAACTAATATAGAACCTATATAATCAGTCATATATAATTTGCCTGTTTAAGTATTAAAGAAATAGTATATATTATATATAGAAAATCTTAAAAGAACGAGATAGGTTAATTACAAAAAAAGGAGATTATTAAATCATTCCATTATTTTAATTAAATTTGTAATTTGTTATATTTATTAAAACATATTCTTTTGTAAAAATTCGTTAGGGGCGCATTTAGTTATAAAAAACCTTAGGTCAATCATTGCGTAGGAGGGGGGGGGGGGGGTTTGGGGATAAAACCCCCACCAAGCATGCCATATCCCCACCCAAATTGAAAATTTTTAGTGCATATTATTCCCCCCCCCCCCCCCCCCAAACTAAAATACCAATTAAATATAAAATTAAATTAAATTTAAAATATGTAGCATTAATATAAAAGCATATTCCATTAATATTTGTTGTGTACTTGAATATAACCATTTTTATTATATAAATTCATTACATAATTTTATCATTAATATAAAAATTTATTTCATATAATATATCAATCATATAATTTTCTTAATACCATATATGTTTGTTTATATAAACATTATTTATAAAAGTCCGTTATGATTAATTAAATTTTAAAAAGCAAAATTAAGTAACAATCATAAGAATCAGTAGATTTAAAACTAAAACACTATGGCACGACTAAAGGTCGTGCCCGCATTATGCCGCCAAAGGCGGCAAAATTTTTTTTTGAAATCCCCCCCCCCTCCACCCCAAGTTTTACAACTTGCTACGCCCTTGAGGTCAATGCCCAAATCCATATATATAGAATCAAGTAACAATGCTATTTCCTCTTTCTTGAATAGGGCTAGTGCGTCTTTATTAAGAAACTTAGATGTAAATAGAACTAAAATTGCTGATTTTTGAACTTTATCAAGGTCGGTTAGATATATATTATATGCCTTGCTCTAAATAGCCTTTCAAAAACATTTTGCGTTTGTAAAAATTAATATTAAAGACTGAATTTCTATATTTTATTTATATTAAATTCGGTCTAACATTTAGTCGTAAATTTTATCATTGAAGCTTTCTGCCCGTTTTAATCTTTAAAAGTTGTTTAAACCTAAAACTGAATTATTATGTATTTAGAATATCAAAAAACCATATCACTTTGTTACATAAAATTGATACATAAAAAAAACATCTTAACCAAATAGGCCAAAAATATTCTAATTTACCCAGAATAAACGTTTTTGTGGCTGTTTTATTTAAAAAAGAAAAAAAAAATTTTGCAAATTTTATAACCTATTTTTAAAAATCTCGCAAAATTTTGTTATACAATTTAATTTTGCCGAGGATAAATCGTAAGAATAATTATGCACAATTTCTAATATTGTTCATCGCACTAAAATGGATTAGTAGAAGTTACCAAATGTAATCATACAAATTTTAAGTTTTCATTTTTAAACCTTAAAATTATAAAACTTAGCAAACCATGTGCACGTCAAAAAATGTTGGAGGAAAATTTTATGTTATATAGCTATGTATGCAATGCATTTTTAAATTTTTAAATTGGTTTGGTAGTGGCCCAGAAATTCGTCTTTGAAGATAGGAGTAAAATACTGAAAATTACATTTTTTTGATCTGAAGTTCCCTTTTTCTTTCCAAAAATGACAATAGTATGAATCAAATAAACAAAACTGTTATAGCCTAACATAATTGCCCCTATGTCTAACTTCTTATATATAATCAAATTTGGAATTTTAAATATTTTAATCAGGAATTGGAACCGTCCGACTTCAATGGTTCCGGTTCCGGTTCCAAAATTTTTCGTGGAACCGGTTCCGGTTCCATTTCATTTTTTTTCATACGGTTCCGGTTCCGGTTCCAAATATTTTTTAATTACAAAATGTAGTGTGCACGTGTGTATATATATAAAATATACCGATAGGATACAAAATTACATATCTTTTATTTACAATAACAATATTTATATATATAATCATATATAATAAATTTATTTTGTTAAATCATTATTTAATTTAATTAACAAAATAGCTTGTAAAAGTTCTTCTGATGTCTTCCCCCTTATATCCGATAATATAAATTTAAGGGTCAAAAACCTTTCTACACTAACCTAAAAATAACAAAATAAAAATATACCTGTGTTGCGGGAACACTAAGTAGTATTTTTGAAATTTGATAAAGCTGGGGAAATTGGGCTGATGCCTTTTCCCAAAAAGCGATTATACTAGTAAATTCTGAACTAAAAGGAAGATTTTCAAATTCTGATATTTGAGAATCAATTGATTTATAAGTATCGAAATTAACGAGATTCACTTGACTTGAGTGATTTTTGAAATAATTATTAAATTCTTTATCTTCGTTTGTTATCAACGAGGTCTTCATCAATTATTTCTAAGCTCTTATCCTCCAGCATCAACATTTTATTCCAAAATTCTTTTAGATGAGATCGAGCCTCAGCTTCTTCCTGAACCGATAAAAGACCTTTGTACCTAGGATCTAAAAATATCGCTGCCAGTAAAACAGGAGATTTAAGGTATGCAGACTCTTTTTCCATATCAGAATAAATTAAGTAAATGAATATAAATTTAAAAGAGATTCCAATGTGTAGTGGTTCAAGCGACGGCTTATACGTTTGGGCTCTATGGGTTCATTGGGTGGAGAATTTTTTTATATATTTAATATGTATCTGTCAGATAAATTTAAGTTATAATAATATAGGAACCGGAACCAGGAATCGGAACCGGAACCAGGAACCGGCGAACTTAGGAACCGGTACTGGAACCAGAACCGGAACCGGAACCGAAAATGCAGGAACCGGTTCCAGGTTCCAGTGTGCGGTTCCAAAGATTTTGGCTGGTTCCGGTTCTTACGGTTTCGGTTCCGGTTCCGGTTCCAATCCCTGATTTTAATATAATGCAGAGGCAAAATTTGTCTAAAAATAAAAGAAAAATTATTTTTTTGAATATTATATAAGTCATGTTGGTCTCTAACTTTTGAGTTCGAATATTTATAAAGAAATTAAGGTGCATATTATAACAATTTTTCAAGAAATTAAAAAAAAATGCTTTTTGAGTTATATATGAATATTCTTCATAATGTATAATTTTAGATTTTTTTGCAAAAGAATTAACACATAGCCCTTATTGTCCTCTTCAAAATGAAAGAAGAATTAAATCTATAGCTATAATACTTTTTGACTTATAACCTCCCAAAGTTGCATTAAATGTGAAATTTACCTTGCGATTTTTTTTTCTTTCTCCCCCATCTCCGTCAAAAATCACCACCGGTCAAAAATAAATTCCATATTATAAGAAACTCTTTAATACTACCTCCATGCAAAATATCAGCCAAATCAAAAGAGGTACCCCTCTCCGACCTGTTGAATTGAGTTGGGAAGAAAATCGGAGGATATAAGTCAAAAGGTTATAGCTAGAGATTTCAATTTTCTTTTATTTTATAGAGGACAATAATGGCAATCTTTTATAAGTTTATTATTTTAAAAAATTTATTTTAAAATTTTGATATTTATAAAAAATATTCAGTAAAATATAAGTAAAAAAGCATTTTTTTTATTTTTCTTGAAAAATTGCTAAAATATACTCCTTAATATTCTTTATAAATTTTCGAACTCAAATGTCTGTGACCGACATGACTTTTTAAAAATCAAAATAATAATTTCTTTTTATAATTTTTAGACAATTTCGCTCCCAAAATAAAGTGCCAAATTTAATTATATATATGAATTTAGACATAGGGGCATATAGGCTATAACAGTTATGATTCATATTATTGTTAATTTTGAAAAGAAAAAGGTAACTGCAGATCAAAAAAATGGTAATTTTCATTATTTTACTCCTATCTTCAAGGCCGACTTTCTGGGTCACTACAAAACCAATTTGAAAATCTAAAAATGCGCTTTTTATGGAATAAAAACAAAAGTTTGCCAAGTTTTAAAAATTTAAAATGTGCATGTTTATATTGGTTAATTTTTACTAGCCCTTTTTGATGAACAATATTAGAAATTGCACAGAATTTTTAATATTTATCTTTGGCGAAATTTATATTTGTTAAATTTATTGCTTAAAAAAATTTTAGGAGAATTTTGAATAAAATAATAAGATTAAAAAATTTAAAAAATTTTTTATTTTTTTTATTCAATATTTTTTATATAAAAGAGTCTCAAAAACATCTCAAACACTAAATCTTTTAAAAAAAAGTAAAATAGAATATATTTGGCTTTAGAATATTGAGATTTAACAGCTGTTTTTTTTTAGGATTACGACAACAAAAAAAACAACATAAATGATTTTTTGAGAGTTTTATAGAGAATTTGCGATAACCATCTTGGTTTTAGTTTTCCAATGCCTTCATTTTTTTCATACCGCGTAGGCCCGAAATCCCTTAAAAAAAGAGAAATCTCAATTTTGACACCGAATGACTAATAATTAGAGGCATTGGCTAATTTCATATTCGTAATTTTCATCAAAAACTTGACCAAAAATAATAGTTGCCTTAGATGATGCTTATGGTCGTCCAAATGTCCAGTGTATCAACAAACTTAAAAATAAACCTAAAAAGTCATAATTTTATGAAACATAGTGATATGGTTTTTTGATATCATAAATACATAAAACAAGTCAATTTCAGGTTTAGACAAACTTAAAAGATTATAACAGGCAAAATTAGCTTCAATAATAAATTTTAAATTAAATATTTCCAATTTAATATAAATAAAATTTCATTCTTTTTCCCTAATTTTTACAAATACCAAATATGTTTTTATACATTTTTCAGAAAATATATAGATACGTTTTTTGAGCTACTCAAGTTTAAATGTAACTTAAAAAACAATTTTTTTTTAATATTTTTTGCGTCTAAGTTTGCCCCTATTACGATTTTCAAAACAAAAACAAAATTATGACTCTAGCTATAATACTTTTGATGATACATGCGCGCAAAGTTGCCTCAAAAATATTTTTGTTCAAATCTCAGTCAAAAATCACTTCCGGTCAAAAAAATTTAGGTTTTTATTAGCACACAAGGACCCTACCAGTGTACCAATCAGCCAAAACTGAGACTTTAAGGGAAAAAGTTTGTCGATTTGAGGTGGAATTGACCATATACATATAATTATATTTAATTTGTTGTATAAAGTAATTTTATATTTATTAGCCAAGCTAAAACTGTGCTGACAAGGAAATTTTTATATTCCAAATTATCAAATCAAATAAGACAATTTGAAAGGATATTGATTAATGAATAAATTTTCTTTTAATTTAAAAACAAAAAATTTTTATTATTTAGTTTTATCATCCAAAATAATATTACATTTGACATCTTAATTTTAATTTAGAATGTTTATGACTAATTGAGATTGTATTGATTGCGGGTGCTAAAAGTCTAACTAATTCATTTTTTGGATTATAAACTTTTGTAAATTGTAGACTACTCTATGAATACAAATTTTAAATTTTATATTTTGTGAAAAATTTTAATTGATTAAAATAATATGAAGGGAATTTAAATGAGATAAATAGCCGAATACTAGGTAATAAAGGGACAGTTTCTTTACCAACCTAAATTCTAAAAAATATACAAATGACGCTCGAAATTTAAATAAAAACTTATCCCAGCAAACAAATATTTATTAAGATTTTAAAATTTAAAAACCCTAAATAATTTTTTATTATTCATCAATATATTCCTTATATGATTATAAATAAAAACTTAATTTTAAATAAAAATTATATTCTACACGTCTAGTATATTTAATTTGATTTAAGCTTTAGGGACCCAGTTATTAGATGTATATTATTAGTTGTCTACAAAACAAAATTAATAACTAACACTGGACAACAAAAAAAACAACATCCACGATTTTTGAGGGTTTTGTAGAGGATTTTTCTGTGATAACAATCCCAGATTTAGTTTTTTTTTCAATGCCTCCAATTTTTTTTAAACAGCGTCCAAAGTTCAGAGAAATTTACATAATTTTTTTACCTATGAATTTTCTAAATAATCTATTAGCACATTCAGATTCCTTTTGAAAAACATATCTAAAAAAAGGTTATTACCTAAAATTATTAGCAATTTACTTTCAAGTTATTTAGGATCAAAAAACGGATTTTATGCCGAAAACCTCTCATTTTATGTAAATTAAAAAATAAAAAAAAATTAGATATTTTAGAAAAATTTACATCCCTTACGTTAATAATGAATGTTTCTGTTATCTAAATATAATTTTACACTTTTGTTACAAGCCGTAGGTTTTATGATATAGAAGCCCAAAATACCCAAAAAATTGAAAAATCTCAACTTTGACACAGAATAACTAAAAATTTGAGGCATTGGCTAAAGTTTTAATTTCATATTCGTGACCAGCGCCAAAAACTTGACCAAAAACTATAGTTGTCATAAATGATGCTTAGCGTCGTCCAAATTTTGTTGTCTGTAATTAATTTTATAATATTAACTCATAAAAGAGTTTTGATATGACCTTAGTTTCGTTATGCATGGAAATATTAATTTTACTAATTATTTCCAAAATTTAAATATAGACTCTAATCATTTTAAACTTAAAGAATTTTTAAAGGTAAAAAAAATATTGTGAAGAGCCTTGAATTTTTTTAAAAGCTAGTTGCAGCCCAAGTTCGGGCATTTAAATCAATTTGTTTGATCAAGCTCACGTAATCATTCAGTGATAACTTTTGTACGTACGTATATTGCATTTCGATGGTTCATCGGACAAAATAACTTTCGAACAAAATACAAAACATTTACATAAGTTTTTTTTGTACTTAAGTAAATGTTTTGTTTTTTGTTTGATAGCGTATCAGATTTTAAAAATTGTTGTTATAACCGTTTCTCTACCTGTTCTCTTCAAAATGTATCACGTAAGATAATTATTTGGCATGTGTTTGATAAATGAGACGGAAGAAGGAAATACTAGAGCAAATAAATAATATTTTTTATGTTAATACCAGCTTGGCCAGCTCCGATTTTGCAAAGTTTATTTTGGACGGGCTCCATATTGAAGAAGACAAATTTTTCCTATTCCACTTTTGCCAAAAAAATGTAAAATTTAACGGTCATTAAATGATAGTGAAAAACATAATATTGACATTGGCAGAATTAACTAAAACAAATTTTTATCCAACATCATACGGTTGTTTTATTTATTTTTTTTTAAATTTACAAATCTAATTTTTAAAAACTGCGTTTTCTGATTTTCTCTTACAAATTTACTTAAAATTTAAAATATATCAAAAAGGATTGAACATGTTTCATTTAAATTTACGGATTATTGTATTGGTTTGCATTCTGTATATCAAATGCAGCTATGAAGGTTTGTTATTACGTTTGCAAATCGTTTAAACTTACTTTGTTATTCTCTCCTAATAGATAATATAGAAAAAGGACCTAAGTATTATAAAATTTGACTGAATTACAGTCTTTTAGATCTTATTTACTCAAGTATATAGAAATTATTTAATTTTTTTGAGTTAAGTTCTAGATTTCTCAAATAATATTAAAAATTGATAAGTTTATATAAAATTAGATTATAGACTTTTAATGGCAATAAAAACAAATTTTTGAAAGCAATGATCGATTGATTAGATGTAAAAACCCATACGGAAGTTATTGATTTTTTAATTAAGAGATTTTTAAATTTTACTTTTGTTGTTGATTTAGTGTGCGTAATATCTCGTAGCTTTGCAGATAGAACTGATGTAATGCGCAATTTTACCTGGACTGAGACTCCCCGGAGGCGGAGATATGTATTTAACTATGGTAATTACACAAAATTAATAATTGCAAAAAATAAAATAAAAATTTCTGTTATCTCCATTAATTTGTATTTATATAAGAAGCTGCCCCAACTGTATAAAATAAATGCATTTTAAAATTACAAAAAATTTAAATGTAATAAAATTGACTTTGACTGCATCCTTATGAGTTTAATTCTTGTTTTTTTGAGCAACTTAAATAGCGGGAAAAATTAAACAAAATATATATCTGTTTGTACTATAATAAATTGTTGAAGTTTAATAAATTTTCCAAATTGCCATCCTATATTTTCTATCTCATCAGCTCACACCGACAAGGGAAAGGGTAAGAGTTTTATAACATTTGAAAATTGCAAGGGAACCTTCGAATTTATGGCAACTGTCAACGATGGATTTGGTATATTTTACACGTAGTCATTTAAATATCATATGCATATTAATGGGTTGCAAAAGGAAAAAATGCAATTAATGGGGCAATATAAAACGAAATGACCATAAATATTATTTCGACTTTATCCTAATATTCTCAATCTTTTTGGTTAATTATATAAAAAAAACGCTCACTTTTTTTGTAGGTCTCACAAATTCGATTAGAAATATTTTTAAATATTCTGTAACTATAATTATTGCATTAGATATTGAGGAAATGAATTGCCGGGCTCCGGCACTACCTGTTTCCAGGTAATTTTAAATGTTATATGAGTATGTTATTTTTAGCAAAAATATTTATCTCAGCAGGGGCGTATGCAGAAACTTTTTTAAGGAGGGGAAGAAATTTTTTTGGAGGAAAGGAATTACAAATTAAATTTTAATATTGATAATATATTTGCAAAATTGTTTTATAAGGTTGTTTAAAAAATATCAACTATATTGATTTCCTCTCCTTTATATGTTATATAAATTCAACCGCCAATTACATCATAAAAATTTTGAAAAAATTTTAAAGGGAAGGAAATTTTCCACCTTTTGACTTCCCCCCCCCTCCCCCCCCAACCCCTGTAACACGGCCTATATTTTACTCTATGTACACTCACAGGTCTACGTTTATGGAAGTTTAATTTAGTTAAAAATAAGTAAAATAATAATTCAGTGGCCAATCGTTGGTGATTTTATTTAGATTGCCACTAAAACGTACCCTACCCCCCGGTCTAAATTTAATTAAACGAGACTAAAAGAAAAAATTATTAATTTTTTATATTAATTGTTAGCTCTAGTTTTTTAAAGTAATTAAAAAGTAATACTATTTTTGAGAGTAACATCTTAACTTTTATTAACACAATTTTTTGCCAATTAAACACTTAATCGTTTTTCTATGACTTACTCACTCAACAGTTTTATTCTTATAAATGAGCTTTTGAGTCTTAATTTTGAATAATTTCCTACAACTAAACACGGGATGAATTTTGGCATGCATTAGCCCGCAATTAGCACTGTTCCATATGGACCCCAGCACATCTTGAATTTTGAATATATTCTAAATTATTATGTAGTTGGGGCTAAATATTTATAACTCTTATCTTAAATATATATTAAACGAAACCATTAATTATAATTTTGTCTAAGTCTAGAAACGAAATTTGTTTGGAATTTGGATTGAATTGGGGTACATATAAACCCCACCCTCTCACTTTCAATGTTGAAAACCATGATAAGTCTATTGAAATCTAAACATAAATAATTGCAACCTTACATTGGCGTAGGAGAGGAGAGAGTTTAGGGGTAAACCCCCCCCCCCCCCCCCCCCACCCCCTCCCCCCAAGCATGCCATATTCCTACCCAAATTAGAAATTTTTAGTGCATCCCCCTCCCCCCGCCCCTAAAACTAAAATACCAATTAAATATACAATTAAATTACATTTAAAATATTTTTAAATATTTAATTTTAAAATCTCCCTTCCCCTCAAATTAAAATACTAGTTAAATATATTTATTATATAAATTCATTACATAATTGTAATATTAAAATTTATTGCATATAATATATCAATAATATAATTTTCTTAATACCATATATGTTTGTTTATATAAACATTACACTGGACAACAAATTTTGGACGACCCTAAGCAACATTTATGGCAACTATGGTTTTTGGTCAAGTTTTTGGCGCTGATCACGAATATGAAATTAGAATTTTAGCTAAGGCCTCATATTTTTAGTTATTCGGTTTCAAAGTTGAGATTTTTTAAATTTTGGGGTATTTTGGGCTTCTATATCATAAAACCTTGGGTACTAACAAAAGTTTAAAAATATATTTAGATAACGAAAACATTCATTATTAACGTAAGGGGTTTAAATTTTTTTATTTTTGTAAAATTAGTGGTTTTTGTCATAAACTCCGTTTTTTGATCCTAAGTAACTTAAAAGTAAATTGCTAAAAATTTATGTACTAACCTTTTTTAGATATGTTTTTTTATAAGGAATCTGAATATGCCAATAGATTTTTTGTAGAATTAATAGTAAAAAAAATTTTTTGAATTTTTTTCTGAACTTTGGACGCGGTTTAAAAAAAATTTGAGGCCTTAGAAAAAAAATTAAACCTGGGATCGTTATCGCAAGAAAATTCTCTACAAAACGCTCAAAAAATCGTTTAAATTGTTTTTGTTGTCCGGTGTTATTTATAAAAGTCTTATTGATTACTCAAATAATAAGAAGCAAAATAAGTAACAATCATAAGAATCAGTAGATTGCACGCACTATGCCGCCGAAGTCGGCAAAATTTTTTTTTTGAAACCCTCCAAGCTTTACAACTTGCTACGAACCTTGCAACCTTATAATCTAGTTATTTTTTTAGATAATTTTAATTATTAAGGATACAAAATGTTGTTTTGTATAATAATGAGATAAATTATTCTTTTTCTCATTAAAATAGCTAGTAAGTAAATAATAACCAAAAATTATTTTTTTATTAAATTTTCTTTTAGAAATATCTTTAAATATGTTCTATTAGACGTAAATATTCGATAATGTTGATACATTTAATTTATTGACATAATTTATTTAATGTAATATAGAAAAATAAAAAATTTAAATTTTTCAGATTTTTTCCTACTTTGTGTCCAATAAAATTTGCAATATTAATAAATAATAAATATTAGTATATTATTAAAGAGCACGCATTTCCCTTCAAAATAATAAAAGTAAAAAGCATAGCAAAACTTTTGAAGTTATAGAGGTATAGCGTTACAAATTTTTCACCCTACCATTCGCTGGTTAAAATTAAAAAAAAATATTTTTAATAAATTTTTTGCTGGATTACTAAAATAGTTTAAAAAATATTATCGCTTAGTGAAGCGTATATTTAATAGACCCTTCACTTATTAACCATATAACTATGTGATGTGTTTTAAAATAAGCATACTTACAGTTATATTAAACAATTATAGACTATATGTAAAATGCATTATAAGTTAACTCTCTAATTTTTTAAGCTCAAATAACAATTATAACAAATTGGCTAAATTAACTAATAAATTATCCATTATTACAAGGACATTAAAAGTACATCAAAACAACATCTCTTTTTTTGAAAAGGTTTAATTATATGAGAAAGTAGATCGCGTTGAGGTCCATTAATTTTTAAAAATTATCCAGTGAATGCAGGGTTAGCCATTTACTAATATCCATCCTCACGGCCTCTTCTTTTTTTGAGGCCGTTATACACACCTGTGCTTTTGCCATACGTTTGCAAGGCCAGGGATATCCCAATCAAGATAAATATAGCTAACCATTAAATATAATGTATTTAATTATAATCTATATGTTCTTGTCTTGAGTCGCAGGAAAATACATATAAGTATCTTAAATGTTTTAGAATTTAGTCAAAAAAAAAATTAATTACTGTAAACTTTCATATTTTTTTTCTTCAAAATGTAATCAAAATTTCAATTATCCACAATACAAACTGTGCCATTAAATAAATGTTTATAAATTTTACATAACCGTATGCACAAACATATATAATATATAGATTTAAAGAAAAGATATGCAAATTAACATGTGTTTAATTATAGTTTTTTTATCTTTTATATGCATTTTTTTATAGAATTCCACCCACCACAAGTAATTTCTTAAATTTTATTTAAAATCTCATCTGTTAAGTTTAGTTTCTTTAACCTTTGATTTTATTAAAGGGCGCGTACAAGGTTCATTTATTTTTATTTAAATATTTTTGAAATTTTTTTTTGACATATCGCACATTTAAATCAAAGTTTTTACAAACTTCAAAAAAATAAAATTAAAAATTATTTAATTTTTGAAAATGTTTGTAAAAATAAATACGCATCAAACCCACTCTAATCAGTGTCATGCCCTGCCTTGAAAAAAAAAGATTAATGGTTACTCAAATAAGTAATGAATTATATTTTAAGTGGCATGTATAAAAGGCGATTAATATTTTAATTAAAACAACGCTAAACATATTTACTTTTTTAAAAAATCATAATTTGTTTATGTTTAGTTTTTAGCAACATACTTAGCAACTAATAATAATTATTTAATATATATTTTGTTTTAATACATATAAAAAAATTTATGGTCTGAATGTGCCAATTTATTTTTGTGAGAATATATTCTTAAAAAAATCGCTAATCTTATTTACATCTGAAAAGATGACCATTAATTGTATTTAACTTTTCTAGTATGATGTAAAATAATAACGCGTTTTTATAGCGCCTATGCAATAATGCAAAAATTCCTTAAATGACCATAATTCATGGGTTTACTCATTTTTTGAAATAATAAAAATCTAAAGGCAGCATGACTTAATAAGCTCTTTATTTTTTAATTTTCTTTTAAATAAAATCTTGCAAAAATGACAATTAAATATGTTGTTTTTTTTTATTTTTAGTTTTTTTAAGAGAAATTTCTATGAAAAAAATATAAATATGATAATATATTTTTTTTTTATTTTAAATTTTGAAAATTAACTCGCAAAGAAAAATGATTTTGCTTGAACTTTTTTTTCTAGTGCTTTAGAACAATCGTTAAAAGTTAATGTGTTTAAAGTTATGCAGGCATAGAGAGCAATGAAGCTATTAGGTCCAGATAAGATTTATTTTGTGTTTTCGCAAGGATAAATTGATGGCTCTTCCTTTAGGAAATAGAATAATGAAACAAATAGCCAAGGCACCGCGACTTCTAAATTTTATTTTAAATATTTTTAGATAAATTTGATAAACTAATTTTTATATTGGTGAAAAATTCGCCCCCGTCATAAAAATTTGTTCGCTTCATTTTATTTTTGAGCATACAACCGTTGTTCTTGGTCTCACACCTGTTTTTAGTTATAGTGTCCAAAATTTTTTTTATATGTTTGTACATAATATGAAGCTTGGTTGAAATTAAAACAAAAAGATTAAATTAACTAGAGAGATTTGATTTGTAAAAATTTTATTTTTTACTATTGTGTTATTGTTTATTGCCCCATTAATTGGAAGTTGGTAGTAAGATTAAGCTTGAGGGCAGCTAGGGATTGATCCAAAGATCTTTATGAGAGATAGGAGGCCCGCAGTTGTGGCATATAAGCCAGTGTTGTATATCGTCAGATGTTGATTTGCAGTCATAGCAGATATTATTTAAAGATGGGTCCAGGCGTGCAGTTTGCAAGTAGATGGCAGTGCACAGACTGCAGTTGAACCAGGTGGGAACGGATGTTCCGGGGTAAAGTATTTTCTAAAGGGGATACGGGACCGGGTCGGCTGTTTAAAACTATGTTGAACGACGGATAGTTAGCTATGGTTTTGTTAACTGCATAGGTTTAAATACGTTTGATTATTATTTTAGTGGAAATATTTTTGTCAATGAAAGGCTGTATTTGGGTAAAGCATTTAGAGAAGAAGGTGCCTTTCATTTGGCTAGCTGGGGTAGGATAGCGCATAAGCTCGTGACAAGGATGGTCAGGAGATAAGCAAGATATTGGTCCGCTATCAGATAATGGGCTTGTACGGGTAGCATTTATACTAATGTTTTTTTGTCCGTTGTCATTAGCTGTAATATCATCTTTCTGGTATAATTTTTGGTTTGGTGGTTGCGGCGTGCATCTTTTTGGCTTCCTGGCTGAAGAAAGGAAGTAAAAATTTGTAAAAAGAATAGTGTAAATAAGATGAGTTGTTTATTATTTATCAGATTAGACTAATACATTAAAAATAAGAATTTTTCTTTTTTTTCTTTTTTTTTCTTTTTACTATTTTGTGAAACAAAAAATGTAATTATTTTTTTTTACAGGAGCCTGAACGCGACAGATTTTAAATTTCAAATATAAATATATATTTATTTCACATAAAATATCTAGGAACCACAACCCAAACAACCGTTACTACTACTACTACACCTACTCCACAAACTACAGAAGATGACAGTAATTGTTTATAAAAATATAATATATCTAATATTAATCATTTTTTTACAAAACCTAAAAAACATAATCTGTGATGTATTTTGCAGTTGTGTAATGCTCGGTTCTTTGTCTGTACAGGTTATTCTCAATTTCTAGTTGTAAATAAGAAGGAAGAGTATTTTACGAAAACATTTTTTTAAACTTTCTAACACGACAATATAAATAGTTTTGGATAGGCATAGATTTAATATTAGCATTTTGAACGTCAAAAAAAATTTATTAATTTATATATCGAGTATAAATATATTGTTTGTAAAAATCTCTATTTTTGACAAATATTCAATTCGTAAAAATTATGAGAAAGAACAATATGTAATATTTCAATTGTGACATAAGCCATGGCATGGGGGTATTTCATGCCCTTGTTAAATAATTTTTTTGGAAAATTTTTAAAATGCAATAAAACATTAATGCCTCATTGGCAGGATTGGCCAACCATCCAAAATTTGCCCATATTCTCCTTACCCCTTTAAAATTATAGGTATGTTTGCGTTTAGGACCGCGCCTTTTGTCTGAATTTTTTCACACATTATTCCTTATTGCCTGCTGCTTGTTAATTTCAACATTCAAAATTATTTTTTTTGAATTTGAATTGACATTTTTTTTGCCAAAAACATAAAATGCCATTAGATAAGTAATTGTAATGCGGTGTTGGAAAACACTAGCTCATGCTACACAAGTAATCAACCGAAAAACAGATTTTATATTCTTAAATTTGTTAAAATTATAATTTTTTATATATAATATATATCAAATCCGTTATTAAAATCTCTATTTAAAAAATTTGTTTTTTTTATAAATTGGCTTTTAATAAAATTAAAAAAAGAAATCAATTTAAAAAGTGTATTAGAATTGGGAGAGAATGATTTTTTGCTAATTTAATTTACCCTAAACATTTTACGGCCTGGACACTGCCATCTACCTGCAAACTTCAGATCACGTTTGGAATCTTTAATTAAAAACTGCTACCACTGCAAATCAGCAACTCTCGATATACAACACTGGCTCATGTCCCAACCGCTGGCCTCCTATTTCTCCTATAGATCTTTTGATCAATCCATCCCTAGCTGTCCTCAAGCTCAATCTTACTACCAACATCCAACGAATGGGGCAATAAACAACAACAACAACAACCCTAAATATTTTATGCTTAAATTTTTTATGTTCAATGTTTAAATGCACACATCTCTTTAAAATAATTTAGACTTTGAAGTCTCGCCGCCAGGTACATATATTTACAAAATATTATATTAATTTTTTACCTTAATTTACTGTGGTAGGTTTAGCGAGTAAATCATATAACTGATAGAGATTTCATGAAAAACGTATTTAGTACACAAGTAATTTGGCTAAATGGCTAGAGAGTGGGGGAACCGTTCTTTTGGCATTATTATTAGGGTATTTTAAAACTCCGAAATCCTGATGGAGTTCATAAACACCGGAATTTTTTTTGAAATTCCAATTTATAATGTAATTATAATGATTATTTTACAACTTTCAACTCCAAAGATACATATTCCAATATTTTCATTGAGCTAATGTTAACTTGCAAATTAAAAAAAAAACAAAACTCCGGAACTTCGGAGTTTATAGACTCTTTCCCGAGTTCCGGAGATACAAGCCCTATTTGTAATATAGTCAATTAAATAGTAACATTATAACTAGTTAATAGCTATATTTTCGTAAACTTCAAAAGGTAGCCGATTTGATGCGGCGACGTTCATAACCCCTAGGGTCAATAAGATTAAGCGCGTCTCTCCGCCAATACCATAATATCCATCGAAATGACGCCGCACTCTACGGAATTAGCATGCAGGCTTTGCAACTCTGGCAAAAGTCGAAGGCCAGAGTCATTTACCTGCTAAAACAATGCCTACCATGCTCTACATTTTTTCAACTTTGCTTTGCCCTCGGGTTAACAATCGTTTTTATCTCTAGGGCATTTGATACAGGCTAACAAAAACCTCTGAGTGATTGTCGTATTAGACACTTTTAATGCAATAATATTCTTCAAGATGGTCTCACCCAAAATAATTTTTTCGATGGTTGTTAATATAAAAACAATACTGAGGAAAAACCCATTTAAGAGCTAATTACACCTTTTAATTTTTTGAAATTAATTAAAAAAAACATGTTTTAGCTATAATCAAAAAAATATTTTTAAACCCCATATGTTTAGTACTTATTTATTAGTTGATTTCTTAAATCTGTCATGAAATTAAAAAAAAACAAAGTTTGAGCTTAGTTAATGGGCTTTTCCCCAGCTGAATGTAATATTTGACTAAAACTAGACTTTTCGACCAAGAGAAAAAAAATAAAAATTCAAAATTTCTCTTGTTAATGTAACATCTAATCCTATCTCAAACAAAAATTAACAAATTTTTTTGATTATCAAGGGCAAACATAATAATGTCCACATAATATTTAATGCCCCAACTTAATTACATTTAACCTTTTAGATCAAAATATTTGAATTTTTTAAACTTAATATTTTAGCTGTATATATATATTACAATTTTTGATAAATATAAATCTGTTTTCAAATCATCTTTGTATTTTATAAGAAGTTTTGATTACAGCAGGCTTATTTGAAAATTTCCAGGAGATATTTAATTTTCTTGAATTTATAACTTAAAAGTTTTAAATTATACTGTGAACGCCATGAATGAACAATTTTGATATTACAAATGTTTTTAATAGTTTGATAAAAAGTGAGTTTTTCACCCATTAAATATTTGAAAAATTTTTTATTTGTTTATAGGGCGTTATTCAAAAATTATTTTTCATTTACGAACGTTAGTTAAATTCATAGATCTCAACTTGTGCTATATATACTGCACATTTAAAAAATTTTTAATTAAAAAAAAGTTTTTATAGGCTTTTTTAGCTGTAAAAAAAGAGGCTTTTAGTTATTGACAAATTTATTTATTATATTTTTTTTAAATTATAATTTATTTATAATTGCACCCTCAGAATATTACCATATTTTTATTTTTTATAATTTTAGTTTTTCCATTCAAACCTTGGACAGAGGCTACATCTGATGACGAGTGTAAGTTTTAATGAATAAATGTATGTTAAAAAATGGGCTTAAGTTCAACTCTCTCCTCAAATTGTCGTCTCAAAATTTATTTTATCCATCCTTTATGAATAATTTCTTATTATATATAATTGTTTAGCTTTCAATGGTCTAGTTACAGGTAACAAAAAATTTTATATTGTAGCAAATGATGAAATATGCATGGAAGAGCGTAGGGAAAAAGTTTAATTATTATTTCCAATCAAATATTTCGATGTTCATATAGAATATCAATTATTTTATTCAGAAAAATAGAAGTTTAAAATTAGCTCTCTCTAATAATGGTAATTAAAAAATATAAATTTTATTAATATGCAAAGTTTAATTAAAAATAAATAAAGAAAACACGAAATTTAATTTTAATATGTTGGGATAAAATGTACAATATTTTCGACAAAAATTTTAACTTATAAATTATAAAACAATAATTAATAGTATTATTATTATTTAGAACTAAATTATTTTTTTTTTAGGAAGGCACAATAGAAAATAAACATAGTTTATAGAATACAATTTGAACATATCCTAGGCTGGGTTGTGTAATAAAATAGATAAAATACTCATGTTTTCTAATAAATTTTAATGTAAAATTATCAGAATTTTTCTTTCAATAAAATTAAACAAGAATTAGATTGGAAGTAATTTAAGTGAAATTTTATAATGGGTCAATAAATTATGGTAGTATTAACGGATTATTTGAAAAACACATTGGTATTTGACTTACTATTTCTAAAAAAATTTGGTTTCATAAAAAATTCGGGCATGTCGAGGTAAGTTACCCCTATGCAAAAACTTTTCTAAAGGGGGCAATAATTTTTTAGAAGAAGCAATAACAATTTAATTCTATAATTGATATATTATTTACAAAATTATTTTAAAAGGTTATATATTTTACAAAAAATAGCATTATTATTGATATTTACTCCCTTTTAATGTTTGGTATAAAGATTCATTGGTTACATTATAAAAATCAAAAAAATGCTAAGGAGACAATTGCCCGCTTTTGACTACCCCTAAATACGCCCCTATAGCCCCCTAAGGTCAACAAATTTTTAAAAGTCTTGAGCTAATACAGAAACAAACCTGCCATCTCAAACTTAAAATCCATTGCCTACTTAGTAAGTCAACTACGAGCATACGAAATTCTAAAATAAATGTCAAAAAAAACATAAAAAAACAAAATTAAATCAAGTTTTTTTTTGTTTTATAACAGCCAAACTTTTGGCAAACTTTAAATAATGTATTTAAATCGATAATTTAACTTATTTAAGTTTAAACGCGATGTAGTCTGTATTATTAAAAGCAGATGAAAGAGCTTGATATATTTAAAAGATTTACTTTTTGTTATTTGAGATGATAAATACAAGTTACGAAGGATTTAACCATAGGAACTTTTCTTCTTTTAGTGTATTTTTGAGGTCGCAAAATCAATATGATCAGAAAAACCATTTTCTCGATGGGAGAGGGTCAAAAGAACTCAGAAAACGAAATATATATGAGATAAAATCATCATGGGGTATAGGTTTATATCATAAAAACCTTTTTCTAGCCTTGATATTTGTTGACCTGTGTAATAGTATCAATTTGCATTATAACGCTATAAATGTACTTTAGGTGTCACCAATATCTTTCCAACCAGAAGTAAAGTTTTTTTAACTTTTAACTCTACTCTATCCCTTTTGTTTCAATAAAGTTAGAATGTTTTTTTAAGAAGTAAGCAAATGAATTACACTGGACAACAAAATTTGGACGATTCTAAGCATTATTTATAGCAAATATGGTTTTTGGTCAAGCTTTTGCCGCTGATCACGAATATGTAATCAGAACTTTAGCCAATTCCTCAGATTTTTAGTTAGGTGTCAAAGTTGAGATTTTTCAATTTTTGGGGTATTTTGGGCTTCTATATCATAAAACCTAAGGGTAGTAACAAAAGTTTAAAAATATATTTAGATAAAGAAAACATTCATTATCAACGTAAAAGGGTTAAATTTTTTTTTAATATTTAATTTATTTTTATTTTTTTATTTTTATAAAATTAGTGGTTTTCGCTATAAAATCCGTTTTTAGATCCTAAATAACTTGAAAGTAAATTGCCAATAGTTTTAGGTAATAACCTTTTTTAGATTTGTTTTTTATAAAGAATCTGAATATGCCAATAAATTTTTTTAAGAATTAATAGTAAAAAAAATTTTGTAAATTTTTTTAACTTTGGACGCGGTTTAAAAAAAAATTGGTGGCATTGAATAAAAAACTAAACCCGGGATCGTTATCGCAAAAAAATTGTCTACAAAACCCTCAAAAAATCGTTCGTGTTGTTTTATTGTCCAGTGTTATCTAAAAAAATTTATGGATTAGATGGACAAAAATTTTTGGGATTTGATGAGCCGTTAGCCAAAACATGGGTATGAGACATTACACGTTTTGAAAACACTAATAATAATTTTTATAATCTCAATACATACACTACAGCAAGCCAACTTTTCTTTGAACCGATTTTTAGTCTTAATTGTTGAATTAAATTGCTGTAGTCAGATTTAAGGCATCTTGTTGTCTTAGCCTGAATTTTTTACCAGATTTATCGATGATTTGAGGTATAATTGATACCATTTGGGTTTTCTAAAGAGAACATGAGCTCCACAGCGTTATCGCGGTATCAATAGAGCCATTTTATCTCCCCTCTGCCCCTCATCAAAATGTAATAATATTTGGTTTCTAGTTAACAACCGTCAAAACATTATTTATTATCCTTACCAAGTTAATGTACAAATATTCTTCAAGTGGCAAATTAGGATAAAATTTAATAAATAAATAAACTTTCATGTTTTGGGACGTTTTGTTTGTGGCCTAAGGAATCACTATTAAACTGATCAAAAGATTTTAAATTTAGGTTGTAAACATTTAATTCTATTTATTAAATTTTGAAGATTTTCTAGAATACGCTAAAACAATACGAATATAATAGATTCAAATAATACAAAAATTAATTAATGAATTATATAAAAATTAATAATTGCTAATATACTTGTAAATAAAATATGTGTATAATTTAAGGGACAATCTTAAGCTTTATTCATCTAAAATTAAATATCACCAATATCCATAATTTAAATTGATTTATAAAATTAGGAACATATTTGCTAAGTTATGCAAAGTTTCTTGTAAATATATAGGCTTTGGACGCAAGTCTGTCTGCGCGTTTGCATGCGGACGTAAAAAAAATACCCGGTAAAAAAATTCTAAACTAATAACTGTTGGTATTTGCTATAATTGTATTAATTTAAATATTATGGTCTTTTAGTAATTTTAAATATTATGGCCCTTTAATATTTGGCATACTTAATTGTACTTTAGCTATTTTAAATATTATTAGTTATGTTAATTGGCATTGGCGACTATATATATTTGTCCTTTTGGATGCACTAAAAAGATATTAAACTAGAATTGAATTGCATTTTATATATAATAAATATTTAACATATCACAACCTTATTTGTTATCAATGACTTCCAGTTATTTTAGTACGTACTCAAACGTATTAACTTGCAAAATTTTTAATCTAATTTATTTAATTTTTATAGTTCCTGCAATTCCTAGGCCCACACCTAAACTGGAAGCTGGTACATTCATTTTTTAAATCAAAATTTTGTATATAAGTACAACGGCATAAGCTGAATTTAAAAACGAGTAAATTTTGGGGACTTGTATATTTCGTTATTTAAACACGTAAACGTAAAGATTACTTAAAATTTATATCTATTAGTTTGCCATATTAAGAATATAATGCGTCAATTTTAACAAAACCTTTCGCATAGTTGGTTGAATTGCCTTATATATAGCAAAAAAAATTTTTTTGCTAAAGAATTAAAATCTTTAATAAAAATTGTCAGACCCCCTTGCTTAAATAAATGCGAGACATAACCTTATACTAAAATATTATTATAAGCAATAGATTTAAACCCTTCTCGATTTATAATTTTTTATTTGATTAAATAATTTATTATTAATATTTTTTGACATTCAGATTATGACCTTTATCCAGGTATGACATATATTAGAAATAATGTAGCATCCACATATTATATGGGTTATGATTAATATTTAGATATAATGGGAAAAGGATGTTATGTGGAATAGTACAAGTGTTATCTTTATCACTCATTAATTTTTGCCGACATGTGTATTTAATTGTAGATTCCCTCGTCCAAATATTTTCATAAAATATTTGATGAGGCCTCACCAATATAGTTACACAATATTTAATATTTGATCGCACAATATATTACTGAGGTCATAATTTTACATATTAGATATTGACCTTAGAATAGTTGATTTTGGTGAGGCTCGAGCTAGGAGAAGTTTATTTAATAAAAGGTTAGCTGCTAAATCGATTACTAAATTTATTTTATACATTTTACCAGAGCTAGGAAAATGCCCATTTTCGGGTCAAACTCATTTTTTTATTTTTTGAAATTTAAAAAAAATAAAGGGTTTTGCTTTAATCAAGAAAATATTTATAAAATATAAGATTTTCTGCTTTTATTCTGTATATATTAATAATTGATTTTTTTAATCTGTCATATATTTTCAAAAAACAAAAATTTGAGTTTAGTCGAAAAATGGGTTTTTTTCCCAGCTCTGCATTTTACAATAATGCATTCTATTTATATAACACTTTTATAAATCATATTTTTTGATCCTGTTTAATTTCATAGTACCATTTTTAAAATTTAAAAACTTGCTAGAAGTAGAAATTAAATTATTTAATCTTCCAATTAATTTACCCAAAAAACATATAATAATATAGAGCTCGTCAATTAAAGCCATGCCAATATAATTACGACATCGAGTGTACAAGCAAACGAACCAAAACGGCCTACATAACCACGACCTGCGACATGAATGGATCAGGAACCTACAGAACGATGGTAGTGTTAAATTACATCTAATTAAAATAATCAAATTTTGGATTATTATTCGAATCTGTTCCTCTGACTTAGACTAAGATTTATACTTTTTATAATTTTATTTGGTTAATTGTACCTAATAAATGTATAATTTCTTATTCACCACCTAACAACATTTGATTGAGCTTTATCATTTATGCCAGCTATCGTTTCTGGTCAAGTTTTTTGCCTATTACAAATATAAAATTAAAATTTTAACCATTGCCTCAGATTTTTTCGTTATTATTTCGTGTCAATGAGATTTTTTTATATAAAACTTATGGGCAATTACAAAATAAAAAACAGTTTTTAACGTACTACGTTAATATTAATATTTATTTTTTTTTAAAACTAGATTTTGTTTAAAATCTTATTTTTGATCATTAACTTGAAAATTAATTGCTAATAACTACGCGCTGTCCTCTAAATGTTTTTTTATAAGGAATTTTAATAAGTCACTAGATGTTTTAAAAAAAATTAATTTTGTAGATTTTTATTGAACGCTGTTTAAAAAAGGAGGCATTGGTTTAAAACCTTTTTGTTATAACAAATTCTATAAAAAATTTAATAAACTGTGTTTTTTTATGTTTTTCAATAAAATAATTAGGTTCTTCGTTGAGCTTTGTTTTTTTTACCGCAAAATAAAACAATGGTTTTAAATACATACCATCCCGGCTTAAATTCTATAGCTGCCGAGGCGAAAATGGTAAATACCATTATATGACGATTCATGTGTTTACATACTCATTATTCAAAAGAAGGATTATGAAATTATTGATTGAGTCTTAGGGTCAAAGTATATATAAATTTTTATATACATTTTGAAAATTTTTATTTTTATAAAATATATTATATTTAGAGAGTTGGAAACCGGCCACAAGTCATGTTCACTAAATTTATTGTTGCATAAATTAATTTTATTCATTCAACATTTACAAATGCGTTGTACTTGAAATTATGAGAAATTAAAAAAATGTATATTTAAAATAAATTGATGCAATTTATGATATTATTACATTAAATGAATAAAATTTGGAGCAATGTGAAGGCAATTTATTTATAAAAAACCAAGTGTCTTAAATTTTATGCAATCTCATTTTAAATAATTTTTATAAATCAGTTTTAAACATATTAATTTTTTTTACCTGAATATTGTATGAACAATGCTACTATGATTGTAAGATTAAAAAAATTTGAATTTAAGGTATTTGAATACGATAACACAGGTTGACAAATCTCATTGTCAGAAACGTGAAAAGAAAACATAAACGAGTGCATCCTCATAATGGCCTAATCTCATATATATTTTTCGTTTTTCTTTGTTTTTTCTGTCTTTGGCTCCTTAGACCCGTCTACAATAAAAAATGCCTTTTTGACCAACTTGGCAGTAAATATACCCTAAAAAAATAAAAAAATTTTTTGCATATATAAATCTCTTATTATAATTTTAATCACAACGAAAAATAAATTTTATAAATATATCAAGTTCTTACGGCATTTAAATAATACAAAATATTACGCGTCCAAACTTACGAAATATATTATCGGTTTTTAATGAAAAAATTATGAAGTTTGATTTTAACAAATTAGATATTGTAAATATGCAAAAAATTTCAATTCATTTTTGTTTTGGTATTTTTTTTGGTATTTTTCGCTTGTTTATTGCAATAAAATTTTAATTAAAAAATGTAATAATCTTCAAACCCCCACTTAAACGATCGCGGTATTATTTATTAAGTTTTGCCAAAAAAATATTTTGAGGTCTGACATGTCAACTCAATATATAGGGCCAAATCCAAAAAATAGAATATTTTTGTAATATTAACCAAAAAATTGTCTGAATCTATTTAAGTTTGTAAAAAAACAGCGTATATTGAAAGAGGGCACATGTATTTGTGCATTCTTTTAGGTTATCATAATCTAGATCTAAAAATTTATAATAGGCAACAAATTTTTATCTAATTTTGATAATAAGTTATTTTACCCCAACTAGTGTTTCCAATTTAATCTAGCTTCTTAATAAAAAGTAAAGACCATTAATTTTTATAAATCGATAAAAGCCGTGTCATGCGTTTAATAAGTAAATATTAAAAAAATCATTTGATGATATTTTTATATATTTAGTTGGAAACGAAAATTCTAACGAGATAACGTATATTGAACCCTTAAGGACCAGCTAAATAATATTTTTTTGCATGTTAAAGATTGCATACTCGAATGTTTTTATAATCAATAATTAAAAATTTGCGAGACGGATAAATTACCAATTATAGGAAAAATATTAGTAGGAAGATCTTAAGCGCATACAAGTGTTTTACACTCAAAGCAGGCTTCCTGATTAAAATTTAGATGAATAATTGCCATCGAATATAATAGGCAATTTTTCGATAACCTATTAGTAGTCCTAGCTTTTTTCATTGGAATTTGACGATACTACAACAATAAACCAAAATTTTTTAAAAAACAGTTTTAAGGGTACAAAAAATGCAGATTGTATTTGTCTGTGCAAGCTTATTTTTTTAATTGTTTTTTCATATATATAACTAATAATATTTAAAACCTAAAATTTCAGTCATAATTTGCCTGTTTGAGTGAAAAAAAAAATATTATTTACAATGTATAGAAATCAAAAGAACGAGATAGAAAAATTTAAAAGGGAAAGTACGTAATCATTCCATTATTTTAATTATTTGTAATTTGTTATATTTAAAAGATATTCTTGTGTAAAAATTCGTTAGACACATTAAGTTATAAAAAACTTTGGGTTAATGCCCAAATCCATATGCCTGTAAAATCAAATAATAGTGATGATTCCTCTTTCTTTAATAGGTCTAAGGCCTCCTTATTAGGAAACAGTAAGAAGTGCATGGAACTAAAATTGTTGGGGTAGGTTTATACATTGTAAGTCTTGTTCTAAACACCATTTCAGAAACATATTTGGAATTTGTGAAAATAATTAAAAAATACTGAATTCTATATTTTATTTATTATTAATTGGGTCTAATATTTGGTTTCTAAATTTATTAATGAAGCTAATTCTGCTATTCTTTTGAATAGTTTTACGTTTATTATTTGTGGATATGCAAAAAAATAGAACATTTGTTAATTCTCAATATTCTAAATAGGCAATATCTTATTGGCTTTTAATCAAACTTAACGTTTTTGTGTATGCTTTATTTAAAATCTAAAAAATAAAAGTAAAGAAAAATTTTACAAATTTTTTGCCCGTAGTATTTTTTTCTAAAATTCTCCCTAAATTTTTTTTACAACAAATTTAACAAACTTTCTGATTGCCAAGGAAAATATTGATAATTATGTACTATTACTAATATTGCTCATCAAACTAAAAAATTAGTAAATAACAAATGTAAGCATACCAATTTAAAGTTTTTATTTTCTACACAATAAAATTCCAAAATTTGGCAAATTTTTGTTTTTATTTCATAAAAAACCATGAGTACTTTAAAAAACTTTGGGGGAAGTTTATGTTGTAAAGCAATATTTTATGTATAAAATGATTTTTTAAATTATAAAGTTGGATTGCAATTTTGCCAGAAAGTCGGCTTTAAAGTTAGTAGTAATTTAATAAAAAATACCAACTTTTCTTATAAATAATAAAATATATTATTTAAAAAAAACTGTAGCCTCACATAATTGCCCCTATTGACTCCTTGCATATCAATTTTGGCACTTAATTTTTAAAAGCATAATGTGTCTTAAAATTGAAAAAAAAAATATTTGTATTTTTTGAATTTTATTCAAAAGTCATGTTGGTCCCAGACTTTACAATTTATACATCTATATATATTATTAAGGAGTATATCATAGCAATTTTCCAGGAAATTTAAAAAACGTTATTTAAGTTACATTTAATTAAATAATCTTTATAAAATTGTGAAATTTTAAAAAATATTTTGAAAAATACACGCTTTCAAGATATCTCTTATCGTCCTTAAACAAAAAACAAGTCTCTAACTATACTTTTTGACTTATAACCTCCCTAAGTTAGATAAAATGTAAAATTTTACTTCAAGTTTTTTTCTTCTTTTGCCTCTACTTCCGTCAAAAATCACTTTGGTTTAATATAAAATATCATATTATAAGATGCCCTCAGATACTTTCATGCAAAATTTCAGCAGGTGACTCTCCCTGACTTGTTTTGAGGTGGAAATGAACATAATTTAATCATGGCTTTGCTTAAAAAATCCCCGTTTCAATTGAAACTTAACTAATCCAGTTACAATCTGTTCGTTTTATTCACCTTTTTTTGTTTTTGTCGATCGTCGTACTTGAAGGAGCCTATTATAATAATTATTATAGCTCCGCTGATAAAATGATGATTCTATGGCAAAAATCTCTAAATTGTGTGCCCATTTAGCTATAACAAAGGGGTATCATGAAAACATCATCTTGGCCATTTAATTGTGACAAAGATTAATTGTTCGTGGTCATTTCATTTGTGACAACGATCAAAAATATAGTAGTAGATGGCCTGACTATTGATCATTCTTTTTTGTGCCATTTTATTGTAGACAGCACTGTAATAAATAATAATTTTTAGATTCTAGATGGCGTCAATTATTGTATATTTTTTTGGTCATATTAAGTTGGTGCAAATATTAATATTCGGGTTGTTTCTATCATCAATTTTACGTTGTGGTGAGGAGCTTAAAAAATTGAACGAAGTATTACCTAAAAAAGGCGTAGATAGCATAATTTGCCGCAGGATTTAGGGCGTTATAGCTTTGAGGGATAAACTGGCAAAAGTTTAGAAAACACTCCTACACTTTTAAATAAAATTATAAAATACAAATTTTAGAAAAAAAATTTTTGGAGTAAATTTTATTATATATCTGATACCGTTTTTATATTTATCTTCACAGAGCTATGAGATATTTATTACACTTAAAAATCGCAACATGCTCACTTTTTCTCTTTATTTGACGTCGAATTTTTGTAAAATTTATGGCAAAGTCATAACGGTAAAGTTTGATCTGAAGCCTGTAAAATATTTTTGTTGATTGTTTTATAATCGATTTTTTAAACAATAAATCAATTATATTTTTAATTGTGGAATAACATTTAAATAAAGATAATATGGTAAACCTTTTCTGAGTGAAGCCAGAAGTAAAAATTGAGCTGTTGCCCAAGATTTTTACATTTCAAAAAACAAACACACATAACATTGTCGCATAAAAATAAGGTTTTTCAACGATAGCCAAGTAGAAGCTTGTTTTAAGATCATTTTTAAGCCTCAACAGTGTCCATATTTTTAAACAGGGTGCTAAAATTATATATTCCATGCTTAACACCTGCCATATTACAAGGAAAGATTGTTTTATGAACACCACCTTTATCATGTTGCATTCTAAATACAAATTACACAGTGAAAATTTAAAGAAAATAATAAAAAAGGATTTATATTTCGAATATTGCCGTATTGCCAATGGTCCACAAATAGTTTTAGAATAACTTAAAAACACCGTTTGTAGTAAAAGGTTTTGGTTTCATTTGACTAAACCTAAGTAATTATTACATTACAGGTCAGTATAATAAATACGGTAATTAATCCACTTTCATTGCTATATTTATTAGCAATTAAATAAATACACATTAAAAAAGGGAATTAGGCTTACTTAGATGTTGACATTATATTAGCTTTCGCTTTTTATTGAGTCTCCTTGATTTTCATCACCTAAAAAATGTTCAAAATTGCATAATCTTTAGTTAATTCCTCCTGCCTTTCATCCTAATTTCCGGTCTCAAAAAGTCAGTCAATATTTAGGCACGTAACGTATATTTTATCTCCAAAATTCAGAAAAATTCCTTTAATTTAACAAAGATTCTAAGTTTTATCTAATCTAATGGCATGTCTTGATTTTTTTGTAAGAAACTGGTGTAAAATGTTATAAATATGTTAGCAAGTTTATGAAATATATTATGTCTAAAACGAATAATATGACCAAAACAACTAGTTATAAAAAATTAAAAATAATTTTGAAATTCTGACATTCCTTATCAATTAATTGCTTTAGGATATGTTTTAAAACGTAGCTTTTACCCTTTGTAATATAGAATCCCAAAATACCAAATTGAAAAGAAAATATATCGAAAAAAAAACAAACAGTTGGTTTGAGGTTTTCCCCATACCTTTCCCCACTTAGGGGTGCCATACCCGTTAGGGTTTTGACTCTTTAACCCGAGCAAAGCAATTAATATTGCCGACGGGTTAAATAGTAAGATACGCACGCAGGCGACCTTTTTTAGCCTAGGCTCTTACTTTTAGACATATTGTTTAAGACCTACTGCCTAAGCAGGCCACTCAGAAGCTTTAAAGTGGTTGCACATACTATTTTTCCGGAAAAAAAAACTACTGTGCACGGATTCGAACTCGCAACCTCCTGCGTCTAAGGCAGAAGGTTTGACACTGAGCTATCTGAGCCGATTTTTATATCGAAAAACTAAATAAAAATGATATAAAATTCTTCTGCACTACCAATAAAGAACACCGATGTAATACATAGGAGTTGGTACAAATTATGTTTTTCGTTATATCATGGATTGTGTCAAATAATGATTAAAATACATATTAAGCCGTTATAATTGATAATTTTAGCTTGGGTTGATTCCTACATTTAATTTAATTTGAAATTCCACCCAGTCAGCTGTTTAAATTTTCAAAAAAAATATCATAAGATTTTATTTTTTTTATTGACACCCCACTCAACAACAAAATGTGTTAAAAAAGTCAAATTTATTGTAATTATTAAAATTAAAACATCAAATATAATATTTATAAAGGAAGGGAAATATTGCTATAAACTGCGCCTAATTTTTATAATTAAACTTTTGCTCGGCCTGTTCGTTTTTTAGTATGCTTTTATAGTTACTCAGACCATGCGACACTGGAAAGAGCTTTTAAATAAATTATATATATTTAAGAATTAAGCATAATTTCGCTTATCTTTAAAAGATTTTTGATTATACTAAATTTCTTATTCAGTTTAAATTATCAGGTTATCGTTATTAAATTTATATATTAGCTGTAAATCACCTAAATGCCTCCCCCGAAATAAATTCTACTCGCAATGTCTACGAACCTTGATTGATTTTAAATCCTTAACTAAAATTAGGTGGGGTAATGAATGAATGAATCAAAATAAATATTATTTTTCCGTTCCAAATTGCACAGCTAGGAACCGGCAGAATTGGACCAGTGCACGTCTTGACAAGGCAGGAGTTAAATTTTGGGCTGAAACATGTTTGATGATACGAGATAAATATTGATATTGGCAAATACCCAATTGCTGCATAAAATATTCCCGTAAAATGTAGAAATAATTTATTGCTAGCTCTTCCCCCCCCCCCCCCGCCCTTCCCCCTTTCCGCCCTTCCCCATTAGTTATATATTATATGAACTAATTAATTTTAAAAATCTGTCATTTTTAATTTTTTAATTATTTTTTTATATTTAAATTTTTGCTGTGGATTATGTTTCTATTTAATTTGTCAATCATTCTTTTAGTGAATTTGATCGTTGTCAAGAACAGTTTTGAAGGTAACTTAATAGGGTAATAAATAGTATACGATGGGCTCCATATAAAATGGTTAAAAATGTATGTATGCATAATTTAATTGAATCCATATGACATATTATATAAATAATTAAAATTATGGCAATTTAATTTTTTACATAGGGCAGTTGTGTCTAAAATTCATAGAAATATATGATATTGAGTTTCACCTCTTTTTTGGTTTAAAACATCATTTCTTCTATCCTAACAAAAATATTGCATCTTAAATCTGGATTAAAGATCAGCTACCCTACCTGCCTCCGGATCGCCTAGCCGAATTGTACCAGATATTTAATATTTTGTTAGTTAACACAATGAGAAGTAATGCACTTACAATCACTAATTTAGTGGCAATTAAAAAGCAAATTAATTCTTGCACTATATGACTTTGGGCCAAATTTGTAAATTCTGGTCGGATCAGTCCTAACTTAAAAATTTCAAAATTTAGGCTGGACCGTGTTTAGTTGTTCAAAAAATATGTCGAACGGTGGTCCGAAATTTGAAGGGTTGGAATTCTGATCTGGAAGACAAAGCTTTCTTGGGCCATAATAGCGATATAATTAAAATATACCGTTAATATATTCAATTTAGTTTGTGTAATTTCGCGAAGTTTCGTAGATCGATCGGGAGTGTTAGATACCTCAAGGTGGACGGAATCAGATCAAAATAGGCAATATGTTTCTAACTATGGTAAGCCGAAATTATAATTTAAAATTTTTACATAAATGTCCTTAGCCAATTAAAAAAATTTTTTTCACATCTTCATGTGTTATATCCTAAGTAATTTCATACTAAATTTATTTAACAGCTCATACGGCACACGGTAAGGGTAGGAGTTCCATAACATTCGAAAATTGTACAGGAACTTTCGAATTCATCGCCACGCCGGGAGATGGGTTTGGTAAGATGCGATACCATTTAATTATTCATCAATGATTTTCTGTAATTTTAAATTTGTAAAGAGAATTAACAAAAATTTATGGGTATGCCAAACAAAAATTAAAAGAAGTATATCTCCAAGCTTGTTAATTTCTTAAAAAAAAAGTTTTCTACACTAGCCATCTTAATGTTGTGTAATTTTACGCGTAATATGTTATAATGATGCAACACGGCAAATGCCTTTATATACTCACATGAAACATTTGTTTTTATAATCATTTCTCGGAAAAATAAAAATAGACATGGCCTAGTTACTTATAAAATTTTATTTGAATAAATTTCTTTAAGATTTTGTTTTAATTGCTAGATAACTGTAAATTTAGTTATAGGTTAATTTATATTTTTTATTAATTTATTAATAAGATTAAATTGTAATTCCTTTAAAATATTTTGTGCAAAATCAAATAGAAAAAACCTCAGAGACCTAACAAGGCGAAGAGGCTTTTACATGTGCCATCTTGGGAATGTTCCAATCTTTTTAGCCGTTTTTAATTAATTATATTTTGTAAGCCATCATAAACATTGATTATTTAATAAATAAATTTAAAAAACAAACGATTATAGAAAAAGGCTTAACTGTAATTAAACTTTCGATAAAATTTTACCAAAACCAATCTTTTTAATATATCGAAATCTGTATAACCTGACTGTTGTAGCAATAGCTAACTATAAATAATTTTTTTTCCTTATTATTTGAAATATAAAAAAGATAATTTTTTTGGTATTATCTATGTCACAATCAGTTTGACCATATATTCAAATTTTATTCATATTCGAGTTTAAATTACATGGCACAAAATGGATGAAAATATAAGATAAGGTCCATAATGAAGAACAATTTTGCTAACGGGTCATCGTGATCACTAATTGATTTTTGTCGACCTGTGTTTTCATCGTTATATATTTATTTTCCCTGTCCAAATGGCAATTTATTTAATTTTATCAATATATAAAAATGAGATTGTTAAAACAACTATTACAGATATGATGGATATTAACTGCGGCCCAGTTTTTCCACAATTTACCACGTAATGCCATATTATTTGATTTTCAATAGCAAGTTCAAAATTATAATCAAAAAACAATTAAATATTAAATATTGCATCTTTATAATTAATCTTTCAATAATTTGTTCTATATCCTTTGGTTACGGCAGTAGTCCAATATAAACTTAATAGTAATTTCTCCTTTTATACAAGAAGCAGAGAAAACCAAATTTATATTGTATTGCGAAAATATAAATTCATTTTTTACGTTGCCTAAAATGGAAATTTAAATTTTATATGATTTAATAAATAATCGACATTTTTTAAAATAATTAATTAAATCAAAATAGAATAGAGTAATAAATGTGTAAAATTAGAAAATATAATCTTTTTTTTTGGCATGGAAGTTTATACTGAAAGATATAGATAATTGCTTGCAAGATAAATATGTACGATGGATATTAGACCATAAACTTTGACTTATATACCCAAAAAACCGGTAAATAAATTAAGGTTCAGTCAAGTATTTTAATATAAATTAGTGTTTATGATAAAAATAAAATTATTATTATGTATAAACAAAAATTTTAACCTTATTTTGTTTTTAGTTTTTTTTATATAATTTTCTAATTAAAAATAAGAAAAAAGAAATATGTGAGCTAGTATTATAAAAACAAATGTTGCAAACAGGATAACATGAAAATGTATTTTAATTGCATAGTCAGAGCCCTAGAATCCGAGGTAAATTATTTGCATTGCAATAATTAGCAAAAGATTAGATAAATCTTACTATGAACAAAACTAATTCTAAATTTTAATCTTTTAACTTATATGTAATAATAATATTTTTAGAAACTTTTCATATTATTAATACGATAAATAAAAAAATATTAATTGTTTTTACATATTTTAAATTAAAGCACGCCAAACTTCACCAAAGCCTGAAACTACAGAAAACTGTAAGTATCATAAACCAACCTTTTTAGAGTTATATGATCAAAACATAAAAATCTTAAAATGTTATGACTTGCACTTTTAAAATTGTTTTTTGTTTGTTACCCCATAAGACATTCTTCAATTTGTTTTTAAATAAAAAATTTTGAAAAGAAATCAAAAGTCATTTAGCTTTGATTTAAAAATATTTGTTAATTATCGACAGAGTTTGGCAATATTACATTTTTGCAATATTAAGCAAAAAACAATTTTTACGTTTTAAATTTGCTTAAAATATAAATATTTAAAACAAAAAAAAAAACCTACACAAAATTTAATTTGTTTATTGCAAACATTTTTGATGTCTTAATGTTTAAAAATTAATGTTTAAAGTACGAAATAAAATACACACATATTAATGTTTTAATTTTAAAAAGATTGTAAAGATCTTAAGAACCTTTAATATTTTAATAATTGAAAGTTATCTGATAAATACTGAATTAAATTTGACATCATTTTTTTTAATAAAACAAAATTTGGCTCGTATAAAATATGCAAAAGGCCATGTTTTGTTTTGTTAAATTTTATTTTATTAAAAATGACTATTATATTGCATGAATTTTAATGATCAAAGGCGATATGACCGTTTTACTATTTATAGAACGTTTTGAAATCACATTTTGATCAATAAAGAATTTTATTATTTCTAGCTTAACTAAAAAATTTAAATTAAAACAAGACACTGCCCAAACATAAAAACTTATTTTTTATATAGATGCTACGACTGAATTATTTTTTACAACTTTTTTAAATATGTTTTTAATATTAAAGCTCAGCAAAGTTTTGAAAATTCTTTAAATCTCAGCATGTAATATGCATATGTTTTAAAACATCTAATTATGAAAAAATGTGGGGTATACAGTAAACTATAGGGGGCATTTATGCCTGCTCAGATGTGAGAAGGCCTACTACGAACTAGTTAATTGTCAAAAATTTTAATCTTAAAATAAATTTAAATAAATTAAAAATTTTAAAAATTTAAATTTTAAAAACATTTATTAATCAATTAAAATAATTGTTACAACTTTGCCTACCGATCGTTTTGCCTCATTTTTCGTAGTATTTAATATGGCGGTGACAATTTATTTTACATTAAAACATAGGAGTTTAATTAACTGCTTAAAATTAAAATACGCAAACGAATATATAATAATGTGTAAATTATATTTTAATTTTGCAGTATTTTGTTTTTTTATAAAATTACAAATAAAAAGCGATTTTAAAATTAGGTAATCTTATTATTATGTAAATGACAAATGCTAGACGTAAGTACTCAAATTAAATCAATTAATTAGAGCATAATGAATTGTTTATTTATTTTCTTTTTAACCTTTTGCAAGGTAACTTTATCAAAATAATTGTTCTCTGCTCGTAATTATCAAAAATTTGCTGTAACTTAGATAAGCTTAATAAGTAAATTTTACTTAAAATTATGTGGATTCCGGCATAATTCCATTTTTACCACAGTATATTCTAAGAATCCAAGCCTAAATTTAGATATTTACAGATTTTTATTGATTAAAGTCGTGATTCCAAAGCCCGCCCTATAAAGTGCCCGCTCCGCCCAAAAAACGGAGCTGGTAGGCTTAGCCATTATATGGGCAAAAAGGTTTTAATTCTCTTTTTTTAAGCCATTTACTAAAAAATAATTAATTTTAAACGATGGAGCAATACACGCTATATATATTCTTGATAATTTTAATCTGACCGTATTTTTATATTTAAGCCTGGCCAAGTTAAAGCCGTCCTAAAATTTAAAACCATAATATTTATTGACTGGGAAACGCCTAACCGCAAGCTTGAGTGCCAGGCCCAAATTAAGAAATACGTAGGGGCAACCGGTAAAAATTATGGCCCATTTTGATTGTTTTTTTAAAAAAATTAAGAATTGTTTTTAACAGGGTTTGGCAATACATTTTCTCAATTATTTGTAATTAAAAATTAATCAAATTACATTAATTATATTCTATAATCGATAATTTTTTATATCTTGTATAATTTCAAAAATAAAATGTTTATGAAAATTTTGGTTTTCTCATTTTATAATTTTATCTCTTTTTTTTATAAAATTTCAGAATGTAAAAATATAAAAAGTGATCACGACGAAATTGTTTGAGTCGATGTTATGGTTTGTTTTTTACCTTAAATATATTTAAATTGCTTCAAGGGTGCAGCCGTATTTTCGTTAAAAATTCAATTAATTAGTTAAGGATGCGGTTAGTAAATTTGAAGAAGAAAAATTGACCGCATTTGATTAGCATCAAGGTGTATACGGTAAAATATGTAAAAAAATTAAAAATAATTTTTTTAATTTTTTGTTAGGCATTTCTACGACCAAAAAACATTATTTCTCATTATTAATATTAGCCGTTATGATATGACTAAAGAAAAAATATTTTTTTTACAGTTATTTGCCGCATATAAACCTAGTTTGGCCTGATGACATCAATGTTTTAGTGCTGGCTGAGATGCTTATTAAGCTTTCATTTTATTAGTAAATTATTTAATTTAATTAGAATTTTATGGCATAAATCATAAGAATGGTTAATTAAACTGTGAGGCATTTTTAAATTCTGTTGTCCAACTTAACAAATTTTTAGTGATGTTATATCTATTACTAAAAATATGTGCAAATAAACCGTTTATACAATTAAATTATAACTTTATTAAAATGAAATGCAATGCTGATTATAAAGCAATAAATTATTGATTAAGATGAATTAAATGTTTAAAAAAATAATTACATAGAAAATTGATATTATGTTATTTCGTTCAATTTGCATTTTTTATTTAGCTAACTTAACAAATTTTTTTTTACTTAAATGGAAAAACTTTAGCCTAATCACCTCCTGAAACATTTACCTATATTTGTTATATTTATTTTACCTATCGTTTCTTTATACTCATATATCCTTAATTTTTATTCTATTTTTTAATTTGCTTAATTTATTTATTTTATTGCTAAATTTAAGTAAGCACCACAGTTAGTGAACTTGTTGCTATAACCAATGAACGTAAATTTTTAAATATTTTTAAACCCATGCTTCAAAATTAATACAACAGAAGGTAAGTTTTTTAAAGTTAAGACTCATATATTTTGTTTAGTATTGAAAAATAACTTTAATACAATATTAATTAAACTCAAATTTTACATAAAATCCCGATCTAAATCCCCCATTATAACAATTGGCCAGTGGAATCTATTACCTTTTTTGACCGTACTGTTATTCAATTTTTTTACAGCAATTCTTTCAAATTTGTAAGTTTTAATAGGTATATAAACTAAAACTAAAATCAGAGTTTGTTTATTAAATATAGTTTTGGCCCATAGTATGTTGCCAGAACTTTCACCTATTTGTTCTAATTTGTTCTAAGTACATATTTTTGCTGCATGCTATATCCACTCCTCTTTCTCCAGCTACATTTTTGTTATAAAACCCTTCAAGGCAATTAAAGTTAAAATTTAATCTCCAATGATTTTTCATTATGCAAGTCTCTTATAATCCTAAAATTATAAAAATACTTTTATCATTGTTAATAAGAAAATCTAGCTCATGTTTTTTGTTAATTAAGTAATATTATATGATAATTTTTAATTTACCACTAAAGCTAGTTTGAGTTGGATATCTAAAGTTTAATAAAATTTTTTTGATTAATTTATGTTTTTCATCACTAATGGTTTTTAATGCCCAGCTAATGGTTTTTAATGCCCAGTTAGATAATTTTTTACTCCTAATCATTTTAGCAACATGTTGAGGTGCAAAAATTTTAAAGTGACAGAATTTTAAGCTTCTAATTTTTTTTTACAAAAGTTTAACATACTTTCTTTTAAAATCCATTCAATTATTTGATTATATGAAGTGGGATAGGCACGTGGCCCTGTCAAAATAAACAGAAAAACGAGATACGCATTCGCTGTGTTTTGTTACAATCTGGCTTATGAAGGGGTCTTTGTATTGGCTTAGAGTCTTAGGGGTATTAATTAGCTTGAGACATGGTGAAATGTAATTAAGCTGGTATTTTTTAAGAAGACTAATACAATCTCTCCCTCCATATACTAATGGTTCAACATAGTGTATAGAAAAAAATGCAAAAAAGACAAAGTAAATCAAATTAGCTAGGATAACCCATAAATGCATAAAAATTAAAAAGCAGAACTAGCTATTATCAAGAATTCTAGGCAAACCAAAAAACAGGCTAAGAACGAAAAAAGCAAAAATAAAGAAATTTAACATTAATAAACAAGCAAAAATTACAAAAACATTCATTAGTGGTATAAGTAAAATTAATATTAACCTATTAACCATTCTGTTAGTATCATTAGTAATATAAGTAACTTCTATCTGCGCTGAGTAATTAGAGGTTAATATTAAAAATTTGAAGCGATGAATTGTTTTAAAATTCAGCATGGAACCGAGCAATTAAAACTTTATAATCAGTGTATTTTAATCTAACAATTTTATATTTTATATGCATAACACTGGACAACAAAAAACAACATAAACGATTTTTTGAGGGTTTTGTAGAGAATTTTTTTGCGAACGATCCCGGGTTTAGTTTTTTTTCCAATGCCTCAAATTTTTTTTAAACCGCGTCCAAAGTTCAGAAAAAAATTCACAAAATTTTTTTTAATATTAATTCTTTAAAAAATTTATTGGCATATTCAGATTTTTTATAAAAAACATATCTAAATAGGTTATTACCTAAAACTATTGGCAATTTACTTTCAAGTTATTTAGGATCAAAAAACGGATTTTATAACAAAAACCACTAATTTTATAAAAATAAAAAAAAATTAAATATTTAAAAAAAATTAACCTTTTACGTTAATAATGAATGTTTTCGTTATCTAAATATATTTTTAAACTTTTACTACCCATAGGTTTTATGACATAGAAGCCCAAAATACCCCAAAAATTGAAAAATCTCAACTTTGACACCGAATAACTAAAAATCTGAGGCATTGGTTGAATCTAATTTCATATTCGTGATCAGCGCCAAAAACTTGACCAAAAACCATATTTGCCTTATATGATTCTTAGGGTCGTCCAAAATTGTTGTCCAGTGTAATCTAAGGCATTAATTTATTGATTAAAAAAAATTAATTATATTTAAAAAATAAATACACTGGAAATTTTAAAACCCAAATTTTTATTTTGTTTTGCATTCTAAATAGATGGGCCAATATTTATATATTCTAATTTAACAAATTCTTTAATTTATAAATTTGGAAAAATAGTCTGAAATCACCTCCTGAGATATTTATTTTTAAATTTGTTTTAACTAAATTTTTTTTATATTCATATATTGTTAATGTTTTTTTATTTTTTTTGTTTTAATTTAAATTCAACTTATATTTTATTTAATTTAAAAAATTACTTACAGTAATGCCTCATACAACCAATAAACGTATTTTATATCATTATATTAAACTATTGACATTTGGAATGGTTTTATAACATTACCTTGATAGCAAACCATAGAGGTGAAGTTTTACATACAGAGTCTGTTATTTATTGTTAAGCCACTCGTGAAACCACACCCATGCCTCAAGCTACTGCAACAGAAAGTAAGTTTTTTACACTTTTTGTAATTCGTATATATCTGGCGAAACCTCGTTTAGTAATTTAATAATTACTTTTATATTTTTAAAACTTTATTTTATTTCAACTCATCAAATTTCAAATTTTCCATAAAAAATTTTCAACATGGTGAGGAAACAACCTTTTCATGAAAAATTTCCAACATGGTGAGGGAATAACCTTTAAAAGCAAGAATATTAAAGCCACCCAGTGTACCTACATTGACCGACATTTTGCTCTGGGTCACAAATTCTCAAAATAGATATATTTATTTAAAAATGCACGTAAATATCTAATGAGTCCAAACTAAGTTGCAACAGCACATTGAAAAATTTTATAAAACTTTTTTATTTAAAATTGTTTGAGCAAAAACAAAAATAAAATAAAATATGACCATGAATTTACTATAAAATATTGAATGCCAAGTCAAAAAGAGCAACATAAAAAAATTTAAAACATAAGTGGTTATAATCTAAAAAATATTTTTTTATATAAAATTAATTAAATCTTAGCAATAAACGATAGCAATATTATTAATAATCGTGCTCTTAGGTCTAGTAGAACATAGAAAGTTTTTAGGGGATATACTTTATAAATTTTTTTTTATTTTAATCAGTCAATCAAAATATACCACAGGGTTTTGTAGAAAATTTACTTGCGACAAATTCCTCGTTAAAATTTTTTCTTATGCTATGATAGGTTTGAAGTTTATAAACCTTATTTTGAATATTTGCGTTTTTAAAACTTTGTCTAAATTTATTTCAAAAAATATAAAATTTTATTATTTCCAAAATTTTATTTCAACCCATGAGCTTTACAGTATTATAGCCCAAAATATCCCCCCAAAAAAATAATCCTATTTTTAACAAAGTATAGGAAAAAATCTGAGGCATTGGCAAATTTTTCTTAGCGTTAGCAATTAAAACTTGAATAAAAATAGTTGATGATGCTTGACAACGTCCAAAATTTGTTGTAAAGTATTACCGTAAATACGAGATACAAAAGAAAAAAATATTCTCATCATTATTATACAACATTTATATATTTAATATATAAAACCATTCAAAAAATAATTAAAAAATAGGGTTGCAATTATTTAAGTGTGTAAATTTACATTGAGATGCTAATTTAAAAATGATTTATTCGATATGGACGCTAATTTTTGTAATTAGACTAAGTTATAATTACTCAAATTGTATATTACACAAATCAACAAATTTTTGAGAGTTATGAGAGCCAACTACCGAGGTCAAACCTACCATCTTAGCGATTTCCAAAATCGTTTACCGTTTTTTTAATCAAACTTAGTTAGTCAGACATTAAAAATATTTGAAAAAAAAAACAAAAATTAACAGATTAAATTAAACTTTTATTAAAAACCGATATATATCGTGTGCTATTTAAGTTTGGACGCGAAATACTTTGTACTATTTAATTTCTGTGTAAGAGCTTGTTATTTTAAAAATTTTTATATCTCATTATTTGATATGATGTTACAAGTTTAATATGAAAAAAAGATTCATAAATTTTTTCTTTTTATGGTTTTTTCGGTCTGTTAATTTGGTCAAAAAGGGCCATTTTTTCTATGAACAGATGTGAGCCAAGGCCGGAAGAAATTAAGAAAAACTAATATATATGAGAAAAGGCCATTATGGTGATTTCTTTAATGTTTTCTATTTTCGCCGTAGTGCCAATGATATTTGTTAACCTTTAGTCACAAAATTTTGGCCAATAATTACAATTTTGAAGGAATTTAAGAGGTGCTGGGTGGTTCATATAGACCCCACAGTGCTATTCGCTGGTTTAAACGATAGACAAAATAAAATATTGTAGCAAAATCTATAAAAAGTTATTTTTTTGATTAGTCTTACATTATAAATAAACTATTCATTTATTGTTTACATGCTACATTTTATACAAATAACATGTTTATTTTTTTATCTAAAAGTTCCTCAACCTCTTTCTCCTGATCTTGGTGTCAATGAATGTAAGAACACAATTTGATACACTGCTAAATTCAACATTGGAACTTTATGTTTATTAATTTAATGTTAATTTAATAACAACACAGGTCAATAAATATCAATGCCAGAAAAGTGAATTTTATGAAAACATAAAGAATGCATCTCCACGATGGCCTAATCTCATATATATTTTTTGTTTTTCTCAGTTTCTACTGTCTTTGGCTCCTTAAATTCGTCTACAACAAAAAATGGCCTTTACCAAATTGATCTAAATATAACTTAAAAAAAGAAATTTGAAAATCTTTTTTTTGCAAATAAAAATTCATTGCAACTTTAATTTTTAATCACAAATAATAAAATAATTTTTGTTTATATATCAGCTTTGTATCGGCATTTATATAATACAATATATTTGGCGTCCAAACTTAAACAACACGATATATTATTGGTCTTAAAAAATAAAATTTAAATATAATTAAACTTTTGTGAATAAGCCGAAATAAAATTTTAAAATATTTTTGCTTTTAAATCTTTTTTTGGTTTTTGAACTTTTTTTATTAATTTTCAGTGTATATTAAACTAAATTTGATTAGGAAAAACGGTGTATGGATTTGATTCCCTAAGATGGCAGGCTTGATCTCTGTTGTAAATTCATAACTTTTAAAAAATTGTTGACCCGTGTTTTTTAGTCGCACCTGTAAAAAAATAGAAGATTTTTAAATTTAATCTATTCTAACATGTAAAATTATTCTAAAATTTAGCTTTTGAAGTTACATTTCCAGGTATTATAAAATTTTATAATTTGTCTTGCATTTTTTTATTATTTGAATCTTTGGTATAAGAAATCTTTTATTAAATACATTAGTAATTTTTTTTTAATTTTATTTAACGATAATTATATTTCAGTTTAATATAATGAGGTCTAAGAGCTTGTATATTGGTTTTATGTTGTTGTTGTTGTTGCTTATTGCCTCATTTGTTGGAAGTTGGTATTAAGATTGAGCTTAAGGGTAGCGATTGATCCAAAGTTATATTGGTTTTACAGTAGAAATATGTGTTTTGATTAAGTAGTTTTAAATACTTTAAACATGTCGTCAATTTTCGTTTTTCAAACTCATGTATTTGTTGAAAATTATATTCAGTGATAAAAACGCTGGTTATGAAAGCTCTTGTATCAAAGTCACTAAAACTATATTTAAAAATTTCAAACCTATAGTCGATTTTATGCCGTATCTTACAACAACCAACAAATGTAAGTATTTCATAAATGCGCCCATTTTAAATATATGTAGAAATAAAATGCACAGATTAACCCATGTTATGCATCCCATTTTTTCCGTTATTACACCGGTCGACATTAATGAGTAAAGAATTAAGTTTATGACATTGAGTGATAATAATTGCCGAGATCAAGAGCGTAGCAAGTTGTAGCTTGGGGGGGGGGGGGGGTTCAAAAAAAATTTTGCCGCTTTTGGCGGCATAGTTCGGGCGCCATAGTGTTTTAGTTTGAAATCTACTGATTCTTATTATTGTTAATTAATTTTGCTTTTTAAAATTTGAGTAATCATTAAGGACTTTTATAAATAATGTTTATATAAACAAACATATATGGTATAAAGAAAATAATATTATTGATATATTGTATGCAATAAATTTTTATAATAATGATACAATAATGTAATGAATTTATATAATAAAAATAATTAATTATTATTTCAATTTGAGGGAAACGGAGATTTTAAAATTAAATATTTAAAAATATTTTTGTATTTAAATTTTATTTTAATTGGTATCATAGTTTGAGGGGGGGGGGGGGGGATATGCACTTAAATTTTTCAATTTGGGTGGGATATGGCATGCTTGGGGGAGGGGGGGGGGGGGAGAAGGTTTCATTCCCACCCCCCCTCTCCTACGCCAATGGCCGAGATGATCTTATTATCTAAAATATGTTTTCCGTTTTTTTAATTGTCATAAATTTTTTCCAAAACTTTGAAAAATTCCATGAAAATAAAAACTCACTTTGCACGCCCTAAATTTGACTTAATTTATTGCAACCTTAGGCATACCAAAAAAAAGGATAGAAAATAGTTTTTTAAATTAATCTAACTTGTATTTTTTAAATAAAGAAAAATTAAATTTTTTAAGTATATTACTCATCTTAGATTGAACAGAATATTTGGCATCCTAGCATAAATAGACACGATATATATCGGTTTTAAAATTTATTATATTAATTTTACATTAGCTATTGAGTATATAAAAATTATATTTATTTTTTTTTTATTATTGTTTTATTTTATAAAAAAGTTTTAATATTTACAGCTGGCTTACTATATATAATTAAAAAAGTATAAAAAATTTTAACATAGTAGGTCTGATCTATCAGCTAATAAATCTCAAAAAATCTGTTTTATATATCATTGTTAGTATTACAAAAGTACATAAACACCATTACAGTTTGGTGATAAATCGAGCACTAAAAAAATGTAAAATTTTTTGCTTATTTTAACATACCTTTATATAATTCTTAAATTTTAGGAAAATAAAATATAAGAGTTACAATTTTCCTGTAATTAGGGAAAAAAAATAAAAACGATTAGATAATATGTTTTAATTTAATTTTTGAATGAGTGTGACAAGAATAAAACATGGGTATTTACAAATTAGGTGAGAGTTTCTCGCTTTTTATTTACTTATTTTAAAAACTTTATTATCTAAATAATGATCTTTTGACCGTAAAATATTTTTTAAGTATTATTATAAAATGTTATAAATTAAGCTTGCTCTAATTAGTTAAGAGTAAAATGAATCATATGTAATTAAACTAAACATAAAGTAATTTTTTTAACAATCCAATTTGTTAATCGTATATTAGAAGACAAACCCAATTTTAATGTTATAAATTAATTTATTATATAAATGTATATATAAAATTGAAAAAATAAACTTAGGCAGGATTAGTTTGCATTTTTCTCATATACCTTTTTAAACTGATTTATATATGAAAAAATCAAAAAACGAAATCTAGAGCTAGCTCAAAATAAATCCGTAAATACCCGCATCGCATATAGCCATAAAACTTAAAGACCAAAAAATAAATACAATAAAAAAATAACGCATTTTTCTAAATTTTAAAAATTTAAATAAAAAAAATTCAAAAGTTTAAAATACCCATTCCTAAAACACTAATGAAGGGGGGGGGGGGGGCTGCATGTGTTATTAAGATTATATTTTTATATTTTTATTTCACTAGCCCAATTTATCATTTACATAAAATTTTTAACGATCTTTTAAAATATACGAATTTTAAAATGCCCATATTTGTAGTTGAGTCTGTGCCTAAAGTCATTAAGCCCGACACCGGTAAATATTTTCTGTACATATTCATCTTCCCTCTGGCCTTAAAAATATGTAAAGAATATATTTTTGCACTTTTTGTATAATTTTCCGTTCATTTGCTTTCCGGTTATAAGCTATTAAATATTGCAAAAATGTCAAAGACTAACAACATTGTAAAAAAGTTTGGAGGGATAAAACACTTCAATTATCGAGAAATAATATTAATAACAACTTATGTAAATTTTCAAAGTTTTGGTTTAAACTAAAACCCTCTTATTTGTATCAAATCGTTATTAAACAGAAATTGACCTACGGCCACATTTTTTGTCTAATAACAATGCTCGATCCAGGAGAGGCCTATCCTATAAAAGGTATTTCTTTTTCGTTTTATAATTATATCGCAATAAAATGTCAAGGTTTAATACGAATAGCTGTTAAGCATTTTATTTAATTTTTTCAAATCATGTATTTTTTTCAGATTCAAATGTGAAATTATCAAAATCAATAGAGACAAAAAATCAGTTAATATCTATCAGACAACATGGACAACCATAAGCATACTTTTAGCAATTGTTATTTTTGGTGGAATTTTCGCTGATTATGAATAAAGAATTTTAATATAGTTTTAATATCAATTTTTTTCCGGACCCATTAAAAAACGATGTTGAAGGCATGAATAAACTTACCACGTGATCGTATTGAATCCCATGTAAGGGTAAGTGCAAAGAGTTTTTAATTTCGCAAACTTTCGAAAATTTGGAAAATTTTAAAAATTTTATTTTTTCAAAATTTTTTTAAAAAATTTTTATTTTAGAAAAAGCAATGTGCACAAACTAAGTTTGGCAACTTTTTAAAAATTTGGGGTGCTAATACAAAATAAATTTTTTCAAAAAATTTCGAAAAATTCGCGAAAATAAAAACTAACTTTGCACGTGCCCTAATTAAGATTATAAAATAAATAAAATTATATTGATTTAGGGCTCGTCAAATCCCAGGATGTCCACATAATTACAATATCAAGTGTACAAGTAAACAGTTCACACCGGCTTATCTGATTACTACTTGTACCATGGCGGGCTCTGGTACATACAAGATAATGGTAAATAGGCTTGTATCATTACTATTAATTTAGCAAAAAATATCAAATTCTAACATTATAAATAAACCCTTTTTTATTGCTGCGCTTATACGAATTCTATAATTAAAAAAAAAGATTATTTATTTAAGAGCACGTGCAAAGTGAGTTTTTATTTTCTCAAAATTTTAAAAATTTTGAAAATTTATTTTTTTTTTCAAAATTTTTTTAAAAATTTTTTTATTTCAGAAAAAGCATTTTATGTTCATATATTAAATTTAGAAACTTTTTAAGAATTTGCGTTTTATTACAAAAATTGTTTTTCAAAATTATGAAAATTTTACGAAAATAAAAACTCACTTTGTACGTGCCCTAAAAAAAAAATTTTAACGGCTAATATCATATAATGAGAATTTATGTTTTTTGGTCGTTTTTTTAATTTTTTTTTTCACTAACCACATTAGAGTTAATTTAATGCGCTCGATGGTTTTTTTCAAAACATATTTTTGCCTTAATCTATGTGTAGAGAAAATGCATTTTTATTTACGTTTTCTCTAATTTTACAAATGCGGAACTTTGAATTCTTTTTTTTTACATTTTTCAACAGACATAAAAAAAATGCACCAAGTGCATATTTTTTATTGCCCCGGTGCCAAAAACACCGGGGCAATATTACGTTCTAAATTTTTAAATCTTTTGCCCCAATGGCAAAAGCACCGACGTTTATATATTCAAAAGTGCATAAAACTCGCTATTTTTAAAATTTGTTTGCCCCGGGGCAGCACTGGGGCAATTTAGCTTTGGGGCAAAATTGAAAAATTTTGAGCCCCAAAAATTTTTTCTTAAAAATATATAAAAGTTACTTAAAACCCGATTTTAGGTTTCAAAAGTGCATAAAACTCACTATTTTTAGAATCTGTTTGCCCCGGGGCAGCACCGGGGCAATTTAGCTCCCCAAAAATTTTTTTCTTAAAAATGTCTAAAAATTACTTAAAACCAGGTTTTATATATCAAAAGTGCAAGAAACTTGCTATTTTTAAAATTTGTTTGCCCCGGGGCAGCACCGGGGTAAATTAGCTCTGGGGCAAAATTAAAAAAATTTGAGCCCCAAAAATTTTTTTCTTAAAAATATATAAAAGTTAAAACCCGATTTTAGGTTTCAAAAGTGCATAAAACTCACTATTTTTAGAATTTGTTTGCCCCGGGGCAGCACGCGTGCTAAAATCTTTGGGGCTCAAGATGTGTGTGCTTGGGGCAAAATTGAACCATACTGCGGACAACTCTTTAATATAAAATCATATAATGACTAATTTTTATGCCAAAAAATTTTTTCTAAAAATATCTAGTATCTAAAGTCCAATAATTTTAGCTGTAAAAGATATAACATGTTTGCCCCGGGGCAGCACCGGGGCAATTTAGCTCTGGGGCAAAATTAAAAAATTTTAAGCCCCAAAAATTTTTTTCTTAAAAATGTCTAAAAATTACTTAAACCCAGGTTTTAGGTTTTAAAAATGCAAAAAAATCGCTATTTTTAGAATTTGTTTGCCCCGGGGCAGTACCGGGGCAAAATTGAAAAATTTTGAGCCCCAAAAAATTTTTTCTTAAAAATATATAAAAGTTACTTAAAACCCGATTTTAGGTTTAAAAAGTGCATAAAACTCAATATTTTAGAATTTGTTTGCCCTGGGGCAGCACCGGGGCAATTTAGCTCTGGTACAAAATTGAAAAATTTTAAGCCCCAAAAATTTTTTTCTTAAAAATGTCTAAAAATTCCTTAAAAACAGGTTTTAGGTATCAAAAGTGCAAGAAACCTGCTATTTTTAAAATTTGTTTGCCCCGGGGCAGCACCGGGGCAAATTAGCTCTGGGGCAAAATTAAAAAAATGTAAGCCCCAAAATTTTTTTTCTTAAAAGTATATAAAAGTTACTTAAAACCCGATTTTAGGTTTTAAAAGGGCATAAAACTCGTTATTTTTAAAATTTGTCTGCCCCGGGGCAGCACGTGTGCTAAAATCATTGGGGCTCAAGATGTGTGTGCTTGGGGCAAAATTGAACAACACTGTTTTTCAAAAACTAAGAAAGTTTTTTAGGATTGTTGAGCGGATCCAAACAGAAAAATTTGCCCGCGTTTGTTGGCGCCCTAGTTATCTGACCAAAAGCTTTTCTTCTAAGCCATCCATCTAATTTTAAAGTGGTTCTTCAGTCGGCTCAAATGCTTGATGGCAAACCTTTCTGTCTTACACGCAAAAGTTGCGAGATCGAATATGCACAGGATGCTATGTTTCTTAGGAAAAATGTATACATGTGTAACAACTTAGTAGCTACTGATTGGCCTGCTAAGGCAGTAGGCTCCTTAAACGATATGCCTATTGTAAGATGTCTAAAAACCTAGGTCGCCGAGCAAATCTAACTATTTAACCCTTGGGGAATTGCTTTCCTCGGGTTAATAGACTCAAAGCCCTAATTTATGGCTCCCCGTAAATGGGGAAAGGTATGAGGGAAACCTCAAAACGATTTGCTTATGTTTTTAAAGTAGTTCTTTTCTTATATTAGATTTTCTTATAGAGAAACAGGACTAAGCAACGGCCAATCGATAAGCAAAATACGTACTATTCTTATAAACTAACATATCTTTTTTATATTAACTATTTTTAGAGAGTTGGAAACAAACCTCAAGTCATTTTTACGAAATTTACTTCGGTATAAACTCGGCAATGGTCGATCATTTACTAATGTCCCATTTTTCCTTTGAAATCTTTGTGAAAATTTTATGAAATATATATAACATATATATAAACAGTTTATTTAATTTTAAAATATACATTATATTGACAATACCTTTTTTAAATATTAATAAATTTAAATTGGCAATCATAATATTACGTTGTTTTGACAATTCATTTATCGCAGCTTGTTGGGGATTTCAGCTCCATTATCAATCGATAAATTCCAAATTAACATGTTTACAAGCTATCAGGCACCCAAACTTCTTAAAAATTTGATGATTTCATTTCAAAAGGTGAGCCTAAACTTAACAATCTTAACATTTTGAATTATCTTTATAATTTTAGCCATTGGAGTAGGAGAGGGGGGGGGGGGTTTGGGGGATGAAACCCCCTCCAAGCATGCCACATCCCCACCCAAACTAAAAATTTTTAGTGCATATCCCCCCCCCCCTCCAAACTAAATACCAATTAAATATAAAATTAAATTACATTTAAAATTCCATTGATATTTGGCAAAATTTTTTTTTTAAACCCCCCCCACCCCCCCCCCCAAGCTTTAAAACTTGCTACGCCTTTGATTTTAGCTACAATAAATAGAATGGAAACATTAAACACGCTCTCATTTTAATAGTAGGAGGCTATGTTTGGGCGCCTATATCACATCAAACCTGCCATCTTAGGGCATATCAAATCTGTTTAACGTTTTTCCTAATCATAATTAGACAGTTATAAACATTGAAAATATTAGAAAAAAAGGTTAGAAACCAAAAAAGATTTAAAAACAAAAATAAATAAAAATTTTAAACTGTTTTATTTAAATTTGAAATAATATTTTCATTAAAAACCGAAAATATATCGTGTCGTATTTAAGTTTGGACGCGAAATATTTTGTATTATCTAAATGCCGATTCAAGAGCTTTCTAAATTAATTAAATTTTTTTTTCCATTATTTGTGATTAAAAATATAAGTTACAAGGGATTTTAATATGTAAAAAAGATAATTAAATAATTTCTTTTTAGGTATATTTTGATCTGTCTATTTGGTCGAAAAAGACCATTCATTATGTACGGATCTAAGTAGCCAAAGACGGAAGAAACTAAGAAAAACGAAGAATAATATGAGATTAGGCCATCATGGGGTGCATTCTTTTATGTTATAATCATCTCGTTTCTGACATAAATATTTGTTGCCCTGTGTATTAATTTAATGTAGCACGTATGGACATTTTATTATTACATTTTATTTTTTTTCCTTTAAATTGAAAACAGTGACCGTCCCACAATTATCAAAATCTATTTTCAACGCGTATTTTCCATATGTATGAAATTTAGAATGCCTTTAGTTAACCAAGAATCATGTGTTTTTATATAAGACATTATGGCTAGATTGCGTTTAAATTGATTTGACATTGCAGGGTAATATTATGGGTACCGCAGGAGACACCCAAATAATCATTTTTGGGCATCTCATTTTTGATTCTAGGCGAAGGCAAAGAAATTTTGCTTTTTAACACCTACAATAAAGACGAAACTAAATCAAAAATTTATGTTAATATTTTTAGTGACATTAGGGTTAGAGAAAAGGATGAAGAAGACCTTATATATTATAACCACAAATCACACATTGTTATACAACAACGCTCGAGATTTAGCACACAAAGTTATGGTATCTTGTTATTATCTATCTAATCGTAAAAATTAACCTGGATATTTTTGATTGTTGTTGCTGTTTAGGCAGTTTTTTTTAGATAAAATAATATTCACAAGGCATGTTTGAAGCTATAGTAAAATGGGTTTAGCCCAAGGCCGTTAGGACCTCGAGGTCAGTTACTGTTTTCAGAGAATATTTAAAAAAAAATGTAAGTGTGTTTATTTGATTTATTAATTTGGTTCAAACATATAATTCCGAATAATTCGACCTGGGAATCATTTTGTTTTTATGAGGTAGTTATCCCACAAATACGGATTGAATGATGTGTGTATAGAAAACCATTTTTAACGACTTCGCTTGACCTGATTTTTGTAGGAAAGCGTTTTATGATTTTTTATTATGACACCTTAGCTAAGCGATAAATACGTATTGATTATAGGTTTTGTCCAAACTAAAACTAATTTCTTCTCTAAAACATTTTATTTAACAGTTTAAATAACAATCACATGTATTAAATTCACTGAAGTACTGTTTGCCGATATTTCTGGAAGTTGTCGTCATGAAATGGTAAATTTTTATTCTTAAATTTTTTTTATGTACGAAATATATCATTTATACCCTTTGTCTAAAATTTTTTTAATTTAAAAATCTCAAAAATTTTAAACAATCTTGATTAGACAAGGGGTTTTATTAAAATTGTTATATAAGACATTTTAGTATATAACTGATATTTAAATTAGAGTTTTGCAACGGGTCGTAAAATTCCTGCTCAATTTAGGTCCTTACGACTCGTAATTTGGGTTTTTATTTTAGGCCCGGCCCGAATTTACAAATATAGGCTAGAAAATTTTAAGCTTTTAAATATAAAATGTGCAGAGTGTGTTCAATGTGATATATCAAAATTAATTTTGTCAGTTAAAAATAAATTGAGCAATTTTTTAGATTATGGCCTGAACACATACGTTTTTTATAAAGCCGGGATTGAAGCAGAGGCTATTTTTTGATTCCCACTATGATATTTAACTTTTTGCTTTGGACATGGATTGCGATGGAAAATATGGATTTTATTAATCAAGAAAAAATTTTCACACTTTTTTCTCCCTTAATAGGCTAACTCTCGTATTGACATTGGTCATAATCAGCCTTGTTCAAGGTCAGACAACCGATATCATAAAAACATCAACTAAAAGTTCGAGTGATTTACAGTATCCAGGACAGATATATATTTGCAAGATTTCTGAAGCAAACCAAATAGGAAAAACTTCCGAAAGCCCGGCCTCAATTGAGCCCTATTTACGAACGCTTTTGAAGCTCGAGAATTTACGTAAAAATTTTATTCGAGTTCTACAAAAACGTGAAGCGACGGCTGAAAATGATATCAAAGAAGAGGGCATTTTCCGTCTTGCGAGGAGTAAAGCGATTGATCACAGCGTCGAGTTCGGGATAACCACATTAGGTTCTGAACCTGATTTAGAAGTGTTCACAGATTCGCCAGAGAATGATCATATACCCCAATCAGCAAAATCTGGGAAGATTAGCGGACTCATAACTTTGAACCAAAAGGGCCGACAAAACGTTATAAGGATTGACCCCATGGCACCCAAAAAATTTTATCAGACGTTCGTGCAAAAAGCACTGCCTATACTTTTTAAACGGCTTTGTGCCAAACAGTTAGTGGTCCCGAATATTCAAAATCTTGAACGCGTAGCGGGCAGTACCAATAATAAAGAATTTTCAGTGAAAGCGGAAAAGGCCGTTGGATTGAGCATAAAAATAATGATACCCAAATTAGATGAGGCCATTACCGAAGATCAAGACCAAATAACGGCAAAATATTCCACAAAGGACTCAAAAGGAGATGTTGAAAATAATCAGCGTAGAAGGAAAGCCTCAAAAAACCCCAAAAAACGGCCAAATGGAGCCCCAAAGATCTTAAAAACTGTTTCCGAAAAATACCAACAGCATCGACATATCGTTAAATGCGTCGGCTCAAAATGTTCCACCCTTACATCCAAGAAAAATGGGGAGAAGGCCAAAATCATACCACGTTTAAGTGTACATTATTACGGTACCGAAAAAGGAAAAAAGGTAAAATTGTCCGATACTGAAAAATCGATCAAACACGAAAGTAGAAAAAAGATTACAACAGATCCTCTCAACAACCGGCATTCCATAAAGTCAGGCTCTTCAGGTAAAGATCACATGGTTGGGAAATTGAGCCATTCCAAACCTATGAAAGCTGAGCCTGGGCATGTTAATAAGCAAAAACATCCACGAGAACGGCAAGACAAGGCTGTAGGCAAAATGGCACCCAAAAAAGTTTTTTTTACATTTGAATTTTGCTTTTAAAACGTTGCCGTCAGGAACGATGAAGGTGTGGTTAAAACATATTAAAAGAAAATATTTTTAGTTTGTATCACTAAAATTTTATTGAACCTATTTTGTAAGAAGGTTCTCGTAACGGCTTTTAATTTATTATTTTTTGCAGCTCACATAATTTTTTGCTAGAGCATGTTGCATGATAATTTGCCCCTGTGTTTAAATTAAATGCGTTACAATAACCAAAGCCCCCCTTAATCAGGATTTATATGAGAAAAAAAGGGAAAATGTGGGCAAAGGCGGGGACCCTAATTTTAAAAATTTTGTCACCAAATAATTGTCACCTATGACGAAAGATTAACTGTAATTCACCTTGGTGCACAGTTGGCATAATGTTTATAAATTTAAAAGGATACTATAAAATGAGTTTAGCTAAACATCTTGACATTTTCTAATTTTAATTATAGAAAAACCTTTCAAAAAAGCCTAAGTCTCCGTCACATCCTTCATTATCTCCTGCCACACGGGCCTACCATCATCAAAAAGGGACAAACAAAAGACCGATTAAAAAATT
>CM060245.1:33081154-33352665 GCA_030555515.1 Acutogordius australiensis | reverse complement strand
TTAAAAATTTTGGCAGTAATCAGTTGAAATACCATAAGCCATTTGAAACCATTGGTAAAAAGTGGAAAAAGACACCATTAAAGCCTCACCATAAAGAGAGAAGGCCTGGTAACTCAATAAAATATAGTACCTCTCTTCCAATAACTCGGTCGTCGAAAGGGTCTAAATTGGTAGGAATTAATCGTAGCAAGTATTTAACTAGAGAGCAAACCCGAAGAAAAAATTTAGATATTAAGCGAACAGACCATAATAACAATCATAGTGAGACCGGAAGTAAGCGCATAAAAGAAACTAAAAAATCAAAAACTAGTGCAAAGAGCCTTGCTAAACCTCACAAACAAAGCGAGGGTTGGGGAAAAACCACAAATCCAAATCATATTACCAATCATAAGACAAAGGCTAAATTGTCCGGTAAAATTAAAAATGTTGATTTAATATCCGGTACAAAAGGAGCTCACAGTAAACTCAATCTTGCAAAACACCCAAAAAAACAAATAAAAATTACGAAAATTATCAAACCTCTGTATAAATCCAAAAAACATGGTCATTTAAAGGGAAATGATTATGGAAACATTCATAGGATGGCGAATGACAATACTGAGTCTACCGCCTTGTTAAATAAAAAGACCAAGGCTCTGGCCAAAATCGAGACCAAACCAACAAAATCAAAAACTTTTATGGCAACTGAAAATAGTTTTGACGCCCACAATAAAGTGCTCGAAAAAATCTTAGAGGCATCAAACAAGGATCCAAAGTTTAGGGATTGTATTAGGGAACTAAGACACATACCTTGCTTTCAATATGTCCTGAAACACATTACTACTAGATAGGAATTTTATTGTCAATTTGTTGTAAAATATGGAAAAATAATGAGATTACATAGATGAATACGATAGATCCAAATGATTTTGTGTCATAAAAATTATCTTGGATGGGGTACCATAACCGATATATTATGTTTGTTCTGATCGTTTTATTCGTTTGTATACCTATGCAAACATATTTATTGAATATAATTATCAATACCATCTTTAATATGTAATTTTTATATTTTTTTTCATATTTCAATCATTTGATATAAAAGGAAACCTGGATCGATTGCTAATTTGTTCATAAATTTAAAAATAAAAAACTATAATATAAAATATGTATTTTGCATTTATATTTTAACGCGTTACTTTTTAATTGAACTCAACGGCATTGCTTCGCAAATATCTAAAGGTCATAACTTTAATTTTAAATACTTCTGGGCTACAATGGCCGTATTACATTTTTTGTATTAAATTTTTAAATAAAATATTAAAGAGCACATGTTTTAAAGCTTATAGCGGCTTGAATAAATTTTATTTGATTTATTTTAACATTTATAACACTGGACAATAGAAAAAACAACATACTAAGGCCTCCAATTTTTTTTAAACCAAATCCAAAGTTAAAAAATTTTTTTTACTATTAATTCTACAAAAAATCTATTGGAATATTCAGATTCTTTTTAAAAAAACATCTAAAAAAGGTTATTACATAAATTTTTAGCAATTTACTTTCAAGTTATTTAGGATCAAAAAACGGAGTTTAAGACAAAAACCACTAACTTTACAAAAATAAAAAAATAAAAAAAATTAAATATTTAATTAAAATATAAACCCCTTAATGAATGTTTCCGTTATCTAAAAATTTCTTAAATTGTTACTAGCCATAGGTTTTATGATATAGAAGCCCAAAAATCCCAAAAATTAAAAAATCACAACTTTGACACCGAATAACTAAAAGTCTGAGGCATTGGCTAAAATTTTGATTTCAGATTACTGATCAGCGCTAAAAACAAAACCATAGTTGGCATAAATGATGCTTAGGGTCGTCCAAATTTTGTTGTCCAGTGTAATATAACGAGTTATTAAGTGGAGCTACAACGAATTGAAACTTTTTGATACTAAAAGTTCAAATGAAGGACCGTCGCCTTTAAAGAAACGTATGACATTAATTTGTTTATTTAAAATTTCTACCCGCCCGACTTTGTGGCGACCCTAATTTTGTCTCCTATTATAAATAACCTCATAGCTTCCGTAAAGCTCATACAAAAAATGAAAAATGTACCCACTTTGCGCTACATTCCTAAGACACATTTTTTAGGAACGCTCAGTCCTAAAGCTTTAATAATTAAAATCGTATATTATATCTTACACATTTCAAATTCTTTATGGAATTTATTAAAAATCAAAATTTTTTTATTATATAAAACCACCAGCATTAATAAAATTATAATAATAATAATAAACAATGTTAAATATATGTAATAAAACAATTAATGTATTATATATATAAAAGGAAGAAAAAATAAAATTTTATACATAATAATAATAAATACAATAATTGGGAAGTTTATTGACTAATTGAAGATTATTGTTAAAAAATACCTTTGCCATCCATATAGGCGGCTTACTCGTCAAGAATTAGCCTCTTTTGTTTAGGGACCTCACTGCAGAGCAATCGCCTATGTTTTTCATATTTAGGTGGTTAGATAGAAATGTTGGTTACTTGATTAATAAGGGTGCTTTCAAATTTGGTTTATTTTTCCAGCAATTTTCAATATTTTTTTTATTCTCATAAAAAAAAATCCACCTGAGCAATAAAATTTTTTAATTAAATATATGTAATATTTTGAAAAAAAAAATTAATAAAGTTTTAAAAAAAATAAATGCACCTTCGCTTAGGAAATTTACCATAAATAAAATTGCTATAGAAATGTACTTGAAACCTAGACTCTTTTTTCCAAAAGGATTTTCGTGAAGTCAAATCCAAAACACGCATCGTCAGGGAGAGAGTCCCCCAGGGCTCCGTTCTCTCTCCCGCTCTTTTCAATGCATATATTAGTGACCTGCCCACTCCCCCTCAAACATAAACATAGACTCTTATGCTGATGACATTACCATCTATTCCTCGGGCCCAAATGTTGACCAGTTATCAATCACACCAAATACCTCGTTACACTATCAGATTATTTTACCAACCGCTGCTTAGCAGTCTCTCCTTCAAAATTCTCGGTGACTCTTTTCACCCCGCAAACACGTCAAATCAACGTAAATCCTCAAGTATTTACCAAGGGTTCACTACTCCCCGTACAAAATCATAAAATACTGGACCTCACCTTTGACCCTATGCTAAACTTTAACCAAAACATTAAAAATACTGCAACGAAAGTAAATAGAAGAAACAACCTCTTAAAAGCTTTGGCAGGAACCTCCTGGGGACAAAGCAAAGAAACCCTGACCATCAGCTACAAAGCAATCTCCCGCTCTCTTATAAATTATGCAACCCCGATATGATCACCTTTAATCTCTCAATCCAACTTCGATAAGCTCCAAATTGCCCAAAATTGCCTCGTACCATTTCAAAACTACCCCAATTTACCATCTACATCAGAAAACACAAATAATTCGCATCAGGCCACACTCACAATTATCATGCGATCAATATATGGTCTCCTGCCTTTCATCAGATCATCCCTGCCACGATCTCCTTAACCTCGCTGGCCCAGCACGTTCAATGAAAAACACCCTCCCCTCATACAGCCTTCCTCGTGTCAAACAGCTATTTGACCCCAACTTTAAAACTAAGCAACTACACCAGATAATCCACACCAACACTGTTAAAGAAACCATCCAATCATATAAACCTTGCCCCATTCTTCTGAATGGCTGGCCCCCTCCCATTTCACCCTCCGAAACCACTCTCTCTAGACGAGAGAGGTGTCTTCTTTCACAACTAAGATCTGGCTTTTGCTACCTACCAGCCGATTTTCGTAACCGCGTCTATGCCTCAGACGACATGTGTTACGACTGCAAAAAATCCACAGACAGCCTACACCAATGGCTCTTATGCCCATCACGTGGCACCCCGATTAATCCATTAGACCTATGGACAAATCTTATTCTAGCCGCCTATAAGCTCGCTCACACCTCAGCCACCTTCATCCAAATTGATTCGCAGTGGTTAAAAACAACAACAACATAACACTAGTCGGCAAAGATCAATTTCAATATAAAAGAAATTTTATACTTTAAATTGAAATGCTTCGATGGCCTATAGAATTTCCTTCCCTTTGCTTTCGGTTATTTTGCTTCTTCCATAAATATATGGTAAAACTAACAGATGCGACCTTAAAAATACCTTAATTAAAAAAAATCAAGCATATATATTTAAATCAAATGGAACTTACATTTTCTATCTCAAGAGAAATAAAATTAAAACATATCCAGTCCTTACATACAATTATAATACAGATTTTATGATGTCCCAACCTAAAGACACGATATACTAAAAATTTTATTTTTAGAGTATAGATGTTGTAAATATAGAAAAGAATATTTTTTTTTTAAATATTTATTAACTTTTTTTTAAGTCTATAGCTGACCTCCAAAGCTTCTCTAAAAAAATGGTAACAAATGCAAAAATTTTAAAGTTGGAAAATCTGGTCAATTTTTTAGGTCAAAGGCTTGTATAATTCATATAGTAAGTAATTATAGCAGATGTTATTTATTGGGCTGTTAACACAATATTAAATGCCTACAAGAAATCTTGTTATTTTTTTTTGCCTTTATTAAAGATTATTAAATTACAATAATATATAAATATTTTAGAGTTCAATTAGGTCAGTAAATAAAAAAATTTTAAATAAAAAGGAATTTATTTTGTTTGTTCTACAACCCAGCGTCTCCTACTGCCAAAATTTCAATGACGAGCTAACCCCCATGGGTAAAAAATATACACCGGGGTAACAATACCCCCCCCCCATTGTTTTCTTAATTATAAACAAGGTGTTTTTTTATCAACTGACGATAAATATAGAAAATATTTATTTAATAAAAAAAATTATTAATAATTGTACGAAAACATATATATGGATAAAATGTTAAATTATGACTAAAATTAATTAAAATGATTGTTTAAAGACTACCACGTAAATATTTAAAAGTTAATAAAAATAATTGATTGCAACATTTAATTTTGATGGACTAATAAAGTAAATTATTGAAATTTGGATATAAATATTTAAAATTATCTAAAATTGTATCATTATCTAATTCTAATATCCTCTTCGCACTTTCGAAGATAAGTTTTAGTTAATTTAATCTTGCTCATGGAGCGTTCAGCGCTGCAGCTCGTGATAGTTAATGAATGCAAGATATTATTAATTTTTTTTAAGTTATCAAAATTGTTAAGTATTTTATTGAGCGCTCTAAAAGGTAGCAAAAAATTGTCCTCTGAGCTATTAAACACTGTTTAAGCATCATCCTCATCATCGTTTTCCAGGTCTTTATCGGAGGAGTTATCTATATGCTCAGAAATTTTTGAATCTATAAATTAAAAACAATTTTTACCATATAGATGTGTTGAAAGGATACCATCTTTTAGAGCCTGACGAAAGTATGGAATAAGCATTTTCATATCTTGAGCAACTGCATATGGGTTGATATCATAAAAATACATAGGTCATTTATGTTTTGCACATGTATTTCCGTATATTTCTTTAAAGAGGCTGTTGTAAAATACGACACACCCTTATAAAACTCAAGGGTATCATTAATAATCCTATCTTCAAACACTAGAATTAGATCCAGAGCTGCAAAAAATTATAGGGTAACTACAAATTATAACTCTTTTTACTTTTTAGTTACATCTTCTATTTCACTACGTTTACGTTTTAAGTTAAATTCAATATTATTTTGTTCGCAAAAATTTGTTTCCCCTATAATTAATTCAAATTTGTCTTGATCTAAATTTTAATATAATAACACCAACATATATATGTTATATAAATTTTAAAAATAAAAACATATGTAAAATAAATAAGAAAATTAACAAAATATTTAAATTAATTGAAGTTTATTGGACGGCAATAAATCAATAAAATAAATATTAAATAAATTTTAAAAATAACAAAAAAATTTAAATATACATATTGCTGGTGAAGGGGGTCATTTTCCTCATTTAATCCCCATATTGTTATACCTACCCCCCATAAACAACCTACCCCCCACGGCCAATTTTTATGAGCCACGCTCGTCATACCCACCCGGAGTAGGAGACGCTGCTACAGCCTACAGCTTCGTACAGCCAAGCACGCACAAATTAAAGTAATTTCTTGCCCCTAAATTGTGATAAATAATTGTACACTAGTTTTAACCATTTAATTAAAAATCAGTTCCCTTAAAACTGACATGGTACTAAGGCCTCACCCTCAGTTGTATTTTGATTTTTCCATTTCTACCATTTACACAGGCCAACATATTTTTTGAGCTAACCTTAGAGAACAAACCTTTCCAAATCCTCTCACAGTTTTTCTAATCAAACTCATTAAGTTAACTCTAGACATTAAAAATTTTGGAAAAAATAAAAACAAATGTAAAACAAAAATTAATTTTAATTTTTTTAATATATCTACAACAGTTTATTGTTAAATTCAAAAAAACCAATATTTTTCATGTTTTTTAAGTTTGAACGAATATTTGTTTTATCTAAATGCACATAGGACCTCATATTGCATAATTTTATTTGTCATTACTTAAATGATAGATATTACATTCTAGGGTTTTTGAGGTCCCAAAATCTGTCAATCTGGTTATAAGTAAATTATTTGATATGTCTAAAGAGCCGTGTGTTGATAAAACTACCAAAAACTGATGAGATAAGGCCATAATAGAGATGTATGTTTTTACGTCATGAACCTATTTTTTTAACATTGATATTTTCTGACCTGTGTCTACTACAAATTATATTGCCAAAAAAAATTACCTTGTTTTTAACATATTTCCATTTCTTCGTATTGATTGCTCCTTGCTTTTAAAAAAAACAACAAGCGAATAAAAATTTAACAAAATGTAGCAAACAAAAAACATCACAACGCTCGGCCTTTTTTCATTTTTTGAAATTTAGATATACAATTACATCTCTCTTTACACGTTTTTAATATTTGCTTGATGCTTATATGTTTAACACAAACCTAGTAAAAAAACAAAAACTACAATTTTCACTTTCGAAAGATTTACCTATATAGTATAATGTGTTGAAATCAGGGCTTGGCTCATTTTTTCCCTAAAACATAAAAAAAGAAAGGGGGGCAAAAATAAAGGGCCAAAATAAGAATTCAAAAAAAGCCCTTACTAAGAAAAGGGGCAAAAAAACCCACAAAAAGTGGCTCTTAAAAAGAGCCCCAAAAAACCCATTTTATGCTTTCTATAATAATTTCAAAAAATTTTGATGGGTGGGTTATTTTTTCTTAAAGCTCCTAGAAGTTTTTTTTTAAGAAAAGGGGCTTTTTTTATGCCCTTTTTCTTTAAGCAAGAAAAGGGGTTTTTCTTTTGCCCCACGAGTTTGTGGGCATTTGGAAAAAAAAAACCCAAAAACTTGTTAAAAAAAGCCCATTTAGTTTTTTTTTCCCAGCCCTGCTTAAAATTTACATGTGCCTCTCATAAAAAACATTTCATTTTTACTCAAACACGACATCCAGATAAAAATTAAAAAATACATTCTGTAACTTTATTAGGTTTAATATCGGAATGAGGACTTTGCCAAAGCCAAAGGATTTTTATGTTTAACGGCTGAATACCAAAAAATCGGTCACGGGTTAACAACATGCAATAATTTTTGAATGGGGTAGTGTTTTTTTTGTTGTCGGCAATCTTTTACAAGCTTCTAATGAATATATTTTCATTTAATTAAACTTTTGATTATTTAATATTACCAATTGTATATTCAAGATATTACAAGTAAATTATTTTAACAATCAAAGAAATTTTTACAAAATTTATTTCGTAATTTTATGACAAAATAAACTTAATATTGATTTTTCTTTAAATAAAGTAGGTTTTTCCTTTTCTAGCATCCACAAACGTTTTAAAATAAACGATCTAACCTAATTATTACCCAATGTTTACGAAGGTGCTTCTTACGATATTTATAGATTTTGGTTAACTGAGGAAAGACGAAAAATCGAATGATGATCAAGTAAGAATTTATTACATTTTTCGGCGTCAATGAATTTAAATGGATCCTAGGCAAAAATTTGTTTTACTAGCATACATAACCAGGCTTGTAAGTGTTTTTGCACACAAATTGATTTAAAAATATCAGTTTTGCTATATTTAGACATAAAACTAATTTTCTATACCAACGAGTTTACAAAGAAATGATTAGTGTGCTTTAATGTCGATATATAGGCCTACCAAAATTATGAAGGTTCTGTGAAGTTTATGCAACTGCAATGAAAAATTACAATGTGACCAAAAAAGTTTTTTCGTCCTTATTTTTTACTTTATGAGAGAATCGAAAATATGACAAAACATATATGTCACGTTGTGTTTAGAAGGCTATAGCAATGCACAATGTAACTATTTAATGACATAGTTACCCTGCTTAAATCCCTTTCTCAATAACTTTAGATAGTGGAGGCACAATAGACAAACCTGTCTCATTCAAATTGATAAAATCATTTGTGTTGCCTTAAAATGATACATTTCATTTAAATATGTTTCAAAAAAAATTCCTATAGCATATTAATTAAAAATACAAATATTAGCCAAATAAAAGTTTTGAACATCTAAATAAAATAGTTAAATGCTTATTCATAAAACTTTTAGACTAGTTTGATCCAGCTAAATGCACATAAGACCTTTATTGTATAATTTTATTTGTCATTACTTAAATGATAGATATTACATTCTAGGTTTTTCGAGGTCCCAAAATCTGTCAATCTGGTTATAAGTAAATTTTTTGATATGTCTAAAGAGCCGTGTGTTGATAAAACTACCAAAAACTGATGAGATAAGGCCATAATAGAGATGTATGTTTTTACGTCATGAACCTATTTTTTTAACATTCATATTTTCTGACCTGTGTCTACTACAAATTATATTGCCAAAAAAAATTACCTTGTTTTTAACATATTTCCATTTCTTCGTATTGCTTGCTCCTTGCTTTTAAATAAACAACAAGCGAATAAAAAGTTAACAAAATGTAGCAATCGAAAAACATCACAACGCTCGGCCTTTTTTCATTTTTTGAAATTTAGATATACAATTACATCTCTCTTTACACGTTTTTAATATTTGCTTGATGCTTATATGTTTAACACAAACCTAGTAAAAAAACAAAAACTACAATTTTCACTTTCGAAAGATTTACCTATATGGTATAATGTGTTGAAATCAGCTGGAAAAACAATGAGCCAAAAAACTTTGGCTCATTTTTTCCCCTAAAACATAAAAAAAGAAAGGGGGGCAAAAATAAAGGGCCAAAATAAGAATTCAAAAAAGCCCTTACTAAGAAAAGGGGTAAAAAAAACCTACAAAAAGTGGCTCTTAAAAAGAGCCCCAAAAAACCCATTTTATGTTTTCTATAATAATTTTAAAAAATTTTGATGGGTGGGTTATTTTTTCTTAAAGCTCCTAGGAGTTTTTTTTAAGAAAAGGGGCTTTTTTAAACATGCCCTTTTTCTTTAAGCAAGAAAAGGGGTTTTTCTTTTGCCCCACGAGTTTGTGGGCATTTGGAAAAAAAAAACCCAAAGACTTGTTAAAAAAAAGCCCATTTAGTTTTTTTTCCCAGCCCTGGTTAAAATTTACATGTGCCTCTCATAAAAAACATTTCATTTTTACTCAAACACGACATCCAGATAAAAATTAAAAAATACATTCTGTAACTTTATTAGGTTTAATATCGGAATGAGGACTTTGCCAAAGCCAAAGGATTTTTATGTTTAACGGCTGAATTCCAAAAAATCGGTCACGGGTTAACAACATGCAATAATTTTTGAATGGGGTAGTGTTTTTTTGTCGTCGGCAATCTTTTATAAGCTTCTAATGAATATATTTTCATTTAATTAAACTTTTGATTATTTAATATTACCAATTGTATATTCAAGATATTACAAGTAAATTATTTTAACAATCAAACAAATTTTTACAAAATTTATTTCGTAATTTTATGACAAAATAAACTTAATATTGATTTTTCTTTATATAAAGTAGGTTTTTTCTTTTCTAGCACACACAAACGTTTTAAAATAAACGATCTAACCTAATTATTACCCAATGTTTACGCAGGTGCTTCTTACGATATTTATAGATTTTGGTTAATTGAGGAAAGACGAAAAATCGAATAATGATCAAGTAAGAATTTATTACATTTTTCGGCGTCAATGAATTTAAATGGATCCTAGGCAAAAATTTGTTTTACTAGCATACATAACCAGGCTTGTAAGTGTTTTTGCACACAAATTGATTTAAAAATATCAGTTTTGCTATATTTAGACATAAAACTAATTTTCTATACCAACGAGTTTACAAAGAAATGATTAGTGTGCTTTAATGTCGATATATAGGCCTACCAAAATTATGAAGGTTCTGTGAAGTTTATGCAACTGCAATGAAAAATTACAATGTGACCATAAAAGTTTTTTCGTCCATATTTTTTACTTTTTGAGAGAATCGAAAATATGACAAAATATATATGTCTCGTTGTGTTTAGAAGGCTATAGCAATGCACAATGTAACTATTTAATGACATAGTTACCCTGCTTATAATCCCTTTCTCAATAACTTTAGATAGTGGAGGCACAATTAACAAACCTGTCTCATTCAAACTGATAAAATCATTTGTGTTGCCTTAAAATGATACATTTCATTTAAATATGTTTCAAAAAAAAATTCCTATAGATATTAATTAAAAATACAAATAGCCAAATAAAAGTTTTAAACTTCTAAATAAAATAGTTAAATGCTTTTTCATAAAACTTTTAGACTAGTTTGGTCCAGCCAAATTGTTTTTAACTCATTTTTTGGAGTTTTTTTTTCATTTGTTTCTGTGCATATTAAGATTTTAAATTACGTATCTAGTTAAAATTTATATTGCTTCTCTAGGTGATAGGTCAAAATAAGTTTTTTTTCGAATTCAAGTTAGAATGATTTATATAAAATGTGTAAATATAAATTTTCATAAAAATTTTCACTTGTAATAAAACACTATGGCCTATGATTAAAAATTTTATAAATCCAATTTTATAAATTTCTTGCATTTTGGTATACCCAAACAATATGATCAAAATATCTGCTTAAAGATCCAAGTGAAAATATATTTTTATTTTTAGAGTAAAAAATGTCTCCCCTATTTAATATATGTAAAAAGAAATATCAAAATTTACAATATTAATGCAAAAATACATAAAAATCATCAAACATTTAATAATTAATAGCTTTAATTTAATGAATTAGTTTTAGATATACAAATCATATCGGAAAATTTAGCTTTTGTAGTTATCAACGGTGGGAATTTTATTTTTCAAGTCTATTAGCTCCAAATATTAGTGCAACGTTCAAATAGAGCAATATCAAAAACTACAATATTTATTTTAAATATTTACACAAAAGGAAATTGAAACACAATCTTTACAATGTGTATTAATTTTATTTAACAATATTTATACATATTATATATTTTTTTTTTCAAATTAAGAAAAAATTATTCCTGTTCAGTTATCCTTAATTTCCAATGGAACTTTGTAACTTTTTACCTACAATAACTCAAATGTTTAAGAGTATAATTTAGGCAACTGAAATTATTACATGTCTTGTTTATATTAATGGGACAATATTGTATATACAAAAAAAAATTATTTTAAAAATTTTTTCATCCCACATTACAAATTTATGATATTAAAGCGCCACCCATTTTTATTTATTTTTTTACAACAATTTTTTCTACTAGCCATAATAAAAAATTAAGATTCTTTCACTGTTTTTAATTGAAGCAAATCTTACGACTTATCTTTACATTTTATTATTTTAGATAACTTATTTAACTCATTAAGAAGTATGAGATTTATTTTTAATTTTATAAGAATTTCATGTACCTATTTAGCTTATTTTTTTTCATTAAAGAATGTTTCAGGACATAATCTTATCTTTTTCTAGGGAAAATTATATTACAACCAAATTATGTAATTTATTTTATTAAAGAATGAAATAAAAAAATTTTGTTAATCTGGTGTGATATGCCAAATTTTAAAATTAAAATATCATATTTACAAATTAGCGAAACGCTTCTACACATATTAATAAATGTGTGAAGGTTAATGAAATAGTCAAAGAAACGACGTAAAAACCACATTTAATTATACTTTTTTTTTAATTTTATGATACAGGGGGCGGGGGGGGGGGGGGGGACTTACACATTACGACCATCAAAAAATGGCCAAATTTGAGCTTAATTTTACATTCTCTAAAAATTTTTTTAATAAATAATTTTATTATATATTACAATCAGCTGCATTCAAAAAATATAAAAACTAAATTTATAAGAACAAATTCCATCATCCACATTTACAGATTTGCATCTCAACCTACACACTAATTATTGTCAAAATTATAAACAGTATATGTTATATCTACTCTCAGTTTTATGTTTTTAACATAAGCGGGAAGGAATTTTACAACAGAATTTGAATGTTTTATAGTTTTGGGGAAATAACTTCCCAAAATGAAATAAAATATATTTTTGCTCAACTTTCGGTCCAAAGTAAATTGAATATTATAATCAGCACTAAATCCATGTGTGAAATTTTTTTTTAATAAATATATTTAAGGGAAAAAAATGATTATATATATATATGATTTAAATTATTACTTATAGATTTGGGTAACATTTTCGATATCATTTATTTTAGAATATTATGGTCAAATTAATTTTGAGTTTGCTTCATATATTACAAATAATTTGGGCTTAATAAAATGCCCATATTACTGAGAATTTATTTGAATTATATAAAGATTACTCTTTTTATTTGAAATTTTGGTGCCTATAAGATTAAAGAGCATTATATTTTTAAAATCGTAGATATTTTATACGTAGAATTTTTGACGAAATACCTCAATTTATTGTGATATTAGCAATTTTGTTGTCCTTGCGTAAACGAAGCCAAAAATTTTTACATTTATAAACTATTTTATGAATATTTCTAACCTATAGGTTTACCTAAAAAGTGAAAAAAAACCAAAATGCAATTTTACTAAATAATAGTACATCAATTCATCTATTTAAAATTTTATAAAACTTGACTTATAGTCGAATATAATAATTCCCTTCCATTCATTCATATTTTTCTAGTTTATTAATTTATTAGCAATGTGTACCCATGTGGACCCTGGCACATCTTGAATGTTGAGAAAGGGGTGGGGTATTTTTTCATATAGACCTCTTTTAGGTTCTATATTTACCAGTAGGTAAAGGGAGGGGGAATGCAAACCAGGTTTATGGTCCGCTTGGTACACCAATAGTTATATAACTATGTTGGTTGAATATTATAAATTTGTGCATACCCTATACACACAATTTTTTTAAACTCTGTATTGTTATATTTGTATATATATATATATAGAAAAACTAGAGGTATACATAGTTATTATAACACAGTTTAACATATATAAGTTTTAGCAGCTTATGAGATAAAGCACTTGCCCATGATGGCCTTATCTCTTATTTTTCGCCGGCCATGTTTAAATATGGCCTTTTTGTAAATTTACAATTTGAACAATACAAGCAAGAGCCTTTTTGCCTATAAAAATCACTTGCATTTTAAAGTTATCGTTTTAATTGATAAGAAATAAAATATTAAGTGTATCAAGTTCTTACATTAGCATTTAGATGTAGATACTTCGCATCTAAACTTATACGTCACTATATATTATCGATTATAAATATTAGTTAAAATTTTAATTTAACAGTTTTGTTATAGTGATTATGTAAAAAAAAATTTAATTTACTTTGGTTTCTATTTTTTTTCATTTTTTTTAGAATTTTCTTATTAAGTTTGATTAAAAAACTGTAAAATAATTTAATTGATGGCGCTGGTTTGAGCTCTGTATTTAGCTCTAAAATTTGTGTACTTGTAACATAACATTAAAATCCATATTTTACTGACATTGTTTTCGAAACAGTATATTTTTTATATATATTAAATGCATTTTTGAATATATGTTGTTTAATGTAATCTTTTCCAAAGATTTGTTTAAATAAATCATCTAGACCAGGGAAAAAAGAAAACATTTTAAAACTTTTATGGCATCGCTTCGTTATTGGTAATGTTAATATTGACATAACATTTATCCGGGCCTAAACACTTTTAAATAATTATGTTTTAAACAGATGTAAATTATTGATGCATTTGACTCAATATGTTTTTTGCAAAGTCTGTAAATTTTCACGTGGAATAATTAACTTTAATCGGAGAGTTACAACGATTATAGCTGTGGAAGTTTGAATTTTGGTTAAAAAAAAATTCTATGTTTGAATTGGCGGCTATATAAAACAAATTGGAGGCATTGAGAGAAAAACTAACTGGGCTCATAATTGAATGATGTGCTCGGGTAAATTTTTAAATTTTGCCATTCAAAACAAGAAAGGATTAAAAATATTTTATTCGATTTTTTGAGAGATTTGGGATTAGTTAAGCCATTAGGTAACAAAAGGGGGGAGGGGGAATTGCTTGCTGAATTTTATTAGTGAAAAATATTTGTTTTCATTAAACATTCATCTAATGGAACAGCCTATGTGTAAAGTCTTAATTGAAGATTTATTTTATGATTTTTTAGATAGAGGCCCTATCTGGTTGACTATCCATTAAACATTTTATTTTAAGAATTATTTAATTTTTTTAGCCAAGCTAACTTTGTGTTATTTTCAATTAATTTAAAATCCCTTAGCCGTCTTGAACGCCGCACGTTTTTACAAAAAATTAAACATATATATATTATCTAAATATGGACGTTGAGGCCTGTTGTTTTTGTTTCATTAATACCTCATTTATAACAATTATTTCTAGATCCATCGATGAATATCAATTTTATTTTAAAAATTTATTTAACAATTTGAGAAGCCAACTTTGTAAATATTTTGCATTTTTATGACCTTCAAACTTGCATAATTATTAGGTCGTGTCATATTAATAGTTTGTTTTTATAAGTAAAATTCTTAACAATAATTTTTTCTATCTAACTACAAGCATCAAACTTCCACGGCGAGACAATATCGCAAAATGACTTTATATGTCATGATTCATGTGTATTAATACTAACTTCGCGGTGAAATGTAATTTTATAGCCATAAATTATAATTTTAGATATTCCGATTAAAATTTCTAAGCTAAATCATTTTAACTAAAATGTAAATCTAAAAAAAATTGATAATTAAAAATTTTTTAGGCAATGAGCGTGTATCTTACTTTGGCCCTAAATTTTTAATGGCAATAAATGAATTTCATTAGTTTTACGCATATATGATATGATTACTTTCCCATATAGGCTGTATAAAATGCTAAAAAACAACACAATTGTTTGGAGGCCCGGTTTTTTTTAATTTGTTTTTAAATTTTTTTTAATTAACAAAATAAAAAAATAAACTTTTTGTATATATATATTTATATTAATTTAATTTATAGATACATAAAGAATGCATGAATCAATTTACAAAGTACAATTTCACGAGTTGCAAGTATAAATTGATCACGTAAATTTCATTAAATATAGATAGCACTGAAAAACATTGGACAACAAAATTTGGGCGACCTTAAGCCTCATTTATGGCAACTATATTTTGGGTCAAGTTTTTGGCGCTGATCATAAATATGAAACAATTTTAGCCAGTGCCTCAGATATTTAGTTATTTGGTTGGTCCTCTATATCATAAAACTTATGGCTTGTAAAAAAGTTTAAAATATATTTAGATAACGGAAACATTTTTTATAAAAGTAAGGGGTTTAAATTTTCAAAAATATTTTATTTTTTTTATTTTTTTTATTTTTACAAAATTAGTGGTTTTCTTATAAAATCCGTTATTGATCCTAAATAACTTGAATGTAAATTGCTAATTATTTTAGGTAATAACCTTTTTAAGATATGTTAATATCGAATCTGAGTATGCTAATAGATTTTTTGGAAAATTTATAGTTTAAAATATTTTGTAAATTTTTTTTGAACTTTGAAGCGGTTTAAAATAATTGAAGACATTGGAAAATAAATTAAACCCTGGATTGTTATCGAAAAAATATTCTCTACAAAACCCTTAAAAAATTGTTGATGTTTTTTTGTTGTCCAGTGTAATACTTACTTATATAAACAAAGGCTGTATGGATGCTATTTGAAAAACAGAAAAATAAATCAAATAAGAGAAAATTTGTCTTGCGAAAAACATTATATAAATTTTATTATGTATTTGAGCATAATAAATTATTTTAATGTTATTACCAAACCTAATATTTGCTTACTTAGACATAATTAAATAGATGTTTTTAAATTTAATTAAAGCTAGAAAAATCTAGAAAAATTATGTTTTGGCTAATTCAGCATTTAATCATTTAGCTTATGGTCATTATTTTTGTAAAAATACCATTTAGGACGCTTGTTATATTGTTGTTTAATTTTAAAAGAAATTACATTTTTTGTAAACTTTTATTTTAGAAAAATTATTTTGGTATAGAACCTTATTTTCAAGTGACCTTATAACACTTAAAAAAACCAGTTTTCTAACTCCGCTATCAAATTAATTTTACATTATAAATCACCTTTTTAACATATTTTTTTTTACCTTATAAAAAAATTTATAATGTATTTTTCACTAAAATAATGAAAAACTATTGAAATGCCTAATAATTTATTTCCTATAAAAATAACTATGTAACTTAAATTTCTAGGATAATGAAAAGCTCTTGAACAAAATATTTATGTTTTTCAGCCTTAAAACATATTTTCTAATGTATCTGGTATATTTAAACATGTTTATAAATATTGTACAGCCTAAACTACTTTTCCTACTTTAATAAAATAACTATGTCCTGCTTAATAATTTATATTCCGAGGCATATAGTATTAATGGTTAAAAAAATGTTTATTCCTAAGCTACCTTTTCCAATAAAATAAATATGCAATGCTTAACAATTTATGTAGTGTAATTTTTATAATATAGTTTTAAGGCCTGTAGTATATACAAGGACTGTACAAGCCTAAATTACATATTTTTAAAAAAAGGTTGTAAAATAAGTTTAACTATTAATATAGTTTAGTTTCCAATTTTTTAATTTATTATTTTTTTATCTTAATTCAAAATTATGAGGCCAATAACAAGGATTTTCCAATAAGGTCCATGCACCAATAAATAAATTTGTTTTCTGTATTTATTGAAAATAAGCTTATATGGTCAAATTTAATATAACATTTGTTAGAATTATGTATTAAAGTGCGTTAGGCCAATGTGGCCTAACCCGTTAATGGTTTATATTAAATAAATTTTAGTTTATGGAATGATTGAAGGAAGTCCTTGTTGTTTGATAGCTTAAAACATTTTATGTGTCTTATATTTAAATATATTTATGTCTTATTTAAACAATTATTAAATTGTTATCATGCAAGTTGCCCCTTTAATCCTTAAGATAAACTCATATTTATAAAAAAGGCCAAAATTTTATAAATGCTCCAAAAAATTAATAGATTACGCAAAAAAAGGTATTAAATGTTTATAACTTATAATTAAATTTTAGAAAATTATATAAATCTGTACCTGACTAACATTTTATAATAAATGTATAATTAAGGGATTGGGATCCGCCAAAGGAATACGTGCACACTATTAAATATTCAAGTAAAAGTCAAACATTTTTAATTTACCCAAAATATAATAAAAAATTCTTTTTAAATTTAATGAAACTTTTTATTGGAAAACCCACTGATTTTAACGTTTGTGTTTAATTAAAATTCAAATATAATCAAAATAAAAAATTTAATTCCGTATCACAATACTTATTTAGAATTTATATATATATAGACGAATCAAGCTATTCGATTTCGGTGCTTTACACGACGGCCTTTCTTATGCATATAGTAAAAATATTTATATCTAGTCATTAAATATCAATGTCAGAACGTAAATTTTCTGAAATCACAAAAGAATTTATCCCCATGATGGCCTAATCTCATATATATTTTTTGTTTTTCTTAGTTTCTTCCGTCTTCGGCTCCTTAGATCAGTCTATAATGAAAAATGGAATTTGACCATATTGACAGATCTAAATAAACCCTTAAGAGAAAAAAATTTGAAAATCCTTTTTGTATATGAAAATCCCTTGTCACTTATATTTATAATCTTTAATAATGAGAAATAAATTTTATAAATTTATCAAGCTCTTACATCAGCATTTAGGCAATACAAAATATTTCGCGTCTAAACTAAAATACAGCACGATATATCTTCGCTTTTTAATGAAGAAATTATTTGAAGTTTAAATTTAAAAGTTTAACTTTTGTGAATATGCAAAAATAAAATTTCAATTTTTTTTGTTTTTAAGTTTTTTTTGTTTTTTTGACCTTTTTTTCTAAAATTTTTAATGTTTATACCTGATTAATTGAGTTTAATTAGGATAAATGGTAAACGGTTGATATTCTCTAAGATGGTAGGTTTGATCTCTGTAATTAACTTATAACTCTCAAAAATTTGTTGACTCATTGTAATTACAATAACAACAAATTTTTTTACGAGCTAACTTTAAAATTTTACCTGCCATCTTTTCAAAACCTTTTTAACGTTTGGGTTACACCAACTTTGTATGACACATTAAGTAAATTAAAAAAAATTAAAGCAAAAAAGATTTACCTCAAAAATTGTTTTAATATTCAGCTAAAATACAAACTTCAAATAATGTTTTTCCTTTAAACAATTGATTGTCAATTATTAAGGTGCCAAATATTCTGAATAGCTTAAATGTTAATGTAAGCATTTGATTTATATAATAATGTCAGTAATGTAATTGATAAAAAATGCGTTGCATAAGATTCTGGTTTGAAAAAAAAATATCAAACATTTTTTAATCTATTCTCGAAGAGACAAATTTAATTTGAGAAAATTTGGCCAAATTTTTAATATATACCAAAATAATTAACGTTTTTAAGAAGATTGGAAAAACAGATAAGGGGATGGGGTATAACGTAGAAATTATCATTGATCAGTAACATTATTTTGATTTATTTTTCTGTGTAAAAAAATTTATATATATAAAAATTTTCAATATTTCTGTGCTGCATTTTTCGCTTAGTATACTTAAGTGATCAGACGGTGGTAAAATTATTTTTAGAGCCAACGATAAAGTACCTAAGTCAATGGCGTCTCATATCATGTGTTACCTGTCCCGGTTACCCGTAGGAAGAAAGGTCTTGTAAGCCGCTCTTCGAAGGCTCTAAACCCATTTTTTTAGAAATGGCTTAAATATGGATTTAATGATTCAGAACATATTAAAACACAGACACAAAAATTTTATAAAAGGTCATTTAAATTGTATTATATCTATTTAATTATTGTTAAACAATGCATAACACTTCATAAGCAGGGCATTTAAGATTAGCATGGGATCCCAATTTGTATCGAATTAACACTTATCGTAGATTTGGTTGGCTATAAAAAAACATCTACATATAATTATGTTTAAAATTTTTTCGGGGTTTTGAGTTGATATTATAATTCTTGTATCAAAAAGAACAAAAATATGTAGATCCATGAAAAAAAATCAAAAATTTCTTTTGAGCTGTGGAAAAAAAATTAAAAAGATAAAATTATTAGTTTTTGCGAGAAAATAAATTAAACCCCCTTATTTGCACAAAAGATTGACAGAATTTGTGGAAACATACGAGAATTATACAAATGTTACATTTTAAATAATAATTGTACCTTTTAAATAAGTTTTCACCCAAACGATGTATTTTTAAAAAAACATACAAATTTTAGTTTTAAAAGTGACAGAGTAAAAACTACCATAAATATAAAATTAAAAAAAAAAGTTTGGCGGTGAACCCAAATTTGTATGAAACAAATATCCATAAAATAAAAAAATTTATAAATTATCCTAATTGTCATATAGTTTGGATTAGGTCAAAGTTAGATTAGGGTTAATTTAGCATTTGGTTGAGGTAAAATTACTGTTAGGTTTAGCTTAAGGTAAGGTTTGCAGCAGAGCGGGAAAATGCCCTTTTGGGAATTTTTAAAAAGGGGGGGGTGGTTTGCAGAGCGTTTTGGAGAGGTTTATTTAGGGTTAGTGTAAGTCAGGCCTAAGGTTAGGGTGAGGGTAGCTGTATAAGGGTGAGGTTAGCTTAAATAAGGTTAGTTCAGGGTTAGTGTGGGATCAGCCTAACGCTAACTTTAGAATAATTTAAGGTTAGGTTTATATAATAACCAAGCTATTTTTGATTGGTTGACCACTCTAATTTTTTCGTACTTTTCTGGTGTCATCGTTTTTGACAAATCTATCGTGGATAAATATTGTTTTATTATATAAAAAATAGGGTCTCCAAGGTTACCTGCTGCAACTTTATAATTAAATTACTCTTTTTATTAATTTCGGGTAATCTAAATAACAAAGAAACATACGAAAAATAATTAATTTTTGTAATAAAACTTTTTTACAATTAGATTTGCCCATTTGCGCCCATTAAGGTAAGTAATACAAGATTTTGTGCGACAGGCAGGACTCTAAATAAACACTTTTTGCCCAGAGACAACTCCGTGATGATTCTCAACAATACACCTAATTACTTGAGGTTTGTTGTATTAATATATAATACGGTAAAAGACCTTAAATTAAAGAAAACTTTTTTTTTCATTTTGCATTCTGTGGCGTCTAAAGCTTAATCGTTTTCAAATAAAAATTTTAAAAAGCTATGTAATGGTTTAAGGTTGTTAAAATTTTTTAGGTCTGTTTTAAATAATCATAATAAAATAAATTTTTTATATTACATTACAAATATCTAAATATATAGGCTTGATCCAATTGTAAGAAAAATCTTAAAAAACAATGATTATTACATTTTAATGTAAAACCTAGATTTTTAAAATATTAAATTTTTAATTAAAAAATTTTTTTTGTAAATATGTGAACTTTGAACGCGCCCTCACGCAAATAGCGATGTATTTATAACGTAACATTTTTGAATATATAAAGGGGAGATGTGAAATGGATTTAATATCTAAATAAATTGAAAATAATTGCTTATGTGTGCTATGGTGATAAATAATTATGAGTATAGTTAAAAATTATTTTATAAAAAAAATAGCCAGCTTTAGACGCGTCCATAATAATAAGTGTCCCCTATATCTAATTTTTTAAGTATTTATTTATTTTACGACATTTGATTTAATATCATTTTAAAATTATTTTTAAAGAGATCCAGGTATGTTGTAACTTTATATAAAAATTAGCCTAATATTTCCAAATTTAAAACGCAAAATTCAAAAAATTTCAAAGGGCATTTTTAATTATAAAAGTTATATAAAATCACAAAAATGTTTTTAGGAAATAGTTTGCTTATAAAGATTTTAGAAACCTTATTAAATATTAAAAAAAAAGCTACCAAATTTAATTACACAGGGCGACAAAATTAATGTGTTAAAAGGAAATGATGGCCTTATATTACATATATTTAAAGTTATTTGAAGTTTCTTGTACCTTCAAAAACCTTTATCTTAATAAGTCATGTAGAAACTTAAAGTAATTACTCCTTATATTGAAAGCAAGTTATGATTTAAAGATATTATTCAAAGGTTAAATATAACAAATAAATTGTATAATATAAAAATAAATTTATAACATATTTGTTTTTTATTCTTTTTGATTTAAGTTTTTTATAATAATCTTAATTGTTATAGCTAGCCTTTAGAGTTTGTAAAATAAACGGCAGGTCAAGTTTTTGGTGGTGAATAAAGCATATAATTTTTTTATAGAAATTAAGTTTCTAATTTTTATTCGTCTTTCTAAAATTAGGGGGGTTTTGGCCCGAGATCGGTTTTTATATTTAAAAATAAATTGCTAATAATATTTATAATTTACTATTTTTAAAAAAAAATCATAAAATTTGTTGCTTTTTTAAATGTAAACATCGGAGTTGTAAAGCCTGCAGGCATTTAGGAGATTGCTGCGTTTAATATAATAGCAGAGAAAACTAATTCCTTATGCAAATATTAGTTGTCGAGGCAATATTACTCCTAACAAAATGATATTCCTTCATTTAATATTTGTAACTAAGTCAAATAATTTTTCCGATAACTCGTCCATCCTCAGGGTGTGCTCAGATTCAGTTAAAAATTTTTTCTTTGGTATAGCCCCATTTAAATAACAAAATCTATAATATAAACAATTAGCAATAAGTATACTTTCTCTAAATCATGAAAATTTAAGAAAAAATAACAAATTTATAAATCTTAAGATTTATTAAATTTTTTAAAATTTTTCTTAAAAATGATTGAACTATGAATACACCCACGATATTTTAAGTCATTTCGTAATTATAAAAGTTATTAAAATTTTTTTCTATTTTGTTTTATAAAACACCTGTCTGATGACTTATTGAGTAAATGCCCTTTACCAAATTATAATATGTTTTTTGGTGTTCAAATAATGATGAATATACAAAAAATACATAAACGAAAACGGTCTTATGTTTTTCAAAATAAAGCGCCATTTTATTTTGGGTATTAGGATGATAATAATTTAATAAATCATTTAAAACAAAGCTGCATGACGCATTGATTAAAAAAAATTACAAAATTTAAATGAATAAACTGTAAAAAAATACACTGCTGGCGATAGATTTTGTCGCGGAGAACCATAAAAGTTAAATAAAAATTCTTTTAAAATTAATATAATCTTTTTAATTTTTTACCCATTAAAAAAACACTAAAACAAATATTTTTCTTTAACCATCGCAAATTTTAATGTATATTTAAATATTCTACTATAATTTAGCGCGCCTGGAGGTAAAAATTGTTGCATTTATTAATTAAATCCCTTATCAGCAAATTTAAAGTTTCAAGTAATAAATAAGATCTGTTTTTCAAATTCTTAAAATTAATTAAATTCTAAATGCATTAAACAATTCAATGTTGGCTTACTTAGGGGACAAGACCTGAATTGCTCCCCTTCCCCCTCCTGGGCCTTTTCGTGCTAAATAATCCTTTTCCTCAAACGTTCAAATATGTAGTAAAGTTTATTATACCCCAATAATAAATCTACGACACTCACCCTCCCTTTCAAATACCTAAGTAGTCTTGAGGTCTGTAATCAATTAAAATGTGTATATTAAAAATATTAAAATGTTATAAATTCTTTTATGCAAGTATTTTTACAAATTTATAAATGTTAAAAATTTATTAATTTAGCATAAGCCTAGAATTACATAAAATAAGGAAAAAGCTACATGAAATTAGTGGTTTTATGGACCAAATTTGTACAAAATTTATTATCATTAAAGCTAGGCCGAGTTGTTGCTAAAGGTGATGTAATCACATTTACGACTTGACTTAAAATTTGTTAAAAACTAAAAATAAGAAAAATTTTTTCGTATGAAAAGGTGAACTGCGATGCATCATAATTATTAAATATTTTGCATTTAAATTATATATAATGGGCAATTTAACTCAAATAGGGCACTTTTGGTCGCTTTTTAACAGCAATTTTGTAAGCACGGCCACAACACCAATGTCAAGAAAATATATGAAAATATGGATGGCCACATCCCCATGATGGATGGCCTTTTCTCACTTATATTTTTTTCGTAGTTCCTAGATCCGTTTATATTAAAAAATGGAACTTTAAAGTTGACAGATTTTGCAAACTTGAGAAGAGACCCTAGATAAAAAAATTAGAATTTAAAAAAAAATCTTTAAATAAAAAATAAAACTTTTAGGTATAAAGCTCTTACATTAGCTAAATACACCCAATCTTAAAAACGACCTGATTTATAATCTTTTTAGAGGAAAATATTATTAAATATTTGCATTACACAGTTTAGCTGTTGTAAATTAAAAAAAAATTAATCATTTTGTTTTTTTAAATGTTTTTAATGCTTAAAGCTGACTTACTAAGTTTTATTAAAAAATAAATTATGGATTTGAAAATTCTTTGGATGTCTGATTTTATCTCTGTAGTTAGCCAGTAACCAAAAATTTGTTCCTATGTATTCAGCCAATGGTTTACTCAAAAATTTGTTTGTGTGATGTATAATGTGGTATAACAGTCCTTATTAATCTTATTTTGTTGATTAATTTAGTTTTAAACTTCATATATTTTTTATCTACAGATTAAATGTAAAAATCTTAACCCATCTGTCAAGAATATAAGACAATGCAAGTATGATTGCAAAAAATTTTTTTTTGTATTTTACATTACCCTAGTTCAATTCATCTAGTTATAAATCACTCAGTTTAGGTAGTGAAATAAAATAATTTGTTAAATTGGACCTTTCGTTAAATCCTAGTTGTAGAATAATTTTTTCACGGACCGTAAAATAGGTTGAAAAGGTATGCTATTACCTTTACAACATTAGTATCTTAAAAATTAGCAATTTATTATGACAAGGACGGTTGATCATAATAAATTAAGTTTTTTTGAATTTATTTTAAAGAAACCTTGTTGATCTCTCGTAGAATATATGCATAGAAATTTTACGGCAGATTTTAAAGTTATATTATTGTATATATAATTATCAACTCACGAGAGGCTCTTTGAGATAGTAAAAAATGCATTATGTATAAACTACTTATCTCTCATAAAAAAATAATTTGGCAATAGACATATTAACGGTTTTCTGCATTTTCATTTAAAAATAATTTTTGATTTTTTCATAAAAAACAAACATAATAGACCCCTAATTTTTTAAAATACTAGACATCTATGAAGTGTTTTTCTTATTTATAGATGGCATTTATTTTTAATATATAATACTAACAATAATTACATCTTCAGACAATCTGAATTGGAAACGAGTGCCGTGCTAAAATTGCCTGTTGTTACTTACGGTATGCCTTTATTTTTAATTTTAGGTCTAACACTAATTTTTTAAGTTAAAATATTCTATTTTGTAATCTAATGAAGTTTCTGTAACTCTTGGTTTCAGCTAGTATAAAACTAATGTACAACATTGCTAATTACAATTCTTTCTCATGATTTCAGCCAGCGCAAGAAAAATATTTTTCAAAATTTCTAATCTAAATATCAATATTAGCCCTTTAATAATATTTTAAAATATTTAAGTAATTAAATTTCACGAAAATTATCAAAATGTTTCACGCAACTAATTTTAATTGAACGGATAGCCAATAGTAAAATAAAATATCGACAGCTTTTTATAATCTATGAATATAATAGATAACTTGCTCGCCTTTAAGTAAATTTTGTTTTAAACAAATTTTTAATTACTACACTAAATAATTATGTATTTTTTTTTATTTTATATGTGATATATTAAACATTACTATTTAGGTATTATTAATATTGCATTCTAATTTCATTTAGTACAAAAAAATCTCATGTTTATTTCGAAAATAAAAACATATATATTTACCTGTAAAACCTATTTTATTCTACCTTAACAAATAGTTTTTTTTAAATTATTTATACATTTTCTTGAAGGAAATAAGTAGGCAGGCCTACAAAACCTGACAAAAAATTCATGAAAAAAGTTAAGTATATTTATAAGTATATGAGCCTTATTTCAGTGTTTTATTTTTAATTTTGACCAAATTAACGGAAGTTCCGCACCCAACAGCGATACTTCATATATATCTAGAAACATAACAAATATATGAACATAGACATTTTTTTGCCCCTAAAAAGGTTTGTGACTTTAGTGTTTTACATATTTTAGAATGAAAAAGGATTAAAATTTTTTAAACTGAGGAAATTGACCTTACAAATCAAATTTAAAAGATCAAAACGACAGCTTTGTGTTTTGGGTTCTTTGGCCAAACCTTCGGCTAAATTCTTAATATGTTGGCTAACCACAATCTTCTTAAATCGTTCTTAACAGTTTCTTTTGCGCAGGCAAAAGTGTAAAAAAAAATACAGAGTCAGCATATTATTTCCGCTAATGAATTTTTTTTTAATTCTAAATCTACCTAATTAAAAAATACTTTGGAATTTTGATATATAGGATGTTAAATGTAGAATAAAACTTAAAGGGTTGCTAAAATTATCTGTTACATGGGCACAAAATTTTTGTAATATAATATCAGCAATTTTGATTTATAACTTATATAGGAATTTAGGTTTGCTGGCTATCAGTCAAAGGTCATATTATATAAAAAATTCTAAATTACAAATTTCTTGCAAGCCCAAATTAGGGTGGCAATCAAAACAACGTTTTTCCGAAGGACGCCCTATTTTATTCGAAAAATTAGGTCTGAGTTTTTTTATCCCGTTATAAGGGCTCTCTATACCCGTTTAGAGCTTTATATAACTGGTCCGATCTTACGACGGTGACCTAGGTTTTTGGCTCTCACTTTAGGCACATAATTTAGGGGTTCTGCCTTAGTAGGCACGGCAGCCTTAACAGTTACGTGATTTATATACGAACAAACATGACGTTACGCACGAATTCGAAACCTCAATCTCCTGCGTTTGGGACAGGAATGTTTGCCAATGAACGATATGAGCCGATTCTGTTTTATCATGATGGATCTATTTTAAGCCGCTAACGCATCTAAAATCACTGTACCAATAAGTGATAGGTGCACCATAAATGGCGTACATGAGGCCATTATAAAATTAAGTTTACCCCTTGTAGTGAACTCGTACAAATTTATATTTTATTTAAATTATCTGACTCTTAAAGGTTAGATGATCTTGAGAGCTGATTTGTGAACTACATTTAAGTTGTGCAAAGTTACAAATAATTTTTATCATGTGTTTACTTTTTAAGGATATTTTGATTGTGGTTTATTGTCATAACGAAAAAATAGTTTTTGATTTCGTTATTACATAATATTAGATGTCTAGGGGTTGGTAGGTACAAATTTATGTTTTTAAATTAACAAAAGAAATTTGTATTTTTGTTATATACCTGTCCTATCTTGACATTAATAGACCAATATTTGATAAACTTTTTTAATTATTTATTTTCAGAAAATCAATCAGGGTACAGCAATATCTATTATGTAAATGGCAAGATTTATACTACCGAACGGAAAAGAAGATCAAAGGTTTTAATTATAACAACTTGTTGTATCATAAAATTTAAAAGCCTAAATTAGGTTTCTTAGATATCTAACCTCGGGCACCAACACAATTTACGGAGGTTCCACTCTTTCTTCAATTTTATTTGTAGAAAAAATTAAGCATAAACACCCTATGATTAGAATTATAATAACTTAGCCCAGATTATTTTCAATATGCTGTTTACAATAAAAATTGTTTCTTAATTATTATGTTTTTTCTTTCCACGCGCTTTATTTTTAATTTTTAAGAGGCATGTTTTTAAGGCTCTATCAATTTTGATGGTGCCTGATCCCACTTATAGTTATTTATTGTATATATTAAGGAAATAACCTAAATTGTAACATTTTGTGTCTTGTCTTATTATGTAAAAATGTTAAAATTATTTCAATTAAATATATTTTTTTATTTTATGTCTAGCTATGCCAAAACACTCCTATACTTATACCAATCTCTAAAAACGCATCTTGCTTGGTTTCCCATACAGTGAACACGGAGCCACTGATTATTGGCAAAGACACTTTGAAAGCTGTGATACCAGAAGAAATCCTGTAATTTATGTTTATCAATGGCGTAATTGTAAAAATTCCCAATTTAAACTTATCGGGATTTGACAAGATCGCACAAAGCCCGTAGCCAGGATATTAGAAAATGGGAGCAGCTCGTTTTAATATTAATCTTAAAGAGTTTAGAATTGGTCTTCTAAGATGGCAAGCAATGTAATTAAAAAATTGCTTTCATCATTTTCCATTTGTTTCAATTAAATAAAAGATTAAGAGTCAGAGGATTTTATTGGAAAATAAATTGCGCAAGCCTAGTGTACTTAGCTCTATCATATTTTGATAAACTAGGCGACTAAAATGGCAAACTGTAATAATTTTTGGGGAAAAGGCCCTTTAGTCAAATGCCTAACTAATAAATAACAAAAATAAACTCTTTTGGTAGAGGGGGGAGGGAGGGGGGAAGGCATCAGCTTTAAATGCCTAAACCAATTGTAATGGACATAATAATGTTCATCTTTTACACTTTATTAAATTTTTGTATAAAAATGTGAGTCTCCAGAGAATTTAAATCTGTTCGATATTAAGGCACATATATTAATGTTTTGTTACAGAAATAAATTTTTGAAAAAACTAGTTTTGTAGTATTTATCATTCTTTTCTATAATTTTATAAATTGGTTTGGTTGAGAACGCAATAAATAAGAAAATTATATGAATAAAGTAAAAGATTTGAAATATTTCTTAAAAATTCATTTAATCATCATTCATATTTTACTTAAAAACTTTTGATTTTTTAACTTTTAGTTCTGGTAAGTCTTTAAAAATACATTATAATTGTTTTTAAATACATTTATTAATCTAAATACATTATTTTAAGTGTGAGTAAAGTAGCCGAAAAGATTGATCTTTTAGAAGTGAAACTTATTTTTATTTAATGCTAAGTCTTGCTAAATTATTATTAATACAAGATATTTGGATAAACTTGAAAGCGTTAAACTGTTTAAGTAAGTTATATGAGTTTAAAAAAATGTTAATTATGTGCTTTAACATGAAACAGCAGGGACCTTTTTATATGAAATATCTATATTTAGGGATACTGGCCTAATTAAACACAAACAAATTCAATTTAAAGAATAAAAAAATAAAATTAAATTTATTCTTTTGTATTTTGAGTGAACCGCTTGCATCATTTATGAAGGGCGATAGAATAATGGAATATGTGTCCACTAAAAAAAAATTGGAGCTTAAAATAACAAACCTTGTTAAAAAATATATAAAATGTGAATTCTGTTTTGAATAGAAAGTTTTTAATAATTAAGGTACATTATTTCCTGTAGCCTTTGAAAAAATGGAATAACGCCTTATGATTCATCATAAGTAACTTTATCAAACATAAAATTTTTTACTAAAATTTATATTTCCTTGTTTTTGATTGTTATTAGGAAAATTAATTAAAAAAAAACCTTTCAAACCCCCCACAATTTATGAAGCCCGTAATATTATAATGTTCTCAATAAATAAAATTTTCACATTTTGAGTTTCTTTCTGATTAACAAATAAAAAAAATATAGAAATCTTGCAAGAAATTGCGCCAACGTTATAACAGACGTACTCTCAAGGATCTGAAGTAAATTATATTTTTTTTATTGCCTTAAAAGTCAGATAGATTTTATTTACACTGGTGATTTGATTTTTAGTGTGTTTTTTAAAAAAAAACAATTGGTAGATTTTTTTTCTTAGCTTTCGGAAGAAGAGCTCGTTTTGGATTTTGACTTATAATTGCTAAAATTTGCACTCACGCCATTCATTTTTAATCGGCTCTTATTTTGGACGCATTAATTAGGGCCTATCTACTGCCTTTGTATGTCACTCAGCAGCTTTAAAAGGGTTATACATGTGCTCTTTTTTCCAAAGAAAAATAATCGACTATGAACGGGTTTGAATCTTCATATGAAAGAATTTTTGTACCACGATGCTAGCGAATGTCTCGTTTTGATTTATGTAAATGTTAACCATTAGGTCATGAGAATTCCAAAACACTATATAAATACTTACTTGTACATTATATATTTATTATAATTGAAGGCATTTCCCAAAATTCTAATCTAATGTTTTAGTCGTAATTAGCACCAAACTTGAACTAAAATGAACAGTTGCCATTGATATTGGCGTTTTATCTTTTAATGTAATATTGGGGAAAGGGAGGACTTTGAAAAAATAGGCCATCAAATTTTTTTTGAATCCAAATTCTCTCAGAGTTAAGGAACACATAAAATATAAATATTTTTTTTATTTTTATGTGTAATTTTTAACATTTTCCCCTTGATTTTAAATGTTTATAGCTGATTAAATAGTGTAATTTAAAAATGGTACATAATTCGAAGTAAATTTGATTTTAATTTGACTTATTTTGGTCATCTAGATTTGTAAAATGTGTAAATTAGGATAGGCATTTTTACCTTTTTCTGCAACAAAATATTAAAAAAATATAAATATTTGTTGAATAAACAAACGCAACTTTGTACGTCCCAAAATAAATAACTTTACTTCTTGTCGTTTAACACTGACATTTAGAGCCATGATAAAAAACTTAAGCTTAGATTTATGCCAAATATTTATTTTAATATCAAAATGCATTTCTGAAAAATAAATTTGACAATAATCTACTGGTCTTGTCATTCGATAGGTTTAATTATACGGTGTGCTAGACTTTGGGCGCTCCGAAGAAGGGGGCGGGTATAATTTATTTTAACCCGGTATTCTATATGTCATATATTATTTAACTTTTAAAGAATGCAATAAATAAGCCTATATGACAATATAACTGACCCTAATGTTTCCAGATATTTTTCATGTATATTATTCCTTACCCGCCGCTTCAGCTTCTTTTAAATAAACAATTTATGGATTCGCCTATGGTTGTTTAAGTTATATGTGTTGTTTAATAATATTTTTTCAATTGCAGAAGGGCAAGTGAGAGATTGCAAATACCACTCCTTCCACTGAAAAAAAGTAATTTAAAAATTATTGTGTTCTTTTAATTACAATTGTTTTTTTGCGTTGTGTTTCAGCAGCTACTTCAGGTGAAAAGGTATGACAAAGTAAGAACGGTCCTCCTTCAGTCTTACTTTCTTTCAAATTTTTGTCAGGCCTATTAATAATTCTTTCCCCATTTTTTTTCTTTTCACATAAAACTATGTAAAAAAAAATTGGGACTTTAAACAATGATTTAAAAAAAATGCAGTTTAATTCTATATATTCTGATAAATAACATTTTTATTTTAAGAATAAGATCATATATAAAAGCCAATTCAAAATATGTAAACATAACACAGGTCAACAATTTTTTGAGAGTTATGAGTTAACTTCAGAGATCAAACTTGCCATCTTAGGGAATATTAAATCTGTTTACCGTTTTTCCAAATCAAACTTAGTTTGCCAGGTATAAACATTAAAAATTTTAGAGAAAAAGGTAAAAAAAAACAAAAAAGATTTAAAATTTAAACTTCAAATAATATTTTTTTTAAACCCCGATAATACATCATGTCGTATTTAAGTTTGGACGCAAAATATTTTGTATTATCTAAATGCCGATGTAAGAGCTTAATATATTAATAATTTATTTTCCATTATTTGTGATTTAAAATATAAGTTACAAGGAATTATTATATGCATTGTAGATTTTTATATTTTTTCTTCAGGTTATATTTAGATCTGTAAATTTGGTCAAAAAAGGGCCATTTTTTGTTATAGACGAATCTAAGGAGCCAAAGACAAGAAACTAAAAAAAACAAAATATATATAAGAGATTAGGCCATCACGGGATTGCATTCTTTTATGTTCTCATAACAATCTCTTTTCTGGCATTGATATTTGTTGACCTGTGATATTAAACTAAAAAATTTTAAAAGTCGATGAAATATATAGTTATATACTCAATTTTAATAATTAAGGATATTTTTGATATTTTTTTTATTTAAACTAATTAAAATAATATCAAATTTTATCATCTTAATAGTAAATAGCACTTGATAACAATAAAACAATACAAACAATTTTAACGGGGTTTGAGGAGCCTAAGATAGCGATCATGGTTCTACATTTTCTATAATGCCTCTAATTTTTATTATGCCTAAAGTACAAAAATATACAAATATTTTTTTTAAATTATTGGAATATTTAAATTCTTAAAAAAACATCTCTAGAAAAAATTACTACTTTAATTTATTAGCTATTTACTTTTAAGGTTTTTTAAATAAAAAAACATGTTTTAGGCCAAAAACAAATTTTTCTTACAAAAATAAGAAAAAACGTTAAATTATAGAAAAAACATTTGCTACGTTATTAAAAAAATGTTTTTATAATCTAATTTCTACCCACACAATATAGAAGCTTAAAGAACGCCAAAAATATAAATACTATTTACATAATTAAGTTAAAAATTCTAAAATTAATATGATTAGTACCAAAAACTTGATCAATAACGATAATTGCTATAAGCAATTCTCAAAATTGCCCAAACTTCGTTGTCCGCTGAAATCAAATTATAATTATTTTTTACTAAAAACTTTAAATTCAAATTTGTAAAAAAAAGCTAATATTTAATTTTTGATTAGAGTAAATCGTTAAAAATAAAATTGGACGACATGATCAAAACATTTTAAACTGCTTTTCTAAATCCATATTGTACATAATAAAATTTTTTTAATTTTTGAATTTAGAGGCACTCAGCTCACCTGTAATATACAATTTGAGTGACAGAACTGTTAACAATACCCGAAAATATTTGGTATATAATTTCGATATTACGTTAAATTAAAGGCCTCATTATAATGCATGTATTTAGTACAATTATTCATGTTTTTTACAAATAATTTGCAAAAACTAGATTTCAAATGTAAATCAATATTTAAAATATGTGCACATTTTTAAATACAGATTTATTATTTTATTCCTATACTTTTTTTTAATCTTTGTGTAATAATTTTGTTTTGTGTTTTATAAGTTTTGCCGAAAGACGCCGATATTAAGGGGAGGATTAGCGACCGGATTCACAACGGCACCTAAAAACTATATGCTATGGGCTGACTTTCAGCCCGACATCCAGAAACGAATTCCATTCATTGCTCGGTAAATTTCTTGCAAATTAAATTCAAAATGTTCAAAATACCTATAAGCACACTCATATGAAAAGATTTTAGGAGAATTTTTGTTTAATTTAGGACTATACGATTAATTAAGCAATTTAAAATACTTAAAAATTTTTCTAATATCTTTTAAATACATATATATGTATACAAATCAGGGCTGGGAAAAAAACTAAATGGGCTTTTTTTTAACAAGTTTTTGAGTTTTTTTTTCCAAATGCCCACAAACTGGTGGGCATGGCAAAAGAAAAGCCTCTCTTCTTGCTTAAAGAAAAGGGGTTAAAAAAAGCCCCTTTTCTTAAAAAAACTCCTAGGAGCTTTAAGAAAAAATAACTTACCCATCAAAATTTTTTGAAATTATTATAAAGAAAACATAAAATGGGTTTTTTGGGGCTCTTTTTAATAGCCACTTTTTGGTTTTTTTTGCCCCTTTTCTTAGTAAGGGCTTTTTTTAAATTCTTATTTTGGCCCTTTATTTTTGCCCCCCTTTCTTTTTTTATGTTTTAGGGGAAAAAATGAGCCAGAATTTTTAGGCTCATTGTTTTCCCAGCCCTGATACAAATTTGATTTTGGGACCGGGAAATGACATACAAGATAGGAGTATAAATTTTTGTTATCAAATTTTAGTGTTTCAAAATTTCTTTAGCCGTTATAGACATCTCCCAAATGAACCTCAATTTAAAAATGAAATTGTTTTAGATAAATTTTCATATAAAAATTGTTTTAAACATTTATTGCCACTCAAAATCCTATGCCAACTTTTATTTTTAATAATCATGGCATATATTTCTATAAAATGAAAAAAAAAGTGGACAGTGAGCTCACCTCAATATTATGTGTAAGAATTAATTAAAATAATGTCCTTATAATTATGGCGGTACATAAAATAAAATTAATTTTTTTTATTTTCTACTTACGAGTGTAAAGATTGTAAATTAATTCAATTCTTTTATATTATAAAATATTTTAGAATTTTACCATCAAGTAGTTTTTTTTACCATTATTGATGCTCTATTAATTATTTTGATCCTCTCTTTAAACAATATTGAATTTTTTTTAAAATGTTAATATATGTTGTAGGACATTCTGGCGCATGTAATTTCAAAATAAAATATAGTTTTTTATTATGATAAACAGTTAAGGATTTGAAGAAAACCACAATGTTTTGAGGTGATTAGAGAAATTTTTGACAATATAGCATTTTTTTTTATAAATTAAAGAAAATTTAAATAAATTTAATAGAAAAATTTGATATTATAATTTAGTTGGTAATTCAATCATTTTAAAAGTTTCTCCAAATCTTTTAATGCCCTACAACTTATTTATACTTATGCAAGTCAAAAAAAATGTATTTGTTTTTTTTTAATTAACTCGTTTTTGAGTATATAAATCAACAAAATTTTACTCTAATATTCAGATTAGGTGTAAACTAAGCATGATTTACAATACCACTTCTCTGTTTTGATTTTTTACACAAGTCAAAAATATCACAATATTGGGAAATAATACACTTCTACAACTTCTAGATTAACAAAAATACTTAGTCTAACAAAAACTTAAAAATCAGATGTCCAGCTTAAAATTTCTTTCCTTTATTATATATAATGTTTAAATTTTCATGAAAAATCTATTATAAAACTTATTACTTATATTACAATTATAGTATTTGGCTTCTAGGTTGCGAAACAATTTATTTAAATATTTTTTTAAATTTGACAAGCTGTGAATAATCACTAAGAAAAAACCGTAAAGTATTGATAAAACAGCAATCACAGCGGGACTTTTATATAATAGATTTAAAGTTTTTGTAGATCTGTTACAATATTTCATTCTTACAGTGCTTACCACATTATAGTGTAGTCAGTGTTAATAAAAATGGCTAATGATCACAATGTGGCCATCGACCACTAAATTTTCGATCGTGATCAATACTAAATGTAATCGTGATCCATTTATTTTACAATTAAATATATAATGGTCGATGACCACAATCAATATAAGACATTAACTATTTTTTTGCAAACACTGGTCATCTAAATGTGGTCAGCACTATATATTCTAACTTGATTAGGAAATTACACTCTAAAGACTGAACGCGAATTCTGGAATGGAGAATTTTTTAATAAAACTTGGATCATGTATAACGGTATATTTTGTAAAATTTAAGCGTAAATATATAAATTTAAAATTTGAAATGGTAAACCTATTTTGATGTAAAAATAGTTTTGAGAAAATTGTAATTTGTGATTATTAAAATGCGTTTTTGCCTTTTTCACCAACAAAATATAATGATATGAATTACATACTCTGAAAAAAAAATTCGATATATTTATATATTATTTTATTTCTAGTATTTCAAATGTTTTACTTTTTCCATTATGTTTCTCTTATAAATTTTTTGTTTATTAAGATTTTGTTACACTTCTACTATTTTCATAAAAAAAAATTTGACCAAATTGATTGATTTTGCGACCTCAAAAAAACCTTAAAGTAAAAGCTACTTTTTAATTTATAAATAAATTTTTTGTAAAATGTTGCTATTTTAAATAAATAACAAAAAAAATATTATGCTATCAATCTTTCGGGAAAGTTTATTCTTAAAAGAAAAATAAAACTCGAAGTGTGTAATTTAAAATTCTCTCCGCTATATCTAAGAATAAACAAAACACTTATTATGTATTCTTAATATAAATTATTGCATCTTATTAAAGTTGTGTGTAAAAATTATTTTGTGTAAATTAAATGCTATCTAAAGGTTTATTAGAAATTTTATTTTTCTGTGTTTTAAAATAAAAAAACATAAATTACAAGAAAGTTTCCAATTTTTTTCTCTTTAGGGTGGCAAATCTATGTATATTTTAGCCTTTTTTTTTATTATACCAAAATAGTAGAAGAAATTTGGGAAACATTATAGAGATTATTTTCCCCCTTATTTTCCCACTCATTGATTTTTGTTGGCCTATGTTATACAACCCTTTTTTTTAGCATGATTGGCTTGCATTTTTTCGCTGTCATTAAGATTTTTTATATTTATAACTTTTGAATATGGCCAATCAATTCATTCACTGAACTAAATTTCTTAAAATGTAACCTAAATTGGTGTTAAAAATTTTTAATTTACAAAAAAATATCTTTTTAAATGTTGATAATACAAGGCAACAAATTTTTGAATTCCTGAGCCAACTACAGAAATCTAACCTCTCATCTTAAAAATTTATTTTTTTTAACGCTTTTTTAATCAGACTTAGTAAGCACTGTAAACATAAGAAATTTTAGAATAGTCAAACCACAAAAAATGTTGAAAAAAATTATTTGTGTATTTAAAAGAGTTAAACTTGTAAATTTAAAAAATAATATTTTTACAAAACAAAATTTAATTTGGTTTTTCGTTGTGCCAAATGTATTGTACAACCTAAGAGTTCTCAATACTTTATTTTTTATTATTTAAGATTATACATAAAAATTACAAGGGATTTTTATATGTAGAAAATACTCCTGAATTTTTTCTTTTTAGGGTATTCTCAAAAGATTGCAACTCTGACAATAATTTTAAAAGGGGCTATTTTTTTGATATATATTAATAAGGAGCCGAAGGGGTAATTACATACAAAATAAGGCCCTTAAAAATATTGTGGTCATTTACATTTTCATAAATTCTTTTTATTTATTACTGATATTTGTTAACCTGTGTTATAATTTCCTAACAATTTCTCCTTTATTTCATAATTATGATAAATTATATTTATACAATATATATAGATCAAAATAATGGCTCTCCCTACGCAGCAATGATTATAAGAACCTACGAAAGGAAAGAAGGTAGGACTTTATGGTTTTTTTTTTGGTATACAAATTTTACTAAATAACAAATAAGGTATTAAAGCATGCAAGGACACCTTTTATATAAAAAATGATGTTTATTTATTAGTACTATTAACATTTTAAAATTGAATGTGGTGTATGAAACCCTAATATATTACGGTATAACATATGTATGTATATGAAATTTATATTTAGGTCTGAAGTCTTATGGTCATATTTATTTTTATAGATTGAGCTTGAGGGCAGCTTGGTATTTATTGACCCAAAGATCTTTAGGAGAGATAGCGGTTAGGGCATATGAGCTAGTGTTGTATATTGTCAGATGCTGATTTGCAGTCAAAGCAGATATTGTTTAAAGATGATTTCAGACGTGCCCTGAAGTTGAGGCATTATTTATTGATGTCGGCGCCATCGACAAAACAAAAAATTTTTTTTGAGAGATTTTCTATCATCTCATTAAAAAAAACCTACTATTTCATTAAAAACCTAGGGCATGTTTTTAATTTTTTTTAGTTTGTTATAATATTTTTGGAACAACTTCAATATATTAATTTTTTATAATTGAATGTTATCGTAAATTTTTATTTTAAATGGAAACCACTATAATCAGCTTACATTTAGTATTCATCTCAAGTTTTGTGCTTAGTACTTTGCGGCCATATTGTGCTGTTTAACAAAAACATATAAATTTGTCAATATTTACCTTATGTTTTCTAGCACATTCCATCTACAAAATTAAAAAAATTTTATGTATGCAAGGGGCATATAATCCAAAGGCAAAATAATATTTTAATTCGGCTGAGTTTATTTTATATGCCAGCTTGACTCTAGTTACAATTATTTTTTATGTGTTTGCATCTAATGATTAAAAAGTGAAAATAGAGAACTAATTAGGTCAAGATTACAAATAATAGTATGTTATAAATAAGATTTAAAAATTAATATAAAACATTATTTTATTTTATCGAATTACATAAATTAATTTATAATTATGAAATATAAACATATATTTAAACCTTTTTTATACCCTTGAAAAAAAAATTATTTATCAAATATAAATTTTGCTAATAACATTTATTAAACGCCATTTTTTCAAAGATATTGTTAAAATATTTGGTGCCTAAATGGCATTATTTTGTCTTATTTATTTATTTTCAAACACATAAATGATTTAATTTTTTAAACCTTTTTTGTCTATTATATTATGTTAATTGGAAAAAATTATTTTAGAGGTCAAAGATTATAGTTGTGGTATCTAGGGTGAGGCAATCAAATTTGTTAATCCCTATTTCACTATGTAAAACTTTGAAAAGAACATTAACAGGCCTTGATGACAACGTACCTCAATTCATTCTTTTCCGAAATATTTGACACGTCAATTATATTCTTCCTTTGTTAATAGATTTCTGTCTACATGTCTGATATTCGTCACTAAGCTGGATTACTAATAAAACATTAAAAAAAATTTGGTTCGATATGTATTGTAAACTCTCTCTGTGTCATCCATTTAAATTGTTATCAATTTATATGTTTAGTTTATCGAATCAAAAAATGGGTTTTTACATCAATAACTTTGGATAGACCAAAACTCTAACGCAGATTTATACTAATTATCTTGTGTTTTATTGTCACATTATGTATAAATTGGCCCGATCTATATAAACGCAATTAATAAATTTAGGAAATCAAACATATTATAAAGTGGTTATGAAATTACCGAACGCCACTCAACACGTATTTCGAGTATACCGAGCCTCCAAGAGCTCACCTGATCTCAATATCCGCAAAAGTAAAATGCAAATTTTGTCTCAATATTAAAATTTCTTTTTTAATCGAATAACACCTCTAAGAAAATGTTTATTTGAATAACTATATTTAGTGTAAATAATTACGGAAAATTCAATTGACAATTTTTTCAACGATTTAAAAAAATTATTTTACAAAATTGGATCAAAATTAGTTTGTCGACATAAAAGATAGCTTTTTAAAAAAAAACAAATTTTTTTGAAATAATTTAATTTAGAAATTTTATAATTTTAGCAATATTTAAACAAACGATGGCATAAAAAATTGACAAATTAACTGCGTTATTGAAAAAAAAATCCTTTAATATATACAATAAAGGTGCGAGAATTTATATAAAAAAAAGATCAAAATTTTTAAAATTTATTAATTATAAACTGGTTAATAAGTATTGTCACATAATATTATTAAATAATAAATAAAAATATTTCGGTACCAAGTAGTTACTTTTTTTATTTCAGTAAATATATAATAATAGTTGGTGTTGTATTGTTAAATATAAAATAATAGTTGGTGTTGTATTGTTAAATATAAAATAATAGTTGGTGTTGTATTGTTAAATATAAAATAATAGCTGGTGTTGTATTGTTAAATATATAATAATAGTTACATATGTATTGCAAAACATTGTTAAGGTTGTTAAAAAAACCCATGATCGTTTTTAAATTTAAATAGAATTAGAGAGCAAAATAATTTTTGTTTATAATTTTCTAAATTTGAAATTTAAAATTGCGATTTTATTATGTATACAGAACGATCAATTGGACCAATCAGTAAAAAATATCTACTAACATTAATATTGTGTCTTTGTTAAATTAAAAATTCTTTGATTTGTATAAGATTTAAAAAAAATTATAAAAGGTTTATTTTTTTAGAACCGTTTTTTGCGGATGGTGTCGCACCAGGTAATATAATCAATCAATCCATTAAAGTTTTTATGCATGTAGCTTTTATTATTTACACTAACAACAAAATATTTTTTTTATCAATTTATGATTAGTATGCAGACCCGACTGAGGACAATATTTTAAATGCTTAATATACTGAAAAAAACATTTTGACGGTTACCATTGGTGTTCATCTGCCGAAGGCGTGCTTATTTTTTTATCTAATTTGGTTTTTAAGGGTCTATAAATATTTAAAATTTGCTATGTATTAAAATATTTTTCAAATTCATGTCATAATACCCATATCTATGTATATCTACACATTTAAAAATAAAAATTAAATGTTTATTTGCAATAATGATTATTAAAATAATTATGAAATAATTGTTTATTTTTTATATTTGTAAGTTGTTTTTTTTTTCAATGTTTTAACAGAAACTCAAGATATAGTTAATATATTTTTTAATGTGTAATCGAAAATTTATACTGGGATCAAAACCATTAGCAAATTATATATAATTATGTATAAAGTCGAAGTCCAGCAAAAAAACAAATTTTGAAATTAACGAAATTAAAAAAAGGATAAAAAAATATGAAAGGACTTAAATGTGTAGCAAAAATTTGGCCAATATATTACGAAAGTAATAATTAACATTATAAATGAATTATTATGATCATTCATACATATTGTTAATGATTAATTGTTATTGATTGCTTTTGTAATCATTAATAATATGAATGAGAATATGATCATATATAAAAAGTACTAAAATTTTTAAGAAACCAGTGAGTTAAATATATTGACTCACAATTTTAATTATTTAAGCCTTAGAATCATTTTCGCATTTATTATTTCATCTTATGTTAAACAATCAAAAGTTAAGGGAAAATAATTTAATTTTATAAAATAATAAAAATTAAAAAAGTATTAGTTTTGTCCATATTGAAAAAAAAATAAGTTTTGATTATAGTTTAATAATTTTATTTACATATTAGAAATTTATTTAGACAAAAAAAAATTTTCTATAACTAAACCCACATATATGTGCTGTAAGATTTTTAGCGAGCCCTCCTATTTTATTGTATCAACTTTCCTTTTATTATTAATAAATATGAAATTATCATATACCAAAAATTAATTATTTTTTAATAAATATTTATTTTTAAATGCTAAATTTTTTTTTTAAAATACAACTTACAATTTTATTTTGGCATTAACCTTGATTTAAAATAAGGATATTTTCTGGCTGCTTTTTATAAGTTTATTTCATAATTTATTTATTATAAATATAGAAATCATTGGTATGTATTTAATGAATTTCTATCACTAGCTAAATGTGAAATCTTGAATGTAATTTGTGGTGTGTGGTTTAATATAGGCAAAGAATTTTGTGGACCTTAAAATCTTGCAAAAAAAACTATAGATACTTATTTTAGTGTTTAATTTGAATGGGTAAAAAATATTTATGAATGTTAAATTAATTTCAGTAATTTTTATTAAACTTTTAAAATTTATACTAATAATTAAATGTTTTTATTATCAATTGCATGTAATTCCTTTAATTACTATGTTTATTTGTATGTAGAAGGGCCGGTTGCTGATGAAGGTATTGAATTTTATAAGAAAATTTAAAGATATACTCAGGTGAACATTTTTTGAGAGTTTACACCTCTAATATTAGGCAAATCCGTGTACCTTTTTCTAATCAAACCTAGTAAACCGGTTTCACATTGAAAATTATTGAAAAATATGTCAAGAAAATGTACAAATAATATTTTTTTTAGATATTTTAGATACACTGTTAAATTTAAATTTAAATATTATTAAAAACCATTAATATAATGTTATACTAAAAAATTTTATTTCTCATTATTTAATATGATATAAGTTACAAGAAATTTTATATAAAAATAAAATTCTATTTCCTTTGTAGAGTTTTTCGAGGTCAAAATCGGTCAATTTGGTCAAAAAGGCCAATTTTTAATGTGAATTGTTTTAAGGAGGACGAAAGTTACCAAATAAATATTATAGATTGAGGGAATGTAAACTTCATAAAATTATCTGATTTTGATAATTGATTGTGTTGTGCCCTATAATTATTTTTAATTAATTTAGCACTTGCGCAAGGTAATATTTTTTTATATCCAAGTTTCTAAACAAGATAGATTCTGCATATGCACCTGCAAAATCGGATTATTTATTTTGTATAATTTTAGGGCGGCTAATGCAACTATAAAAATATAACTTAAAATATTTTATCTAAACTTACCTGCTTATAGCAAAATATATAAAATAGCAAGGTGCTGAGATAAATTTGTATTATGGCCATATAAAAACTTGCAAGACCGATGACTATCATTGCAATAAATTTAAATTAGTAAAATATAGAAAAAAATATTTTTTTAAAAAGCTTTAATACTTGTATTAAAAAAAACTAGTATAAATTATATCATTTTGATGCATTTTTATTTTTTTAAATCAGATTTAATTCAATTAAATGCAAAAAATTTGTTTATATAATACTGTATAATTTAATTCTATCGATTCTTTAGCCTAGAACACAAATACGATTAATTTGTTATTTAATTCAAAAGGCCAAATAATTAAAATAAAATATATATACAAAATTAATATATTTGTTTGTAAAATTTAAAGAATACTTAATCTCATAATCCTTGAAAACATTGACAAACTTTTTTAATCAAAAAAGCTGATTAATATTTCCACAAATCTTAAGTTTGACATCCCATTTTTTGACTTATAAATATGTTGTCAAATAATAAGAAAATATATCATATTAAAAGTTCAAATATTTGTTATGGATAAAACTTAAAACATTGATTTATTAAAACCAATGTGTTCAAATTTTAGTTGTTGGAAACAATTTAGCTAACTGGTTGCCTCAATATTTGGGTAATATTTAAATTTATTATATTTGCTTTCATAAAATGGGTTTCTAATTCAAGCGCCAAGTATATATAACCAGCATATAATTTTAAGGAATATCAATTTTCACTCGTCTAACAAATCGTCTACTATTTTAATGGATATAATCCTTTATATGCATTTTTAAAATAATGGCTATAAAATTTTGTCTATATTAAAAATTTGACTTTTTTTATCCTAAAAAAAATAATTTAGTAAAAAATTTGGTTCACGAGCGGTAATATTTTTAATGAAGTAGTATTGGAATGAGCTATGCAAAAAAAGTATAAAAAATTACACAATTCAACAAATTTCTGAAACTTGAATTAATCAAACCTACCATCTTCGGAGTTTTCAAATTCGTTTTTTTTAACCAAACGTCATCTATAATTATCTAAAAATTTTAAAAAATTTTAAAAAAGTAAAATTTTATAAACAAAAATATAAAATTTTTGTTTGCATATTTACAATAGCTTATTGTTAAAATCAAACTTAATATATCATTTTTATTGACAACCGATAATTATCATGTCTTTTAAATTTTGATTGTAAAACATTATGTATTATCTATGTGCTGATGTAAGAGCTTTAAAAAATTTTATACCTCTTTATTTGATATAAAAAAAAGTTCCAAGAGATTTTTATAATAAATAGATTATTAAAATTTTTTTTTAGGGTATTATGCGGTCGCAAAATCTGTCAATGATATTGTTGACCTGTACTCTAAGAGCAAAAACAATACATAATTATTTTATTAATTTCTGATCTGAAAATATACTTATAATATATAGAGGTTTTAAAAATTGAATAACCTTGAACTTGCCTTTTAAAAATAAGGCCATGTGCTCTAGAAGTTTAATATATGAATCAGACCCATTTACTAAAAAATAGATGATAATAAAACAAACAAACAATTGGTTTGAAGTTTCTTTCATACCTTTCCCTATTCAGGGGCGCCAGGCCTGTTAGGGCTTTGACTCCCTTAACCCCATCAAAGCAATTAATATTGCCGACGGGTTAAATAATAAGAATTCGCACGCCGGCGATCTAGGTTTTTAGCCTAGGATTCAATTTTTCCCAAAAAAAAGCTTCCCGTGCACGGATTCAAACTCGCAACCTTCTACATGTAAGACAGGAAGTTTTGCCATTATGCTATCTGAGCCGACATATCTAATAATCAATCTTGTTTTGAAATCAAATAGAATTTTTGGTTAATAATACAAAGAGACACATTTTAATAGGTGTTAGCTTACTATAGAATAGAGATTAATCATAAACAAAGTAATTTGCAACACCTATCATCACAAATATTTAAGGGCGCGTTCAGACTCATTTTTTTTTTCTAAAATTTTTACCTTTTGACATTAAACGATTTTTTACAAAAAGTCGCCAATTTATATTATTAGCATTTAAATAATTTTCTGAAAGAAAAGTTTTTAAAAAATTTTGACAAAAAAATATATTTTCAATAAATTCAAAATTTTTAAATTATTCAAAAAAATGAAACGAGTCTGAACCCGCCCTAACGTAAGATCCTAGGGTCATTAAAGTTTTTATATATTCCAAGGGTGGACGATTAAAAGTATTAGTCTCGAATCTTAACTTTTAAGTAAAATGAGTTCTAAAAAGTGTCATGTAATTTTATTTCATTTACTCAATATATACAATAAATAAAGACCTTAAATAGATTATAAAAATATTTTAAAAGTGCATAAAATTAGTTTGGCAAAATAAATTATTTAATTTAAATAAAACACCGTTCCATTGTGGGTTTAATTTTGACATTTTGAAAGGTTCTGGTATTAGAATTTGATCCAAAATACAAGGAATTTTGATCGAAATTAGTAAAATGACGCAGTTAAAAAAAGTTAAATTAAATTATTTTTCTATATCAAAGTGGTCATCATTTCTACTAAAGGTTAAAGTTTGCCGTGTATTTTATTACTTTATTAGATAAGGGAAAATATTTGAATGAAAAAATATAATTTATATATTAATTTCTAAAATATATTATATTATCTTAGGAAACGAAGGTAATATTTTAGTCTAAAATAATTATTTTGATTTCCTGTTAAATAATATATACATAATTTTTTTTATCATTTTAGAAACTAAATTTCTCTCATTATTTTTATATTTGTATTTTTACATTACAATTACCTTTTTTGATAAAAATACATCGAAAAATAAAATATATTTGAGATGCAACCTTTAAGATTTGTTTTAATTTCTGTAGGCGTGGCTATATTATTATGTACACTTTAATCTACAAGAATCAATAAATGATCAACGAAAATTTAATGGTCTATATGATGAATTCCTTAGTTTGAGCTTGTCACCATTTCATTATAAATATGCATTTTTATTACTAAAGAAAACTCTTATTAGATTCTTTTGATTATATAAAATGCAAAAAAGCACTTACCTTACATTTTTACTGATGTTGCATCGTTCCATTTAATTTTAATTAGATATGTAAAAGTTTTAAAAATAAGATATAGGGAAGCGCTAAGTGAGGTTATTAAATTTAAAATTTAGTTTTATTTTGTTTGGCTGAAAATTTAGTTAAGTAGGCAATTATGTAAGACTAATTAATTATTACATACAAATAAAATGAGGCCATAAATTGCTAAATATTGATTTTAATAGGACACTAAATGAATCCATAATTATAATTTAACTAAAAAAAATAAATTTAATAAAATTTAAATTTGGTATGTATTATATACACCTAAAACGAAAATAATTTGTTGCAATTCTAAACATATATACTAAAACCAAGAAAAAATAAAATTATTTAATAAAAAAAAGTATTTTTTATGTTTATTTTTTCTGACCTTATAGTGAAATCAATTTTAATATCTCTATTATTATTTAGTTGTTGTAGGTAAGTTTTATTTATATATTCTTAATTCTATTTGGACAGTAATTAACAAGTTAATAAATAATTTAAATAAATAGTTAAATTAGATTTTATTTAATGCCTAAATTCAAATTTTGTAATTTTTTAAAATATTTTAGCTTACGAAGATGTGCCAGGTATTTTTTTTTATTAAAACATTATTTTAAAAAAAATTTGTATTAGGGGTTCAATTAAGAATGTATTTTTTTTTGTATATGTATTTTTTAATTTGTATTCACATTAATAATTAAAAGCCTTTTTGTGTTAGATTTCTTTAGGGTATTATTTTAAAATAAATATAATTGATATGCACTTAATATACTTAAAAATTATGATATTTATATTTAGAGGGATATGGTATGTTTTAATAGTTATATTATGACCAATTTTGATTTAACATACAAATAAGCAAAAAAAAAATTTAAGGCATTGGGAAAATAAAATATTTTTAATATGGCTAAATTCTTTTACTATAACATATGATCTTTAATTATCTAAGTATTCGGATTTATCTAATTTAGATATTTTGTCGATTTTCTTATATAGAGCCTCTATTGGTGGGCGCCAGCTTTAAAGGTTAAGCTGTTATAGTTTGATATTTATTAAATTGTTTAATGACCTGGGAGCCTATTTTTTCATTTTACAGGCTTAATTTGGGTTAAATTTAATGCTTAAAAGAAGAAAATAGCATTATGATGTAATAGATTTTGTCTTCGATATTAATTATTTTTATATGGAAGGAATAAATTCATTTTAGTACTTGTAACCTTTTTAAATTATTTCTATTTCGTATTGAATCTAAGTTTTACACCTAGCCTAAATTTAATTTTTTCTCCTAAGTAATAATTCCTAGTGTAGGCCAATAATAAAATTACCAAAATTAATCTCCAACTTAATTTAAACTTCTACCTAGTGCGCTCATCCTAATTTGATAAAAAAATGTTAAACAAGAGAAGATACATTATTAGCCAAATAAAAAACGATTCGAAACAAGGACCAAATAAAAAAAAATTAGTGCAACATTTAGTAGATAAAGGAAATTGATATCAGATACGTCTGGTAGTTTATTAATTTGTAAAGAATAAATATTTTTTACATAATGATCCTGTTTATTTTATCAATTTGTTGAGCCGATGATTTTTGATAAATTTTGATATAAAATATGGCTATTTTTTTGTTATTTTTTTTTATCTTGTCATTAATGATTCTATTTTACGGTATTTTTTTCATTGTTACCAAAAAAAAATCCGGGATCAAATAATTATGATGTAGATGTGAATTGATTAAGTTTAATTGACAATTCACAACTTTAAACTGATTATTTAGCAAATACCAACTTTACATTTAATAATGAAATTTTAATTTTAAATATTGAATTATTATTTAATAGATGAAGTTTTCGCAAATTTCGAGGGTATACCTTTTTAATTTACTTTAATCTAGCTTTTTGGCATAAAAATCAGCATAATGCTTTTTATGATTACTTTCAGCTTTAATCAACTACTTCTAAAAATTTTTCTATAATGCGGAAAATTTTGTTAGCTTAATTACATAATTTAACAATTCTAAATAGATGTGTTTATAATTAAAATATACCTTGTAAATTTAAGTTAAATTATGGTTATTTTAGCATTTTTATAATTAGGCTTACTTAGTAAAGGTCTTTATAATAGGATGTTCTATTTGCTAATTTGGCAACGATTAAACAAATATAGGTGTAATAAAACCACTTTTAAACAAGTGTGGGCTATTGAGAGCATATTGTTGTGCCATATACATTATACTAATGCTTAAAGTATAATAAATTTTTATTTATTTTTATTTTTTAACCAATCAGAGTTTCGTATAATTTCAAATATGCCCGCCCCCTAACTTTAATAAGGTTAATTTAAAGCAGGGCCCGAACTTTAAAAATATTGCTTAAATTTTTTTATTAGAAGTAAAAATTATCAGTTAAATACAGAGACTCCCTTTATTGTGTGATTTAAATTTATCAGTTTAGGTGTTTTGCTCTTGTAAGTAGTTAATCGTTTCTAAAATTGACCTTCATATTCTTATTAATTAGCCAACGCAGGTAACACATTTAATATTTTTATTTAAACAATTATTCTGTTAATTTAAATTAATGTTCAAATTTATTTATTTTAGTTGAATTACGTAAGTTTTGTTAACGCAATTAAAAATAAATTGGAATAAATTATTTGTAAATGTTTGCTAGCATACAACATTATTTAAAATATAAGCAGAACTGGGAAAAGACCCATTATTTGGGCCAACTTATTAATTTTTGGCAATTAAAAAAATTAAAGGGTTTTAGGTATACTAAAATAATATTTATAAGATTTAAGATTTTCTACTTATAATTTTTACCCATATAGTTGTTTTTTTTTATCATACAAAAGACGAAAATTTGAATTTAGCTAAAAAATATAATTTTAGCTCGGAATATTTTAGTCATATAATTTTAATTTATCATTTTAAATTATTATAAAATGTAGTTCAAAAGATTAAAATTGATGTTATGATAACTATCCTTTTTTATATTATTTTCGCTTCTTAAGAAAAAATTAAAAATTTAAATATTTTTATTTGCCTTTTATATTTAATTGGCCAGAGCTTATTTTAAAATATATTGCATTTATCTAGCCCCGGGAGTTGACTTAGGTATAACATTATTTATTCTATATTTTTTCTCATACGTACATTGTTTTAAATCTAAAAATATTTTATATTTATTTATTGTAGAATTTGGTGAGTAAGTATTATTTTTGGGTAATAAAGAAGTCCACTTTGTTTTTAATGTAACTAGTGAAATTTTTTAGTTTTAATAGTATTTTGAAATAAGAATTGTTAATGCATAAAGAACAAAAAATTAAAATAAAATATTTAGATTTTTAAATTTCAGTTAATGTGTGCAAACAAATTTAAATGTAAATTAGAATATAAGTTTTTGATAATTCGTATTTTATTATATTAAATCATTTTTTATATATATTTTTTGCATATGCAGGAGACGAATTACCAGGTACGAATAAATAACTATTTGGGCTGTTAATAGTTGAATATTTTAACTCTGTTTTCTAAGATTGCAAACTATGCAATGTACTAAATTTCAAAAACATTTAATAAACTTTTAACATTATTAAATTTTGCAATAAGTTTATCTTTTAAAAAACATTATTTTGAAACTAAATAAAAATAATTTTATCCAACCCTGTTTAAGCCTTGGCAAAAAACTTTCATAGTAATTTTTAAAAATTATTTTTTATAAAACATGGCTAAAGGATTTATATTTGCTTCTTTCATATTTTGCATATAATATATATATCCTGTTTTTTTATAATTTATTATATTTAACATTCTTAAATATTATATTAATTTTATAAATTTTTGTTTTTTAAACCAAAATCTAAATTTTTTAATATTCACAATTTTTAATACTAAAAATTTGTTCTTTAAAAAAACTTGCGTGGTAGCCCGATCTGTACCATAGTAATTCCACGCCCGGAAATGCTTTTAAATGCAAATTAAGAAAAAAAAGATATCAGTATTTGCTGCCCGTTGACTGTCTTACCCTTTTAGACGTGAGGGTCTGTTGGTGTCAAATGCGTTATAACAACGATATATGTATATATAAAATTTACAAAATTTAACAGTTAAAAGTTTAATTACAACGAAGATACACGATGTTGAAATAAGGCATCGTGCTGCAATGGTTTATGAATATTTGGATCAAGGGGCTGAACAGGAACTTATTTATAAAAGGGGAGAATTTTTTGGAGGAAAGGAAAGACAAATTTAATTATAATATTGATGTTTTATTTGCATTATTAATTTATAAGGCTGTATATTATCCAAAAATATAATTTTCTTTTATATGTTATATATATAAATTCAACGGTTACATCATATAAATTAATAAAAATTCTTATAGCTTTTGCCACGCCCCCCCCCCCTCCTTCCCCCCTCCCTACCCTTCAATACGTCTTTGATTTGGATTAATAAAGCAGATTAAATTATTTATTGTTTAAGGAAAAACAAATTCATAATTTTTCAATATGATGGCAAATAAAGGTATCTTGGTCAAGCTTTAAAAGAGAGAAAATTATTGAGGTGGGGTCTTAGGATTTTGTTATATTATCAAAAAAAAATTACAGTTCGCATATCCATTTGTCTGTATATAATTTCTTCGAATCCACATAATGTAATTATTTTGATATATTTGCCCATATTTTTTTAGACTTTTGCTATACGAGAATTATATATACCGAGAAAAATTATATGTCAATAACCTAATGTGAATCCAAAACCATAATCATAATGTATTAATTTAGGTGATCGAGTTAGCTAGCAGCTAACAGACAACTTTTAATTTGCTCTAAATGACTATAATTTTAATGGCTAATCCCATATATAATTGTTACCGGGGCTCTCAAATAAAAACAAGGCCTTAAGTTTTTCCACCGTATAGGACCTATTAAATAAACCCTCATTAAATCTCTTCACGCTTCTCGGTTAAGATTAAGAAAAGTGCAATGCAAGTCCCTGACCAGATATATTTTTTTTAAGGCTTTTACACCTCGTTAGAATTCTGAACAAACTAATAATGCCTATATATTCGCCAGCTGTCTAAAATTCAAAAACTATATTATAAGACCGAATCCTTCAACAACAAAAATAAACACTTATTTGCTATAAATATATTAAAATTTTATCCGAATGTGATTGCTACTATCAATTCTATATATTATTATTTATTTTAATAAAAGCATACATTTTGGATGAGCCTATAATTGGGGGGGGAGGGGGGGGGGAGGAGGGGGGGGGGACAAAATGTTGAAAGCATATTTTGTACAATATTTAATTTTTTTATTAATATATTATACAAAAAAAAGATTAGTATTATATTATATATGTCATAAACCCTTATAGTAGATCAACCCTTCAATGAAAGTTAGTTTTTTATTTTATTTAAACGCGATAAGCCAGTATATCATTATTGATTTTCAATATGAGTACAATCAAAAAGCCCAAAAAAATTTTATTACTAAAATTTTACGGCTTTTCGATAAGTTAAATACAATATTTTATTAATTCGTTATTTAGTTGCTGAAGAAACAGGTAACATAAATATTTAGTTTTGCTTTGAGTCTCTAAAATCGTTTTATTGTGAAAATTTGAATATTATTACATAATAGTCCCTAATAAATTTTAGAATTTTGTTAATTTTAAATTTTTTGCAATTATTATAAAGTATGGTTTATTATTTAAAATATAATTCTTGCCAGAAGACAAAAAGAAAATATTTAAAAAAAAAATTATGAGATGGAGACAGATTGTTTTACGGTATTTTAAAGCGAAATATTTAATAAATAAAGACTGTTTTTTTAACATTTTATTAGATTACAGGTGATAAATTTTTACAAGAGCCAAATTCGCTTTTTCCTCTTTCAGACGATTGATTTTAATTTTATATTAACAATAATTATATTTTTTGTAAGGAAAAAAATTTGCTCGTTTGATAACTAGACTAAATAGACTGGGATTGGGATCATTAAATACACTAGGCAAAAAAACACATAGATGAATGCACATTTGAGAGAAAGATATTATATACGAAAGTCAATTGCTCGCACTGGTGTTCATGTTTCTTTATAAATTATTTTTAGACATTTTATGATCACTTACTCTATATCAACATTTAAAGACTATTTTATAATTTATATTATTAATCTAGACTTTTCTATCAACAATTATTGTAAGTAGATATTAAAATTTTATAACTTTATTAAGGTAATATTTCGAACATAAGATATTTTTGTTCTGTTTTATTAGCTCAATTAGACATTTGAAAGAACATCTAATAAAAAATTAAATTTTTCGTAATTTAATTTTTTTTTGCAAATTCGGTTTTTTTGCCACTCGGAGAATCAGAATAATTTTTTGATTCAGCCATGTGAAATTTTATATGAGCCAAGCATTACAGCAATTCATTAATATTTTTTTGAGTGATTTATGTTCATTGGTTTTTTAAGTATTTATATGTATTACACAGGTTAACAATTTTATGAGTTCTAAGTTATCTACGGAGATCAATCCTGCCAACTTAGGGAATATCAAATCAGTTTACATTTTTTCCTAATCAAACATAGTTGGTCAGCTATAAACATTGAAAATTTTAGAAAAAAGGTCAAAAAACCAAATAAGATTCAAAAACAAAAATAAATAGAATTTATATTTTTGCATATTCACAATATTTAAACTGTTAAATTCAAACATAATTAAATTTTAAAAACGGATGATATTTCGTGTACGCGAAATATTTTGTATTATCTGAAGATGTAAGAGCTTAATATATTAAAAAAAAATTTTTTTTTATTATTTGTGATTAAAAATATAAGTTACAACGAATTTTTATATGCAAAAACGATTTTTAAATTTTTTCTTCTTAAGGTATATTTAAATCTGTCAATTTGGTCAAAAAAGGCCATTTTTATAGACGGTACTAAGGAGACAAAGACGGAAGAAACTTAGAAAAACGAAAAAAATATAGATTAGGCCATCATGGGGATGCTTTTTTTTGTTCATAAAATTCACGCTTCTGACATTGATATTTGTTGACCTGTGTTATAACTTGATATTTTTTTAAATGCCCTAATATGTTTAATAAATTGATTTTGTTGCCCTATTTGCAATTTATGGTGTTTTTATCCAACTAAAAAGTCATGTGGCATCATAGAATAAATTTAGGAAAAAAGGATATGTTTTGTTAGAGTCATAATAGGCGCATTGATGTTTTTAACTACTCGAGTGTTTGATAAAATATTGATAAGTGCATAATATATCTCCAATAATGTAAATCATCAGTACGGCTAAAAAAAGGTGTGAAATTAAACATATAGCATAAGATAAATGATTTTAAATGCTAACTTGAACTTTTGATTGAAAACCTTAATAATTTAATTTCATTGATTTAAGCTAATTTGTGTATTAATTAACCTTGCCATACTTTGAATCTACTTATAATGTAATTATAATCTAAATATTAATAAGAATTGATTAATAAGATTTTAGTGTTATAAATAACGATTTTGTTTATTAACCCTTGACCTTTACATAGCTCTCAAAAAGGGTGATTGACTGAAAAGGCTATTTTCTATTTTAAATTTGCTACCTATCAAGCTTAAAAAACGCGTATAATTTCATTTGTTAACAATCCTCAATATAGTCAAAATATTGAGCCAAAAAAAACCCTTTCACAAGCTATACCCTTCCCTCAAAAAGGGTTTAAGTTAAAAAGACCTATTTATAATTGTAGGAAAAGAATATTAGACAAATTTAAAAAGTGTATCATTGGGTCAAAAATCTTTTAAGTCACCCTGTATATAGAATACAGTTTAAAAAAATTGCAAAACATAAAAAAAATAATTTATTTATTACATATTGAATGCCACACCAAAGCCTACAGTCTTTTTTAATCAAAAATATTCTTTGAAAAGACCTTCAAACAATTATTCTCAAAAATAACGGCTTGCAAATTTTTAACCAGACAACATAGGGGATGCAAACCCCAAAAAAAGAACTTGGAAATTATTTTGCATTCCTACATAGCCCAAAACAAGTGTACAGGCTTGGCCACAATGAGTTGTCATTTGAGAAAAAAAATAAATTTTGGGGAATTTTATCCTATCCTTTTTTTTAAATCAAATGAGTGTCCACTCAAAGCCATTTTATTAGCTTCCGACACTATTGCCCTTGAGAGAGATTTGACACAGGTCAAAAGTTATAGATTTTTGTTTAGAGTTCGAATTTTTAACCTTCATTAGGGTAAATACATGACCAAAATTAGGGCTGGTTATTGAGATAACAAGCAACACCTTAATGCCGGCCTTTCAGTTTTGCAAATGTTATATTAATGTATGAATTTCATTTCACGGTGTAATATAAAATTATAAAATTTAGGTCTAGGAGAAAAATTATCAGTTTTTTTCGCTGCTATTTTAATTTAATTTTTAAATGCCGATTCCATTTTAGCTATAAAATAATTAAAAATTGCTTTTACGATGCAAATTTAGGGGTGTTACTGAAATTAAGAAAAATTATGGGGCCTCTGCCAGGCTAAATACAGCTTTTTCAGCCCCCCCCCCCCCCCAGCTTAATGGTTAGGTGAACAAAATGCATGCTTCCGAATCTGCTAGATAAAATTCTACACAAACGTAATTTCTAAAATGGAAATATTTATTGTTTTGAGTTTAAAGTATATTTAAGCTAATTCTGCAATAGCCATAAAACGAAGGTTTTTATTATATTAAAATGATATTAATTTCAATTCTTTGTCAGTTCTTTTAGTTTATCCCATTTTTTTAGTTATTTGTGTAGGCAACAAAAGATCATCGCATAATAAATTATATGCAGACTCTTATTTTAAATATATTTTTATGATGTTTGACAGATGCCGAAATAAGCGAGGGTATTTTTTAATTCATATATTTGCAAATGGATATTTTAATTTCCATATTAGTTTACAATTATTTAATAATTCGTCACTCAGATTTTTTTAAATATACAAAAACAAATATGGCATTTTTGTTCTGGATTCTGATTATTAAGTATATAGTTTTAACTCAAAAAAAAGTTTTTAATAATATATATATAATGTCAATTATTGATTTCAGTGCTTTTGACCAGATGAAGTTTATCGTATAACTTTAATCATATATCAATGTTATAATAATTTTACATTTTCCTATATTAGTTGAAGCTGAAACATGTATGTTTATTATTTTCTCATTTAATCTTAGGATTTTACATATAATCATATTTTATTAAATGTTCAGAGCTTTATTATTATGTTACTTTATCATTACATTTTACCTAAAAAAACTGGCATTCTTTACGCCTTTAAAAGGACGTTTGATGATAATAAAAAACCATTATAATCATAAAGCAATTTATGGTTTGTTCTAAAATAAAAATATGTAAGGGTCATCAACATCATCATGGCAAAATTGTTTAAAGCCCATTTTTTGGTATGGTAGGTAGGTCCTTTTAAAAAAATAATTAAAACAAAATGCATTGATTAAATAAAACACTTATTTAAAAACTTACCTAAATCAAAATTATAGAGAATATTTTAAATTTTGTATAGGTATCCAAAATTTGTTAATTAATTTATATCTTTTGTTTTTTGCATTTTTTAATCTTTAAAATCCTGCTCTTTTTCTAACTAAAATGTTATAATTAAAAGTACTATTGTATTACCGCTCCCTGGTAAAATATTTTATAATCACTTCTTATATTTTTTATTTTTAGTTCAAGCGCAAAGCAGTATATTTTAATATTAACCTTATAAATTCAAAAGTTATCCGCCAACTTCGTTAAATTATTTAAACGAACTTAATATATATTGTAAAATCAATTTTTAGATTTGATTTAATGTAAAATGCAGACACATTTTTGGTATATTAAATAAATGTTTAACTCACTTTTTTCAATGTGTATAAACGGAGATATTAAAACCCGCATGTAAACATTGTCATCTTCAAAATTAAGCAACGCTAAGCCAGGTTAGTATTTATATGAGTGACCGCCAATCGCCGAATTTAGAGATAACTTAGGGCACCGGCTCGTTATAAATCACATTTAACTTTACAAGGCGTACTGTAGAGTTTAAAAAACGTGGGTAAGCCGTTACCTAATCAAGGTAGGGGAGAGCGGGACAGGTGGCGGATGGGGCTAAGTTATTTTTTCAAATATTTTAGGTAAAATTAAATTGGTTAAAATTAGGTTCTAAAATATATTTTGATAAGCATAACCTTTATATGAGAAAAAAAAACCTAATTTTTAAAAAAATAGGGTAAATAAACTGTTTTTTGGGCACTTTTCAAAAAAAACTTTTATTTTTTTACGGTCAAGATAACGAAATAAATAACTAAAATAGGTTTTTTCTATTAAAAAAAGTGTTATTTAACTATTCTATATGCTAATCCTCTTAAAAACGCCAATTTACTTGTAATATATTGATTTTACATATCAAAGAGAGTATGGGCGAAGTGGTTGGGGGTGAGGTGATTTTTTTTATTTTATCATGTTTATTATTATGAGAAATCACAGAAAAACGTGATTACCAAACGATGCTATACAATTAGCTTCAAAAAGTAATCTATTTTAAGAAGAAAATTAAGACTGTTGCTAATAAGGACTATGAATTTTCTTTTCCCAAAGAAGAAAAGGGTTTAGTTGAATATACTAGAAGATGCAAGATTATACCAACTAAGCTTAAAAGATATTTTCATGTTTATTTTTTAAAGTGTTGTAAATTACATAGCTAGGCTTGCTTATTCTTATGCTGTTTATTTAAATAAAAAAATTCCTAATAATTGGATAAAGTATGAAAAAACTGGTAAAGATTGGTTTACCCTGTTTTTAAAGAAACAAGAGCTTTTTAAGGCTTCCTGAAGCCATAAGTCTTGCTTGAGCTTGCAAAATTTTTGGACAATCTGATTAAAACCACAGAATAAAAACAATTATTCCTGAAAATATTTGGAATGCTGATGAGACCTAACTGACCACATTTCAATGTCCAAGAAAATTTAGCCCTTAGAGGTGTTAAACAGATAGGATACATAAGTAACAAAATTAATAAGAATGAGTTCGTAATTGCTTCAACCTATGGTTAACAAGCCTTAGAAAAGGAGAAACTTAAAAATTCAAAAATCTTTTAAATAAATAGTTATCTTAATATATGTTTTCATTATCTTATGTAATAAAAATGTCTAATAACCCGTTACATATTATTTCTTGTTTATTATGAACTAATTTTTTAACCAACCATCTCGCCCTCTTTATACACCACTTCAACCCGTTGTTGGGGCGAAGTGGCGGAAAAAAATGATTTTTTTGACTTGAAATAACTGTTAAAATATAACAGTTTAATACAGTTCTAAAATACCTAAATTTTGAGATGTACCATGATTAGATAGATCATTTAAAAAAAAGTTATGATCAAATATTAAAAAAACAACCATCTCACCCCGCTCTTCCCTATGTAGGATATTCTTTTACAAGCAAATCTTATGATAGCAAGGAAAAATTAATATATGATTTTATAGTAAAAAAAAATATTATTGAAATTTTCATTTTTATGGCATATACAATTCTTTGTTAAGGAAAAATAGAAAATATTACAAAATTTAGCCTTTCCTTGTTATAAATTTTTTTTTGTATGTTTAATCTTTTTTTAGGTTTAAATTTAATAAAATAACCTTAATTTTAATGTATTTTTTACTTTATAAACTGTATTGCTTTAGCTTGTTTATCATTTTTTTTATTATAGCTGAAGTAATAAGTGAAATAGGTAAAATAATTTTTATTATTTTTATTATTATAAATTTAAACTGTTGCCAATCATGTTTATTAATTATTTTAGAATTTTTTTTAGCATAATAAGAATAATTTTACAAATGTCTCTCACAAATAAATATTGTACAAATATGTTATATATAGCTATTTTAGGAATAGTCTTAAATGATTGAAATATGTTATGTTTTTACAATGTACACTGTCTTGCGAAACGTTATTTTACATAATAATTGTGGTTTCAATTTTTGCCACAAAAAATTTAGGTTTTAGCGATTATATATTTTTATTACAGCTCCTGTTAGCATTTTAAAACGTTTGTTATTTATTTTTTTTAAACTTTTTAATAAAGGCACTGAATTTGCTGCTGAAGGTAAGATAAGAATTTTAATTATTTTAGAAAAATTATTACAATGCAAATATACATATTTTTGTTTAGTAATTGAATTTTAAATTATTATGGACCAAAGAATTGTTCTATCCATATATATGCCCTGAGTTTTGTATGTGTGCAATCCTTTATATAATTTATTGGGCTAAAATAATCGCTCTTGTTTTTAGTTAAAACAATAAAGGCTTTATTAATATATTTTAATAATTTATTCTTTAAAAGCTTTTCATAACGTTTCTCAATTTAACTAAAATATAACAAAATATTAAAATATAATAAAATAAAATTTAAAATAATAATTCTTCAAAGCCTTTTCTGTATTCTAAAGCAGATTACCAAGGTCCACAAAAATTTATGAATGGCTAGGTGTAAGAAACTGCAGCTAAATAAGCTAATGGTGGCCTTTTTTTTACAAATCTAATTATGATTTATTACTTTAACCCCTGCTGCCGGCAAATATTGCCAAATTAAACAAAATCGATTTAAATAAATATATTAAATTTATTTTAAAATTAATTGTATCTTCTTTGTCCCAAATATTTTAAAATAATATTATATATAAATCTAAATCATTCTGGTTATACAAAATTTTACACTCCAACCTAAACAACAATTTTTTTAAATATTTTATGAATTTGATTGTTTTGCAAATAATTTTTTATCTATACTCTTAAAATTTATTCTTCGTTTTGTGAACATTTAAATAGCTTCCAACATACAAAAACGTTAAACGGGTTTAAAAATCTGTATAATAGCAATTCGGGTTCCAAACTTAGTGTAATAATTCCAAGAATGTATGGCGAATGCCAAAATTTAACCTTCTATAATTTTGCAAGTAATTCAAACTCCCAGGATGACATAACAGATTTATTGGATATTATGTTACAGAAACTAGTTGCTGCTCATATAAATTATGTGTGGCAACATTTACAATATTAAAAACTCTTTCTTATGGTAAATCAATTTATTGATGATTTTGCACCTTAATTTGCAACTTCAATTATGCACATGGCACAATAATAAATACACATATTATATTTACAATTACATAGCGGGAGAAGAAGCTCTTGCGCTTCGTAAGAAAATTATATCATTTTATACTTTTTTGTTTCATTAAATAAAAAAATGGAAAAGAATTTATTAATGTGTAATTAAAAAATATTTTTATTAATTAAAACATCACAAAATTTATATTCAGCAAATTTAATTATAAAAATTACTAAATATGTTAAATATATAGTTGATAAATAATACTAATTTATATTATATGTTTAATATAAAAGAAAGGATATGATAAAAAAAAATATTATACATTTAAAATCCTAATATATTAATACAAAAAAAAATTGCCTGCAAATAACTTTTAATTCGTTGACATATCATATTTCCCAAATACCTTAGAAATGTGCATCTAAGTCTTGGCACACAATGGCTTACAAAAAAAAAATTTTGTAAGTAAGATTTTCCATCTTTTTATATTTTTTTTTGTTCAATTTTATAATTATTTGATTGCCCTTACATGCCACCAGCACGCTTTATTTATTAAGTTTGGATTAAACATAAAAATTATTACAAGTTATTGTTGAAAAAGGGTTTTTAGAAATAATTGTTAAATTCAGTATAGTTTATATGTAAGAGCTTAAAAAAAGGTTAAGTTTATTAGGCTGTAGCTTGTTGAAAAAAAATATTGACGAAAAAAATTGTCCGCATTTGAATAACATTGAGGCGGCTAGTGTGAAAAATTCATAAAATTGAAAATTGTTAGGCATATCCTAAAACTACCAAAAACCTAAATTCTCATTTTTTGATATTTAAAAACAGTATTAGCAGCAGCCTAAGCGATATTTATAATTTTGGGTTAAGACAGTTTATTTTTTCGTATGATTTGGTAAAACTATGGCAATTAATTAATCCTAACTAAAAAATAAAACTAATCATGATCCAAAAAAAGATGTAGAACAATAATACAACAAAAAAAAATTATCGATCAAATAATTTAATGTGGCAGTAGTGTTGTTAATTTAAGATTATTTTATTATCAAAAATAAATTGGTTTTGAATATATGGTTTAATTTTTTACGGCTCAATTAAATGATTTTATTTATATGTTAATTCATTTTGTACTTATAGTTGCAGAAGAGGCAATCACTGCTGGTAATTAAACTTTTATAAGTATAGTTAAAAATTAATTTTATGTTTATAGCAGGTTAACAAAAAGTTATTTATATTGAAATTTAAAAAAGAAAATTATCAAATATTTATGTTAATAACAAATATTACATATTTTAGCTGTCGAACGTAATCAATTTTTATTTATATTGTATTACATTCTTAAGTCACAATGTTAGTGCTGAAATTAGAATAAGCGAAGGCATCACATACAAGAAAAAATATAAATTTGTTTTAATGTTGTTGTATGCTAATAAAATTCCTTAATACGGCTTTTTTATATATGGTCAATTCCACCTCAATCCAACAAATTTGGAAGGGTACCCCTTTTGATTTGGCTGAAATTTTGCATGGAAGTAGTATCTAAGGGTATCTCATAATCTGGAAATTTTTTTTGACCGAAAGTGATTTTTGACGGAGATAGGGGCAAAAGAAAAAAAAAATTGCAAGGTGAATTTTCACATTTGATGCAACTTTGGGAGGTTATAAGTCAAAAAGTATTATAGCTGGAGATTTAATTTTTTTTTTATTTTGAAGAGGACAATAAGGGCTATCTTGCATGTGTTTATTATTAAATTATTTTTTTGAAATTTTACAATCTTGTAAAGAACATTCAATTTGATATAACTAAAAAAACGTATTTTTGAATTTCATAAAAAATTGCTGAAATACAGTCCTTAGTATTCATTATTAATATGTGAACTCAAAAGTATGGGACCGACTAGACTTTTTAAAAAATTCAAAAAAAAAAAATTTTTTTTTGGTTTTTAGACAAAAATTTGCTCCCTGTACTATATTAAAATATTTAAAAGTGCCAAATTTGTTTATATATAAGAAGTTAGACATAGGGGCAAATATGTTAGGCTATAACAGTTTTATTAATTTGATTCAAACTATTGTCAATTTTGGAAAGAAAAGGTTAACTTTAGAATAAAAAAATTGGTAATTTTCAGTATTTTACTCCTATCTTCTAAGCCGACTTTCTGGGTCACTACCAAACCAATTTGAAAATTTAAAACTGCATTTTATACATAAAACATCACTATATAACATACATTTCCCCCAACATTTTTTAACGTACCCATAGCTTTTTATGAAATAAAAACTAAAGTTTGCGAGGTTTTTTGAAATTTTAAAATGTAAAAAATAAAAACTTAAAATTTTTATGCTAATATATGTTAACTTTTACCAGTCATTTTTAGTTTGATGAACAATATTAGAATATGTACATAATTCTCAATATTTATCCTCGGCAAAATTCAAAAAATTTGTTAAATTTATTGGATAAAAAAAAATTTAAGAGGATTTTAGAAAAAATAATAAGGTTAAAAAATTTGTAAAAATTAATTTTTTTCTACTAATTAATAGTTTTTAAATAAAACAGCCTCAACAACGTTAAATCTGACAAAAATAAGTAAAATAGAATATATTTGGCCTATTTAGAATATTATGATTTAACAGATTTTCTTTTTTTATGATTATCAACAAACTTAAAATAAACGTAAAAAGTCAATTATTTTATGAAACATAGTGATATGGTTTTTTGATATTATAACTACATAAAAGAAGTCAATTTTAGGGTTAAACAACCTTAAATGATTACAACGGGCAGAATTAGCTTCAATGATGAATTTTAAGACTAAATATTAGACCCAATTTAATATAAACAAAATATAGACATTCAGTCTTTTTTACTAATTTTTACAAATCCCAAATATGTTTTTGAAAGGCTATTTAGAGCAAGGAACACCATATATATCTAACTGACCTTAATTTAAAAACCAACAATTTAAGTTCCAATTACATTTTAGTTTTATAATATAGACGCACTAAACCTATTAAAGAATGAGGAAATATTACTGTTACTTGATTCTAAGGGCATATAGATTTGGGCATTGACCTAAAGTTTTTTATAACTAAATGCGTTCCTTACGAGTTATAATACAAAAATGTGTTTTAATAAATACATTAAATTACAAATTTAATAAAAATAATGGAATGATTTAATAATCTCATTTTTTTATAATTTACCTATCTAGTTTTTTAAGATTTTCTATACATAACATGTATACTATTTTTTTAACACTTCAACAGGCAAAATATGACTGATTATATAGGTTCCAGATATTTTTAAATAATTTTGCAAAAATAATAAAAAAATAAGCTTGCACAGACTAATACAATCTGCGTTAGTTTTTTGACACCTGAAAATTTGCTGTTTTTTGGCAAATTTAGGTATTTTTATTGTAGAAGCGTCAAAATCGAGTGAAAAAAGGTGGGGCTATTATATGTTTTTAAGCAATATTTTATCTATAAAATAAATGTTAAATATTAAAAAAAGGTTGGCTGGTTAACCAGAAAGTCGATTTTAAAAACAGGCAAAATTTTCACTTTTTTCGGTTTTAAGATTCACTTTTTCATTGTAAATTTAATAATAGTAGTAATTAATTAAATCAAACTATTATGGTCTAACATAATTGCCCATATGTCCTGTTTTTTGTATACTGTCAAATTTGGCACATTGGCATATTCTAATATAGTGCAAAGGGCATAAATATGTCCCAAAATTAGTGCAAAATATTGATTTTTTTAAATTTTGTAAAAAGTCATGCCGGTCCCAAACTTTTTAAATCATATATTTATTAACATTATTAAGGGCCATATTATATAAATTTTTCAGAAAATTCAAAGATACGTTTTTTGAGCTATTTGTGTCTAAACTTGACTTTAATTTTTTGGTAACTTAAAAAAAAATTTTTTAAATATTTTTTACATCTAAGGTAGCCCTTATTACAATCTTCAAAATAAAAAAAAATTATGACTCTAGCTACAATACTTTTGATGATACATGCGCGCAAAGTTTCCTCAAATTTTTTTTTTGCAAAAAAATGAAAAATATTTTTGCTCATATCTCGGTCAAAAATCACTTCCGGTCAAAAAAAATTTGGGTTTTTATCAGCACCCAAGGACCCTACCAGTGTACCAATTTTCAGCCGAAACTGAGACTTCGAGGGAAAAATTTGTCGATTTGAGGTGGATATGACCATATATATAAGAAGTTTTTGACGAAATTTTGCATCATAAAATTTTAATTCTTCAAAAATTTTTAGATACTAATTGCAATTTAATGAAAATCCTTAACTTGACTTATTTTCCATTTTTTAATGCAAATTGTAAATGCTTATTTTAGTAGATTAATAGAAAACATTTATATTTAATGAAATATATTAAAATCTTAAATTTTTTTTTAATTTTTCTTTTGGAAAGATTAATCAATTAAAATTTTTTATCTTTATACTTAAACGGTATTCATAGCATCAAAAATTATATGTTGGAAGATTTGAAAATTACATGTAAAAATATATTACAAAAAGTAATTACATGCAAATTTTAAATAACAATTTTAGACCACTTGCATATATAAAAAATTTTGTTTTATAAAAATTTAAATGCTTCGTTGGTAATGAATGTTTTCTCAAATTTTATTTTGCTTCCTCTCAGCTATATGATTTTAGGGCTAGCCACTGGTCTTTTGTAGCCTTACAAACTGTTTCGAAACAAGCTGCTTAATATAAGGATATATAATAATCAACAGATTCAGCATGGCTTGAAAAATCTAACCAGTCACATAAATTTTAAATAAAGTTTTTGACGTTGAAAAAAAAAAGAATTCCATTGATTTACCTCAAATATATTTTTCCTTTTTTTTTATTTTTTTGTTTTTAGAAATTTTGCTCTATCCATATCAATAATGTCCTTTTTTTACAAAATTGAGAAATTTTCCCAAATAAATTTTTTATTACTTTTTTGCATAAAACACATATTTTTTCCCTAATAATGATAAATAAATTTTTTTTTAGTATATCGACCTTTCACATGAACATTTAGATAAAGAATCTATGGCATCCCTAACACATATAATAGGATATATTATATTATCAGCTCTTAATCAAAATGTTATATTTAAATTATGTAAAACAAAATTAACTTTATTTTGAAATTTTATTATTTAGCAATTTTTATAAAAATCTTATTACTTTTAGCTGATTTCCTAAATTAGGAAAAACGGCGGATTTTGAAATTTTTTTGTTGAAAGGTTTTACCTCTTAAGTTGGCTCATTGTTCTCAAATATTGGGTGACTTGGTTATAAAAATTAAAAATTTTATAAACAAAATCAGGGTTTTTTAGTAAATATAATTTTAACATTTGTTTGTATTTTGCATAAATTTTTATACTTAATTTCTAGTGGCATAAAGTAATTAAATTTATTTATACATATCATTTTTTATGTGATCATTTATATAAGTTAGCTGTTCAATTTAACGAGATTTTATTATAATAAGGATTTAGCCCCACCCGGTTTGACCGGGTTATATTAATTCGGGCTACACTTATATAGGACAAATAGATTTGGGATAATAGAATGTTTATAGACCAAGGGGCCTTGATCCATATCCATTTTCATTATTTTGTGCTTCTTTTTAATAAGGTAAATGTGAATATGAACTTTTTTATTGATTTATTAAATCCCATATGTTATATTTTAAAGCAAATTATGCAAAATTTTTGGGTTTGATGTTACAAACGAAAATGTCGGTCAATTAGTGTTATCAATAATCAATCACACCTCCAAGCGTCCCCTTTTTCTTTAATTATTAAATTTGACTAAAGTGGATTAAAAATGTCAAAAAATTAGAGCCGGATTGATTTTTGGGAGAGAGAAAAAAGTTTTTTTATTTTTTGCAAAAGAAAATTTTATGGCAACACAGATTGCATATACTTATAAAAATTTTGCTAAAATCTTGAATTTTATTTATCTTCAATGATTGTGGGCTATTTTTGTAAAATTACCAAAAAAAAAACAAATATTAATTTTAAAAGTAAATAACGCTTTTGAAGAATTGTAAAATATAGCACTTAATAACATTAATGAATATATTATTTAATTTCAAAACCGGCATGACTTTTTGTGAAAATTTATTTTTTGTCTAATTTTAAAAAATTAGTTTTCTCGCACTATGTTAAAAAATGCCATTGAATTGGTTTAAAAAGTAAGGTATAGGGTTTATGTTAGTTCCTATTATTACAATTAATATATTAAATTCTTATTTAAGGGCACGTGCAAAGTGAGTTTTTATTTTTCTGAAATTTTCAAAATTGTGAAAAAAAAATTTTTGTAATAAAAGGCAAATTTTTAAAAAGTTGCCAAATTTAATATATGCACATAGCTTTTTCTGAAATAAAAAATTTTTAAAAAAATTTAAAAAATAAATAAATTTTTAAAATTTTCAAAATTTTGAAAATTTTTTGAAAATAAAAACTCACTTTGCACGTGCCCTAATAAGGAACATGATTAAATGACCCTTGACATCATTATATATGGTATTTTTGTCTGTTTTTAAGATCATTCTGGCTAACTATTTGATGTGTAAATATTGCTTATAACATGTAGAAGCTTGAGTATAATTGACGTTTCTACAAAAATGAGTAATTTCTATTACAAAGCGATGTTCTATGTTAAATTTTAAAATTTTCTATATTGTGTCAATATGTCCCCTTTGAAGGCAAGCGTTTGTTAGCAATTTTTTTGCTCCCAAAATTATTTTTAATTTTTTAAAATAAGTTATAATAATAACCAATAATATTAAAGCCACATCTTAACTCTTTGTCTGTCTGTCCGACTTGATGTATACAATCAAATACAGCACTAATATTTTATTATAGTGTACGGAGCATATTTTCACAAAATTTAAAAAGATGCCTCTCTCATAGTTAAAAATTAAATATTCTGTAAATATAATTTAGAAGAAATTTTTTATAATAGTAACCAAATACCCCTTATTGTACATAAAAAAAAATTTAGTTTTGGATAATTAAACTTTTGATATTAGAGTTCCCAAAGTTGCATCCCTGTAATATTTTGCCTCGCAGTTTTTTTTTGGCCCACAGCTCGTTCAAAAATTATATCCCGTCGAAAAAAGTTTACGTTACGACTTTAGTCATTAAATGCTATGCAAAATTTATCTGAAAATAACTGGCCGGACTTGTTATATTAAGGTAATATCGATCGTATATAAAATGTAATGTTAACCGGGCTGCGTAAAACGGACCTAAGGTTGGGAGCGTTTATAGATTCTACTGGCTAAAAATTTTGACTTATCAAAATAAAATCTTTAAAAGTTAAATGCATTAGACCCGTACAAACTTTTAGCTTTCTTTTTTTTTCAATTGATGTTGGCATAAATTAAGGCTACCTAATCTTAGTGTATTTGATGTATTTACGCCGATGGCAATGCGCCAAATATACCGATGTAAAAGCCCACTATATTACACGTTCTATATCTATAAAACAATGTTTTGACTAAAGAATATTTATATTTAGGTAAATTTTATAAGGAAAATAGAAATGTTTGAATCGTTAAAAATTTTAAATTAAATAATCTTTCTGTTTTTAACAAAATAGAAGATATAAAAAATTTAAGCATTATGTACGAACGTTTATTAATCAAAAAAAATAATAACAACAAATCTTACTATTTTTATATGTTAATTAATTGGGAATTTTAGAGTTAATATTTTGAAAAAAGCTAATAATTTTTATTTCTTCAATTAACTTAGGTTGTTAAAATAGCACTTTTCTTTATAAAATTTTATTTTGTAGACATAACAAAATAGTTATCTTCAATTATATTATGTTTATTATAAATTTATAGTTGAGCATCAATATACATTATATGTATGCTATAATAATTATATTTATATTTTGACTAAATTGCGATGCCTTTTTTTTAATTATTTGTTATAATTATCTTCTAACGTATCTAAAAAATTGCTTATATGATCGGCTTGTTTAATACTATAATTATAGATAGAAATAATAATTTTTATGCTATTCTAAATTATTAGTTTAATTTTGCAAATCTAAAATTTTTTTTTAAGTTTTTTTTAATTTAATCCTAATATATTGGGTGATGGTTAGAAGTTTTTATTCGAAATAAAACATTTCTGCATTATTCTGTGGCGTTATTACAATTAAATAGAGAGTCATACAAATTTTAAAGAAATATGAGCTAAATTGTGAAATTTAAATGGCTATCTTATTTTAAATCCTTGAAATTTTATTAGATCTTTTAAATTAGCTACAAACATTGAAACTATGAAAAAGGGTAAATACTTAAAATAAAAATGCTTGAATTTTTTTTTATTAATAAGGAATTCAATTTTTTTGGGAGTGTTTTATAGTTAAAAAAGATTTTATATGTAAACCATACTAAAGCTGCCGAGAGCCCTAATTCATTTCCAAAGCAATATTAATTTAATTGTTTAAAAAAATCAAGGTCTAAGTGGGTATGGCGTCTTTTTTATATATATGAAAACACAAAGATATAGCAAATTAGCTATACAAAATAAAATTTTTAATTATTTTAAGCTTTATAATCATTTAAAAATAGTTTGAAAATTCTTTCAAGTAAGATCTTTTATAAACATAGTATAATAAAAAAAAATGTTTTATTTTTTCAAAAATTTACAGTTTTATTATATAGAAAATAAAAATATGTACATTTATAAAACTATTAATAAGAATACATCATGGTATATATAATTATGAAACAATATTAGAATTGTTTCGATATATAAAATGTATGCAATATTCATAATATTTTTATTAAAAAAACTATGTTAGAAATTTATGCAACAACCTAAGTGATATTATGTTTATTTTTGGTTAAAGATAAAAATATTTCATTTCAAGCTGTGTTATCAAAATGAATTTTTTTTTTGGGTGAGGAGCAATGAAATTGCTATGCGGCGACGTTTATAACCCCTAGGGTATCAAAATGAATTCAATATGAATATTTATCAATATTAAAAAGATTATTAAAAAATAAACGATAATTAAGTTTTATGTAAAATAGGTCTTTTATAGCATAAACTATATTTTAGCTGAATTTATTAAAATAGAATTGTTTTCATATAATGTTTGTATTATATAAACTTATTTTTTATTAATTTTTAAAATTAATAAGATTAAATTTTTTTATACATAATTTTTTAATTTGAAATAATTTAATATATGCCGATTTACGATTCCGCTAAAGACAGCTTAAAATTTTAAAAATATTTTGCTCAGTTAAAAAAGCATGAACAAAATTAAATGAGTGCCAAATATAAAGATATATATAACTGACCACATTGCGATTAAGAAATGTATATTATGAGTTTTTTTGCTTGATAATAAAAAAAATTACTAATATAGTGCCTGACCTTTCAACTTTTTTTTTAATTAAATCTCGATGGATAATTTGTAATATAAAATAGTGGCGTAATTAAAGTTTTAGAAATTACGGTAATTACTATTATCCCTGTTAAATATGTTTACATATAATTGTACCATTTTTGACACTCCAATGTATTTTTAATTTTTTTGAGAGGTAAAAAAGAAATTATTGATTAAGTTTAAAATAAAAAATGCATGATTGAATAATGAATTGTCAACTACGGGCTATTAATTTTTGTTCTACAAAAACTGCTCAAAAAAATCTGACGTATTTCCTTAAATAATTTTAATGCTCTTCATACATATTACTGCATATTTTAAGACTCAGTTTAAATTTTTTGCTCTAAAGGTGAACTTAAGTTAGGTGATATATTTATACCAGTATTATTAGTATTAGCATAATTCTGATTTTGTTTCATTTGAAAGATTGCTTGGATATGGGCTAAGGGTATTTTTATAAATCCTTCAGGTGGAATATAAGTGTTAGACTTCTCCTTTTTGATCGAGCAATTAAATGCTTTGCCAAAATCTTCCAAATAACTAACAAAATATTTTAAAACTTTTATATTTTCTACAAAAAAAATTAACAAACCCATTTTTTTTATAAATTTTGTGATTCATTATTTTTTTCACCAGAGCTGAATTACAGCCTCTTTGGGTCAAACTAATTTTTTTATATTTCAAAATAAAAAAATTAAGAGTTTTAGCTTTAGTCAAGAAAATATTAAAATAATTTAAGACATTGTTTAAATTGACTCTATTTATAAACAAAAATTTGAGTATTGTCAAAAAATGAGTTTTTTACTAGATCTGGTTTAAATTATACGATATAAAAATTATTAAAAACATAAAATATACATACAAAGACTTGTAAAAAAATTTTGTTGAAAAAAAGATTGTGCATATAAGAAAACTTTTATACACTGGTCAAATTTAATTTAATAATTGCATTTAATTTTTTGTTCAACTTTATTTTTTTCACAAGCTACAGTCGTACGTAAAAGTAATGATTGCCTTACCTGAATAGTCTTGAATAATTTGTAGGTCTTTCTAATACGTAATTATGGTTAACCTCGCAATTGTCCTGTAAAAAAATTGTCGGATTATAATATTCAACTAAAAACAATAAAAAATGTTAAATAAAAATAACAAAATATTTTATATTACACTGGACAACAAATTTTGGGCGACCCTAAGCAACATTTATGGCAACTATGGTTTTTGGTCAAGTTTTTGGCGCTGATCACGAATATGAAATCAGAATTTTAGCCAAGGCCTCAGATTTTTAGTTATTCGGTGTCAAAGTTGAGATTTTTTAATTTTGGGGGTATTTTGGGCTTCTATATCATAAAACCTATGGGTAGTAACAAAAGTTTAAAAATATATTTAGATAACGAAAACATTCATTATTAACGTAAGGGGTTTAAATTTTTTTTTAATATTTAATTTTTTTTTATTTTTACATTTTTGTAAAATTAGTGGTTTTTGTCATAAACTCCGTTTTTTGATCCTAAATAACTTGAAAGTAAATTGCTAAAAATTTATGTAATAACCTTTTTTAGATATGTTTTTTTATAAGGAATCTGAATATGCCAATAAATTTTTTGTAGAATTAATAGTAAAAAAAAAAATTTTTTAAATTTTTTTCTGAACTTTGGACGCAGTTTAATAAAATTTGAAGGCCTTAGAAAAAAAACTAAACCCGGGATCGTTATCGCAAGAAAATTCTCTACAAAGCCCTCAAAAAATCGTGGATGTAGTTTTTTTTGTTGTCCAGTGTTATTTAAACTTATTAGCAAATTCTTTCTCAAAGCAAAGTTTTGTAATCATTAATTTGTGATATATAATAACTCTTTTAGCAAAATTGTATTTAAAGTCGCCTGAAATAAAAATGAAAAATGGCTTAAGTCAGTAGTGGAGAGTTAGTTCTTTCTATTTGAATTTTAGTAAAATAGAACGCAATCAGAATTTATTTATTTTTGCAAAAAATTTATATTTTAGAAATTTTTATTTTTTTATATTTTGCAAAAATTATTTTTGAGAAAATTCAAATAACAAAAATCGTAACTTTATAAGAAACTATGTTTTGTATCTATATATTATTAATTTTTTACAATTTCTATAATTGTTTGAGAACTATAATGTAATAAAAATTATAGAGTTTTTAAAAATAAAATGCCCTAATTAAATTTTAAAAATTAATGAAAATTGTATTTTTTAATTTCCATGTTCATATGCAACACACAAGGATGTAAAGTCACTAATAACACAGGTCAACAATTTATGAGAAATATGAGTCAACAACTAGAGAGATGAAACCTGCCATGTTAGGGAACATCAAATCCGTTTACCGTTTTTTCTAATTTTAATTAGTCAGTTATAGACATTAAAAATTTTAGAAAAAAAAAGATTTAAAAATCAAAAAAGATTCATAAACAAAATTAAATTAAATTTTTTTTTAATTTTCACAATAATTAAACTGTTAAATTTAAACTTTAAATAATATTTTCATTAAAAACCGATGATATGTCGTGTCGTATTTAAGTTTGAACGCAATATTTTGTATTATCTAAATGCCGATGTACGAGTTTGATATATTAATAATAAAAATTTACCATTTTTTGTAATTAGAAATCTAAGTTACAAGGAATTTTAATATGCAAAAAAAAATTTAAAAATTTTTTCTATTTAGGTTTTATTTAAATTTGTCAATTTAGTCAAAAAAGGCATTTTTTTGTTATAGACGGATCTAAGAGGAGCCAAAGACGGGTGAGAAAAATAAAAAATATACATAAGATCAGGATATGCATTCTTTTATGTTTTTTTTAAATTCACGTTTCTGTAAATATATGTTGACCTGTGTAATCTTATTTTTTAGAACAACATAATTTGGACGACTTTAAGCTTTATGGCAACCATGGTTGGTCATGATTTTAATTCTAATTACGAATATGATTTTAGATTTTAGGGAATGCCTCAAATTTTTAGTCATTTGGTCCCAAAGTTAAAATTTTTCTATTTTTGGGGTATTTTGGGCTTATATATTATACATAAAATGCGTAATATCAAAAGTTTTAATATAGAATTAATTTATAAAAAATTTTATTATTAATAAGGCGTTAAATTGATTTTATAAAAAATCAAAATTTTTTATATTTTTTTACTTTTATAAATTAGTGGTTTCGTCATAAATTTAGTTGAAAGCAAATTGATTATATTATTATACTAACTTTTTTAGATAAGTTTTTTAAGAAATCTGTAGCCAATAAATTTTTTAAAAATAAATAATCATAAAATGTAAATTTGTTTAAACTTTGGACGCGGTAAAAAAATATTGAAGGCATTGGGAAAAAAACTAAACCCGAGATTGTTCTCGCAAGCTCTACAAACCCCTCAAAAAATGTTTATGTTGTATTATGTTGTTGTTCAGTGCTATGCTTACTAATATATGGGCCAATAATAAGTGAGAAAGTGTTCTAGGTAAAGTTATTCTACCTGTAAATAAGTTATTTTTTCATTAACTAATTTGAAAAAATAAATGCAAAAACTAATTTTGTTATTCAAAAGGCTTATAAGCAAAATACCTGCGTCAACTTGATGAAGTACCATTGTAATACGGTATAATTGTTTATCATCAAGTTTAAATCTTTATTCATGTCTTTCAATAGCTATATATAATAATTAAAAATTAAGGCTATTGTGGTATTGGATCACTTTACTAGGCAAATTTTTGATTCATTTTCATATAAAAAAGGCGGCTTTTAAATATTTGACTTTTCATTTTGCTGAAGCTTAATTTAAATAATCATACTGCAAATGTTTTTACATTTTACAAGATTATTTTAATGTTGTTAATTATATGTGTAGTAATTCACATGCAATTATAAATTTTTTTAAATTTTAAACTGAAGAAGCAACCACTTGTTAAAAAATTATCTTCTATTTTTTATTTCTTATTAATTTAATATAGCATTCTCTTTTATTAGTGGATAAATTGGTAAAAGTTTAGATTTCTAAAAGTTGTTGCTTTTGTGGCTTTTCCTAAAAACAATTCTTTCTAAATTAAAGTAATTATTCGTTTACTTTTAATTTTTTAAAGCCTTTGTTGTAAAAACCACATTTGTTTTAATTTGTAGTTAATGTCTTGCCTAAATACAAAAAAACTCAAATTTTTACTTTACTAAAAAAAGGTTACTTAGTGTTTTTGTATAAGAAATATTCTTATATGTTTTTATTCCTATCTGTTAATTAAATCACAAGCAATTTTTTAACCCAGCTATATTATTACCATAGAATGCATTTAATTTTTAGCCAATATATTGTATATATATTCATTTCTAAATGAAAGGTTTGTTAACATACTCTGAGTCGAGCTGTGAAAAAATTGCTGAATTAGGTATTCCCGAAGCTTATAGATTGTTGCCGAATTACATAATTCTCTCGTCAAAAGAAACTGACAAACTCTGTGCTTACAAGACATAACAATTTGAAACCAGGGTTGGGAAAACAATGAGCCAAAAAACTTTGGCTCATTTTTTCCCCTAAAACATAAAAAAAGAAACGGGGCCACAAATAAAGGGCCAAAATAAGAATTAAAAAAGCCCTTACTAAGAAAAAGGGGCAAAAAAAACCCACAAAAAGTGGCTCTTAAAAAGAGCCCCAAAAAGCCTGTTTTATGTTTTCCTTATAATAATTTCGAAGAGCCCCAAAAAGCCTGTTTTATGTTTTCCTTATAATAATTTCGAAAAATTTTGATTTTTTGATGGGTGGGTTATTTTTTCTTAAAGCTCCTAAGAGTTTTTTTTTAAAAAATGGGGCTTTTTTAAACAGGCCATGCCCCTTTTCTTTAAGCAACAAAAGGGGCTTTTCTTTTGCCATGCCCACGAGTTTGTGGGCAATTGGAAAAAAACTCAAAAACTTGTTAAAAAAAAGCCCATTTAGTGTTTTTCCCAACCCTGTTTGAAACACCTCTATCTTTCTATGGTCTTATTTTATTTTATAAATCACTAAAGTTGCAAATTGTAATTCTTAAATGAAAAACAGTTATAACGCATATATGATCATTATCAAAAATAAAAGTTATTAGTGAATTAACACTTTAAATAATTCAAAATTCACCTTTATATTTTTGCTATATAGATGTGTAAGTTGGTTAATCTAAAAGATAAACAATTTTAATTGATATATAGTAGTACCTAAATATTTTTTATTTTAGAATAATTTGAAAGTTAAAATACATTTCTGTATTAAAAATGATAACTAAAGCATTCATTTTTTTTTCATCTATGAGTTTATATAAAACATATAAATTTTTGCAATTCCCTTAAAGAAAGTTTTTTAAGTTTTTTTCAAAATTTTATATGTAAATATCTATAAATCTTAATGCTTTATCTTAAGCGCATTTCAAAATGTTGCCAATCTTTAATATTAACATTAAATATACTTTTAAAAAGTTTATTAAAAAAATGAAAAATAAAAAAAAATAAAATTTTTGGAGTTTGAGCTTTCGCGTCTTAGTATTTTTTTACAAATTTGTTTAACGCTCTCATTTTAAATTATTAAAAAATTTTGAATTTAAAATATTAATTTTAATTTTAATCGCCTTGACTAAAATTGTATATTTGCTGGTGTAAAAACTTTTCTAAACTTTATTTTTATTTGACAAAATATTATTATACGCGCAGGTAAATATTAAAAAAAACTGACAGGTCTACACAATAGTTAAGTGATTAAAAATTTTTATAGCAATTATCATTTAAAAAAATAATTTATTTTTACTTGCGAGCGAAAAGCTAAATATAATAAAGAAAATTTGAATATTTTAAATCAGTTTTGAAAGTTCATTTTAATTATAATATGTTAGGCCTGATACCGAAATATTTTTCACGCCTATATTGTTCCTCACCCGCCCCCCTCCCACCCCCCCCCCCACACTTTTAGAACTCACCTTGAATATTATTTGAATTTACATTAATCTTTCGAGAGACGGTATAATGAATCCTAATAACTCACAATTCCTTTAATTCATATAAATATATGCTTTCAAGCATGAATTTAATATAAATTTACTTTTTTGCATACTGTTTTATTAAAAATCTCTATAAAACTTTTCTTTATTCAAAATTACGATGACTTTGTTTATTAAAAAAAATTGTTTGTTTTACATAAAAACCTTTAAAAAGACATTTATTTTGAATTGTTAAGGATATTATTTTTTTATGTAAAACAAACATCTGATTAATTAGTAAAAAAACATTAAATGAATTTTTTTTTAATCCTGTTCTGCTTCAAAAACAATAGAATTTTTGTAGAGATTCTAAAATTCACGTGAAATTTTTATTCTATTTATTTATTATATCAAACTATTATACCAAAGGATAAATTTTTCCAAATAGTTGTTTAAAAATAATTTTTTTTTACACGATTAGAACGACTCTAATTTAATTTATAAGTTTATCAATTAAGAAAAAAAATTTCTAGGTTTTTTTATTTGAGAAAGCGGCAAAGTAAAATTTTTTTTAACGCCATAGGTATGGTGGACTCCTGCCCCAAGCTTTCTCCGATCGTACATCTTCACCAAGAAATCAAAATGCTACCCGTACAAGCCCATTGTCAGAATAGCTGACCTATACCTTGGATCTTGCTTATCTTCTGACCATCCTTGTCACATACTTACGCACCATCCTACTTCAGCTAGACAAATATAAGAAACCCTTTTCTCACAGCCTTTCATTGACAAAAATATTCCCACTAAAATGATAATCAAACGTATTCACACCTAACAAAACCATAGCTAACTATCCGTTCAACATAGTTTTAAACGGTCGACCTCCTCCCGGATCTCCTTTAGAAAACACTAAACCCCTTAACATCAGTTCCCGTCTGGCTCAACTCCGGTCACTGCCATCTACTTGCGAACCTCTGAGCATGTCTGGACTCATCTTTAAATAATAGCTACGACTGCAAATCAGCACCAGACGATGTACAACACTGGCACATATGCCTTAGCGGGCCTCCTATTTCTCCTGTAGATCTTTGGATCAATTCATCCCTAGCTTCCCTCAAGCTCAATCTTACTACCAACTTCCAACGAATGGGGCAATAAACAACAACAACATGTTGGACTCTTTACAGTCTTAAATATTTTAAAAATATACATCATCCTCTTTCAAATTTTTGCGGCTTTTTGCTTTCATATCTATTTACTATCTAATAATTAGATAGCTAAATAATCTGCCAGCTTAAAAATTACGAGTTATGGCCTTTTAAAGATCTTGAAATGCTGCAAGCTTACATAAACAGTAGCTGTGGATAAAATTACTCAATTAAATAAAATATAAATCATTTAAAGTGGTTAAATCTTGCCGGATAGGCTTAGGTAAGCCGAGGCTGTGATAAACCACCCAGACCCTAAATTTCTCCCAGGGGTTTTTAGCCCAAACCTAAGTATAATTGGAGAAAGGGGATTAAGAAAGTTTAGTTCGGGGTTAGTTTTAATTTCCTTTATTCACATTAATAACCCTGCTTTGTAAGAGTAACGGGTGCATAAGAATGTCCAAATAGCTCTTTCATAAGTCCTATCTTGACAAGTCCGGCTACGTTTAGGGCAGGATGATTGTCCGGATCATAATATGGTTCCGTCATGGCTCCGATTGGAATTCCTAAATAGCATGCATATTACAATATATGTGATAGAGAAATGAGAAATTTTAGTTGTTCACTAACTAGATACTTATTAAAATGTTTTTATTGCAGAATTTGAAACTTTTATATCTAATTTTTATATTATACATAGGCTAATGATTAATATATTACGAAATTAAACAAAGCCCCACATTTCAGGCTTTAAAAATGACAATGTTTTATTTATTTAAGAATTTGACTGCCAATCAAAACCATCGGTGAGCATCATGTTAAAGACATTGTTTTTATATTTTTTAGTATGTTTAAATTTGGTGAAAAAATTTTTTGTATTTATTACACCTAATCAGGATAACAACCATTAACATATTGCTTAATTTAAATTTTTTAATATTTTAATTTTTTTTTCTTTTATTAGTAATATTACTTGCCATGTTCCAAAATACAAAATTTTTTCCACTTAAATATCTACTAAAAACCTTGGTTATATATTAAAGTCGCATAAAAAAAACATTTGATTTGTTGAATCGTTTAGTTTTTTCAACATAATTTGCACATTTACCTAATTTTTTTCGGCTTGAACAATTTATTGTATAATGTTCTAAATTTATTTACGATCAAAAAGTGATTTCAAAAATATTCAATAAAAAAATATTAGGTTAAAATTAACTGTGACCAAATTTTTACTAATATCTTTGATATTTAAATTCATTTTTCTACACAAACTTCTTGTTATTTCTTTAATGTTATTTCTAATTTGACTAGAAAGAAATAAACCAATTTAACAGTATTTAACTTCACATTGTAGCTTATATATCTCAATCTTGTTAAAACTAATAAATAAAATAAATGTTGAGTTCTTACTTAGAAGATAATCACTATGTATTTTAAGATCCAGTGGATTAATTGACCACCTAGGTTAAAAAAGATTTATTTAATTACTATTACACAGGTCAACAAATATCAATGACACAACCGCAAATTTTATAAAAAAAACACAAAAGAATTTATCCCCATGGCCTTTTATAAATATATTTCATTTTTCTTAGTTTCTTCCGGCCTTGGCTCAATAAGTCCATATCGAAAAATGGTTTATTTTGACCACAATGACAGATTGATAATACCCTAAAAAAATCTAAAACTCTTTTTTTCATATAAAAATTTTTTGTTAATTATATTTATCTTATCAAATAATGAGAAATAAAATATTTAGTATATCAAGCTCTTACATAGCTTTAAGATAATACAAAATATTTCGTGTCCAAACTTGAATACGATACGATAAATTATTGGTTTTTGATTAAAGTTTTATTTGAAGTCTAAATTTTACAGTTTAGCAAATGTAAATATGCATCATGTCAAGAAAATTCAATTTATTTTTGTTTTTGATTTTTTTTGTTTTTTTGGCATTTTTTCTAAAATTTAATGTTTGTAGCTGACTAACTAAGTTCAATTAGAAAAAAACTGTAAACAAATTTAAAAACTAGGCAGGTTGATCTCCATAGTTAACTTATAACTCTCAAGAATTTGTTGACCTGTGTTATTAAAAAACTTATTTAAATTTCATTAAAACCATATAATTAACAGGCAGAGAACGTATCTCTTTCAAAGAGCCGATTTGGTATCTTAAAAGCTAGGTGCCTTATTTATTTTTCACACTAATCACAATCTGACACCATTTTTTTATGTCCTCAAACCACAAATACCTCGTGTATGTATTTAACATTCACATAAGTGCAACATTCAAATAACAAAAAATTCTCACTCAATCGAAAAATAACAAATTAGATGTCTTATATATAACTTTATCTATATAATAAAATAAAATGTAATTCTAGCACGTCTAAAAACTTCGGTAAATATTATGGTATAGCAACAGTAAATAACTTATTTTCACCAAGAAAAAAATATAGAGAATGATTCTTTTTATAATAACTTATTACTTAAATTTTTTTACAAAAAATGAAAAAATTTTTTTGCTGTTTGTGAGCATAAAAAAAAATTCAATAGTGTGCTTTTTTATATACGTTTTTGTAAATTTTAAATATATATAACTGGCTTACAAAGCTTCAAATTAGGAAAAACATTAAACGGATTTATGAATTATAAGATAACGGTCTGATATCTTGCCACATACCTCTGTTGACTTGTGTAACTAGGGTCAATGTTTGGCCAAAGAAAATATTTTCATTTTAAAAGTCTTAATTTTTTTAATCTAAATTATTTTGCTAAACATGACCTAGCTGCCAGCAAGTAAATTTACTTGTATTCTTATGGCCAGCTCATTTCCTACTACTTAAATTACCATTGTTTCTCCTTATATAATTGGTGTGGATACTGAATAGGAGACCCGTGACTGAATTTGTTTATGATATATAATTTCAAACATTTATAAGTTACTAAATAGAGCTGTATACCTTTCCAACATATGTGTATGGGAGTGATTAAATAGGGTATCAACCCAACGCTGATTTTGCCATGTTCGAAATGCTAGCACATTTTCAAAATAATTGGCGATTGGAGATACGTTTAGCTAACCATAAATAAAATCAAAAAATTATTTCTGGTAATTCTTTTAATTTTCTCATATTTATACCTAAAAACAAAAGAAGGACCCTCTTCCATGACCTTTTTTCCATTTAAGGAAGGGGAACATGCTAGTGCTCTGCATCGCTTAACTCTACAGCAGGCCCCGAAGAGTGGAATGAGACACGAGCCGAGGAACCTAGGTTTTTTAAATAAGCTTCCAGAAAATTGGAAGGCTTTAGGATTCTTAATCAGCGTCTGATGATATACAACACTGGCTCATGAGCCCTAACCGCAGGCCTACCACTTTTTCTATAGATCTTAGGATCAATATATCCCTAGCTGCCCTCAAGCTTAATCTTACTACAACTTTCAACAAGTGGGGCAAAACAACAGCAACAACATTAACGGTCCATAAAAACTAATCAGGCTCAACGCCGCATAACTTGAGTTTAAAACACAATTAACCAGGCCTACAGGCGCTCAAGGTTTTCCGATCAATGTAGAAAACAAAGATAAATGCAGAGGTCGAGTGACCAAATTACCAGCATATAAAAGCTTGAAAATTAATCATTGTATATGGATATGATTAAAATAGATACATTAAGGAAATAACTTGAAAAAATTTTAAATTATTAATAAACCAAATGATTGTTACAATTAATATTGATAATTCCGAACGATATGAAAAATATAAGGATGTGTAGGAGCATGATCTAATTTTAATTTATAAGCAAAATTCGTATAAAAATTAAATTCTATAGAATAAAATTAAAAATTTTTATTTTATATATTATTTTAGTGTTAAATTTGCAATGTAAATTTATGTTAATTTTTATATGTTATAATTATAGACCACGTATTCTTTAATATAATAAAATTACATAGTTCATAGCTTTAAAACTCATAAAGTTATAGAGGCTTTAAATTGGTGTAATTGTGAACCCCACTGTGGCGATCGCGTACGAAATTTTCACCTTAAGCGCTGGTAAATGTTACATTCCTTTATCTTATGTTTGTGTAATGTTAGGATATTTTAGATTTGATTCTTATGAGACAAAGACCTAAACTAATTGGCTGACAAAATTGAAAAATTACAGTTCTTGTAAAGCATTTACACCAAATGACTTTTTTATTTTAACTTTTATGCATGGGGAAAAAAAATTTACCGTTGCATAAATCTTCGCTAAATTTCTGGGATGACCAAGATATTCGGGAAATCCAATTTCATATTCAATTTTCTATTTTTGTATGTGAATAAGTCATTACAAACAATGATCTTAACGTAACTTGTTTATTTACAAAACTTTTTTATTTTGGCTCAATTACACCAACTTAAACATTGGTGGTATCTTGTATTTTATTTTCCGTAAAAATATAAAACAATGAAATTTTCAAAATTATTAAAGCGTTCTATGAATGGCACCAAGGTGATACTACAAAAGAAATATGTTTTGAACTTAAATTAGAAGGAATATACATAAAGGATCAGATGTTACATTTGTCAATATATTTTGAATAGTTGCCATATACTATTGAATGATAGTGATCCGTTTAGCTACATGTAGCTTGCTTTTTTTTTATAAGAGCCAGAGATCGAATGGGTTCAATATTTAAGACTAAAAAAAATTTTAACTATTTTTTCTTTTTTTTGTCATTTTAAAGCTTAAAAGCTGTATAATATTTTTCTAGCGCTTATCTATATCAAAATTGCAAACATATAATAATATCATTAAATAACCAAAATGACAACATTAACATTTTTATAAGATTACAAAATCTTAGCATTATTAATCTTGGATCTAGTTTTTTTCCAAGCCTCCAATTTTTTTTTGCGTCTAAGGTTCAAAAAAAATTCACAAAGTTTTAAATTATTAATTAAAAAAAAATCTTATAGCAAATAAAGATTCCTTATGAATATTCTAATAAAGTTATTTATTATTAGCTTTACAGGAAAAAAAACAGATTAGAAAAATGCCACTAATTTTACACAAACAAAAAAAAATAAAAATTAAAAAAAGAATTTAAACGCCTTTACATGAGTGTTTAATTAATTTTATTTCAAATGTTTTCTAAAATTTTACAGTATAGAAGCCCAAATGACCCCCAAATTAGGTCATATTTTTAATAAAAATTGGCAAATTAACTAGTATTCTGATTTCATATTCGTAATCGATATCAAAATTGACCAAAAACGATAGTTGCCACAAATAAGACGGTAGTCTAAATTTGTTGTGAATTATTCTAGCTATATATAATTTATTTTACAATGTCTATCGTATTAATTAGTTGTTATAAATTTTATTCAATTTCTTTTTTTCCCACATACAAATAATTAGCAGAAAGGCAAAACAAAAGCCAGAATTTTTATAACTAATCACCATAAAAATTAGTAATGTTTGTTAGGTTTTTTTTTGCAAAATTGACAATATTAATTTGCAACCTAAGGATGTTATACATGTTATTAACCTAAGACCTTTTAAATGATGACACAACAAAAAATATTTATTAAGAACACTCACGCAAAATTAATTGTATTCTTTTTATTTTTTTGTATATTTTAATTTTAAATTTTTTTTAACTTAATACTCTGATGATATAAGTAGTATATATGCAAATGTTTTCTTGATGAGTTTCAAATCATAAAAATACAACACTCTTTCTCATTGAGGTTTTTTAAAAAAGATTACCATTTTATTGTTAGAATTCCCAAATATAAAATTATTTAGATTTTAATTAAATAATACTTCAGCTGAAAAATTATGAATGTATTAAAAATGTTATTAAAAATTTTTAATTTTCGTTTTTCAAACATTTTATCTTCAATGTTTTAAATTGGCTTGCAAAGTTATAATAAACAAACTAAACGTTTGCAGGTCTAACATCTAAAGTTAGCTCATGATCTTCATAAATTTATTGGCCTAAAAATGTCTTAACTATAAATAATGGTGGACCTTAAGGGATATAAAAAATATTATTTTATAAACTATAAAAATTAGTTAGTAATACATATCGTAATTTTAATCTAGCTCAAAAATGCAAGTTTAATATTATAACGAATATATGTTTAGCTGAAAATTACTTATTTATTTATTTTTTTTATAATAAAAATAACTTTTAAGTATTTATCAAAAATTATAAATAATTTAAAAAATAAACTTAATTGAGGCTATTTTTTAACGTTTATCCTATAAATAATTAAAACTTCAATTTTGTTCCGACCTCAAATTCTTTATTTTGCCATTCACCAGAAGTTTTAGCAGTATCTTGTAGAGTCCCCATTATTGACCTCATCTAAAATAAAAATTTTAATTAAAAACAACATATTTATGATTTTAGGTTACTTAAACCATTAGTCTAACTGTATGTATTCTTTTATTACACGTGTCAAAAATTTTTAAGAATTATGAGTTAACTACCGAGATTAAACTTGCCATCTTAGGAAATATCAATTCCGTTAACCGTTTTTCCTAATCAAACTTAGTTAGTCAGTTATAAACATTGAAAGTTTAGAAAAAAAGGTTATAGAACCAAAAAAGATTCAAAAACAAAGTAAATTAAAATTTTATTTTTGCATATTACAATAGTTAAACTGTTAAATTTAAACTTCAATTAATATATTCATTAAAAACCGATAATATATCGCGTGGTATTTAAGTTTGTACGCGAAATATTTTGTATTATCTAAATGCCCATTTAGGAGCTTGATGTATTAATAAAAAAAATTTCCCATTATTATGCAAAAAAGATTTTTAAATTTTATATTTTAAGGGCATTTAGATCTGTCAATTTGGTTAAAAAAGGTCATTTTTCGTTATAGACGAATCTAAGGAGCCAAAGACGGAAGAAACTAAGAAAAACAAAAACTATATATGAGATTAGACCATTATAGGGATGCATTCTTTTGTGTTTTCATAATAATCACGTTTCTGACATAAATTTTTGTTGATTTGTGTTATAATTTATAATAATATTCTAGTATCTTTGAATCTTCAGTCGAATTCAATTTCAATATAATAGAATAACTAACTGTATTATCTCATCAAATATCACCAATCAACATATTATTCTTTGTTTTAACTAAGACAGCTATATAAACATTGATAATTTAAAAAAAATGCCAAAATAAAAAGATTCAAAATCAAAAATAAATTAAATTTTTTTTTTTGCTTGCATATTTACAACAGCTAAACTGTTAAATTAAAACTTCAAATGAAACTTTTATTAACCGATAATACATTGTATCGTATATAAGTTTGGACGCGCAATATTTTTGCTAGAGCTTAAAACACCAAAAAAATTAACTTCTCGTTATTTGAGATAATAAACATAAGGTAAGAAAAATTTTTTTAGAAAAAAAAATCTTTTATACTTTTTAAAGAATATTCTTCCTTCAATTAAGTCAATAAAGACCTTTTTTTGATATGACGGAAGGAACCAAAGCCAAAAGAAATTAAAAACCAAATATTTTTGTGAGATAAGGCCATTATGGAAAATTTTTCTTTTATGTTTTAATTGAATTCACTCCTCCGTCATTGATGTTTGTTGACCTGTGTTTAAGCTAAATCTCACATTAGTAATCTTATTTTACCTGTTGGTAGTAACTCACACGAGCCTGACCCCTGAGTCTGAGATATATGGCAACTATGGCCTCTCCAAATGCCTCATTCATCTCTTCCAGGCAAAATTCTATGCGGCAGCTTTCCGTATTATTAAGGAGGGGATTTGGAGTTTGGGCAAAATGGGCCGGTTCAATCGTTATATAATATACGTGTGCAAAATATATTTGAACGTAATGATGCATTGGCCCCCTACAAAATAAATTTTCATTTTTAGGCTCGCTTAGAGTTTTTTATTTTAAAATTAAATTTTTATATTAAAAAAAACGGGAAAATAAAAATGCAACATTAATAAATTAAATAACAAAATAATAATAAAAAAATAAAATCTAAAATCTTTAAGAATTTCCATCATTTTTTAAATTTTGTCTAATTGCGAATGTAGTCTAAACACGCCCTATTTTCCATATTATATAAAATTGGCTTAAATTAAAATATATTTGCAGAATTTTTTTCGACCTATTAAGATTTAATTAAGTTTATAATACTTTACATCTTAAATAAAACTACATCTTTAATTTTTTTTTCTTTTTTTGATTACCATATGGACCGAGCCTTACAGCTCGGGAGGCCAAATCTGGCAATGACTGATTTCCGATCTTAAATGCACCCCAAATAACATAAATAAATTTAACAGTTTTAAAATTGAGATTAATAAAAAAAAATTATTTAAGGTTTTTATTTTTATAGGTGTTTTAAGAATAAAACCAATTTTTTTAAATAATATTTTGCTGTTAATTTTTTAGTTTTCTAAAATAAAAAAATTTCAATTATGTAGCTCAAAAAAAGTTTGATTCAAAAAAAAAGACTTTAAAATTAGTTTATTAGAATCTAGTTATTTAACCCAATTATTAAAATTTGTTAGTCGTGTTTTTAATAAGGAAAAAAGATATAAACTATAAATGCCATACGTACATTAAAAATTTATAAAGAGAAAGATTAAATTAAAATTTGAATAAAATAAAGTAATAACGCACAAAGGAAATAATTGGATAATTAATTTACCCAATTTGATCATATTTTCCAAACAATTCATTCATTTCTTTTAGGTAATTGTCATCGATAAGGATTCTTTTGATTATCCTCCCATACGTTAGATTTAATAAATATTCTAAATCAAACTAAATAAATTATAATAAAAAAAAATAATTATAATTTAAAACAAAAATTTCACATGTGCTGTAATAAAATTGGGTAACTGGAAATTACTCGAGGTCAAGAAAAATGCTAATTTCAAAATCAAAATATGTAATCCATACTTTACATTATATGATGCCAATGTAAACGAAATATTAAATTACATAGCAAAAAGTTAAAAATATGTTTGGCCAAACTTGCAAAAAAATTTTGCAAATGTTTGTTACAATTTGTTTTGCGTCATTATCTTAAAAACCTAAGGAATCTGTAAATTACAATAATATAATAACGAATTAATTATATTATTTGAAATAAAGTTTTAAGACCATTAATTAATTAACAAAATGTTTTTTATTTCTACCTATCATCGTAAATATCTAAAATTAGCCTTTAAATTTAACTTTTGCTCTACTTTTCTTGAACAAGGTAAACGTGGAATGAATAAAAAAAAAGGTTAAAAATGCAAAACACAGAATAATTTAGATAGTTTAGATTTACAATTTTAAAATTTAACCTGTTGTTTTTACTTTATTTTTTTGCAATCATATATTATAAATTTTTACCTTTTATAAAAAACTCTATGTGCGCAATTAAACCTTATTCAAACTATAGTAAATTTTTAAAAATTTGAAATTAAAAAAAAATATTGTTTAATGTCGGAAAAGGTTTTAAAGGGCTAAATTTTTAAGAGTCCTGTTATAATGACCAATTATGTCATTTATTAATTCTTCAAATTATAGTTAGTGAACCTCTCGGAATATTAATATTGTAAAAAGAATAGTATAATTATTAATAAAAAAAATAAAATTTTCTGAGATATAAAATTTTTAAACATTTACAATTTTTTATAAAAAGGAATGAACAAACGCGGCCTTATACAAAAAATATATTTTACGAAATTTAATTTTGAATTCGCCACATGCGTGTCTTGTAATATTCGATCCTCGGGAGCAAACGACATCTAAAACAAATAAATATCTTTGGCAAGGCTATAACATCGTTTTATTTAATCTTTTAAAATAAACTACCTTTTTTTGCTTTTAACAAATTATAGCGATATATAAATTTGATATTTTTTACCCCGGAATGTTAGTTTATTTTGAATTTTTGGCAATTTAATAAGTGATCTTGTTTTATAGATTCATATCTGCGACCCCTAAATGTTAAAAAATAACAAAATTTAATCAAATCTATTGTTTTATTTTAAAATAAAAATGAGGTTTTAGTGATTTAAATACCAATTTTTTTTTGTCAAAGAAAAATATGAATTGACTACGACACAGGGTAACAAATTTTTAAGAGTTATGAATTTACTACGGAGATAAACCCCACATCTTAGGGATTTTAAAATTGTTCGTTTTTTCTAATCAAACTTAGTTAATCAGCTATATACATTAAAATTTAAAAAAAGATGCCAAATTAACAAAAAAGATTCAAAAATAAATTAATGTTTTTTTTTGCAGAATTAAAACAGCTAAATGGTTAAAAAACATTGGACAACAAAAAAAACAAAATGAATGGTTTTAAGAGGTTTTTGTAGAGAATTTCTTTGCGATAACGATATCTGGTTTAGTTTGTTTCCCAATGCCTCCAATTTTTTTAAAATCGCGTCCTAATTTTAGAAAAAAATTTAATTTTTTTAATATAAACTTTTCAAAAACCTATTGACATATTCAGATTCCTTATAAAATACCCATATAAAAGGGTTATAACTTATAAATATTAGCAATTTATTCTTAAGTTATATAGGATCAAAAAGATTTTAGGTCGAAAACCACTAATTTCATAAAAATAAAAAAATTGAACAAAAATTAATAAACGCCTTACGTTAATAATGTAAGTTTCGGTAACATAAATATGTTTTTTTAACTTTAATTACTACTACACTTTATGATATAGAAGCCCAAAATACCCGAAAAATAGAAAAATCTCAACTATAACACTGAATAACTAAAAATGTGAGGCATTGACTAATGATTTCATAATCGTAATTAGCACCAAAAACTTGACCAGAAACAATAGTTGCCATTCGTTCAAATTTTTTGTTGTCTAATCTTCAAATTGAACATATTTAAAACCTATAATATATCGTGTCGTATTTAAGTTTGGACGCGATATATTGTATTATTTAATTTAAAGTAAGAGCTTGCTATACTATAAAAATTTCTCATTATTTGAGAGGATTAATATAAGTTACGAGGGATTTTTATGTTAAATAAAGATTCTTATAAATTTTAAGGGTATCCTCAATCTGTCAATTTGGTCAAAACAGGCCATTTTTTAAGGACGGGTTTAAGGGATCGAGGCGGAAAGAAACTAGCAAAATCAATATATATATATGAGATATGGCCATTTTTTCGATATGGGCGATTGTAAGGAGCCGAAGCGGGTAGACTATGAAAAACAAAATATATTTGTGATGTAAGGACATCATGGGGATATATTCTCTCATGTTTTCATGAAATTCACCCTTCTGTCAGTGATATTTGATAACCTGTGGGTGTGTAAAAATAAACAAACCTCGCTGAACGTGTTTGAATATAAGTTAGTGTTATATTTGTATAATAATTGTAGACTAAGCAATATGGAGCCTCCCTATAACTAACATTTCACTTTCCCGCTTTAAACTTCTTAATGGGGACAATTTATAGAATTCACTAATTGCTTCATTAACTAAATTAGTTAAATTGCTGATATTTTAAATTTCAATATTTACGACAAAAACAATTGTATAAACGTTTAAACAAGTAAAAACAATTAAAAACAAGATAAATTGCATATGTTTACCTTGTATTGTTTTTATTATTTTATTTTTTATAATATAATAAATTATTGTTTCTTTTGTTCTAATAAACTTATACATTAGATAATTATTTTTAGTTACGTAGTCAAGTTGCAAAATACCAGATTTAACATTTGCCACTTTGGAATATTTATAGCGGGCTAAAGATTTATAAAAAGGAAGGACTGGAATTCAAATGGTTGTCCACATTGTGAATTTTTACCTTGTTAGAAGTTTAACCCGGTCAAAAAAACTTCAATTTTTTGCTTCTCACTTCCGTTTAAATTACATTTTAAGAGGCCTACTACTTGTTTATAATACTTATTCGGCTGACAAGTATAAAAATATTTACTGGTTATCAATTTTTACCTTGTATAAAAAGCCATCTATCTCGCAGGTAAGCGATAAATTGATATAACTATTCCCCGTCAAATTTTTCAGTCGTTCCAAATAGATTTTGTGATCGGGATCGTTCATGCTACAAGGGTAAGAATTGATCATAGCCTGACTTTTTTCCATAACCAAAACAGATTTATTGCTTTTTCTCCGGGTGGTCACCCAATGTCGAATAGGGAAGTGAAGATGAAATTGCCATTCTATTTGTGCCAGTAATGTTGATAAATTTTCTACCATTGCTAAACCTTCGTAAGTATTATAAAAATAAAACTTGTTTAAAAAATATATATATAATTTTTCAAATTCCTAAAACACTTCTTTATTAATATCAATGTTTATTGCTTAAAATATGTAATCTTTAAATACATTACACAATCCATATGATATAAAAAAATCGGATAAAATAAGTTTTTAAGATTAAAAATTCCAATCTGATGAATTAACAAGCTCTAATCTTCTCTGAGTTTTGTGATCGGCTAGAATAACAATCTATGGCGGCCATATTCGTTCTTTTGTTATTTAAAGCAATACGGATAAAAGGTAAGACAGATCTACCGACAATTAAAAATATTCAAATAAATTTTGAGTCTGGCTAATGGACTTTTTACTGATCATTGGCGTTCCGATTGATTAAGGTAAAACGTAAAAAATGGGAAATGTTCTATTTCAAATATGTAATTAAATACGATCAAAACATGTTATAAATTATGGAGTCCATAAAATATATACCCTTCTTCATGCAAGGGTTCCATACCTGTTAGGGCTTTTGTAATAAGACATCCATTATATGCCTGGAGATTTAAAGGTTATTAGATATTAGAGGCTAGGGAACTAGGATATGACTTAGAATTTTACTTGAATTGTAATATAAGTAAATTCTTAATTTATTAATGGTTCTTCAAAATATCTAACAAAAATATTATTATGCCATTCATGCTTCCAAAATCTAAAAATAAGCACAAATGGATAATCTAGGCTGCAAAAGCCTTGCACGCCGGCCGCCTTAGTTTTTAGCCTAGGCTCATACATTGAGTACTAGGGCATACTCCCTTAGTAGGCCGCTCATCAGTTTTAAAGTGGCTGCATATGCGTATATTTTCCAAAGAAAAAAGACTACAATGCAGGGATCTGAGCCCCCAGCCTCCTATGTGTAATACAGTTATGATTGCCACCAAGCCATGTATTTAGAAAGTTTGATTTATATAAAACTATTTTAAACCACTTTGATTCCCGAAGGCCTTGTTAAATAGTGTTTGAAATTGAGCCCGTGAGTCAACAGCATGCAAACAAGATTGGTAATAACCTCTTAGTTTGGCGAGCACAGGGGTAAGTTGATGCCTCGGTGTAAATAGAGAAACATTCCCGCCTAAGTAGAATTTTTGTCTTTATTATTAAACAAATAAATGTTAATTGTTAACAACTTGTGAGTAAGATATTTATTACAAAGATAATATTGTACAATGTATATTCCTTTTTTATTTCACGCTTTTGTACGTTTTAAATTACCACATAACAACATATTCAGTCCAAAGGCCAACATTATATAAGGCCGACCATAATATCATTCAAATTAATTTTCAAAGCATGCAAGGGTAAAAAGCAAAAAGTAAAGTATTCAAAATGGCTAAACAAGGCAGAAGGCCAATTATTATATATGCAAAATCAATATTGAATATAAGATTTAATTCATCAATTACCGACATGTTTACGACTTGTGAGTAAGATATTTATTACAAAGTAATATAATATTGTATATTGTGTATATATCTTTTTCATTCCACGATTTTATACGTTTTAAATTACCATAATCAACTCAGTTCAAAGGCCAACTATTCTAAGGCCGACCATAAATCTATTCAAATTACATATCTGAGCATGCAAAGTTAAAAAGCAAAACCTAAGTTAAATATTTAAAATAGCTAAACAAGGCCATAGGCCAATTATGCAAAATCAATGCCAAATATAAGATTAAGGTTCACCAATATAAATATTTAAAAATTTGGATTGAGCGTTGTAAATTTTATTGCTAATTAATGGGAATATTATTTATACGCAAGGGGTACAAAAGGGGAAACTGAAATATCTTATGATCTACTTTTTAAATTAAATATGGCCATTTAATAATGCTGCAGTTTAAATGCGCTAAACCAAAACCCAAAAGATCTTTAGGGTGCATTCATAAGTTATTTAATTTTAGGAAATATTTTTATGTTTTCAATATTTATAAAAAAAATTATTTTTATACTATTTCATAAAAGTTCTAATGCTTATAATTTAGAAGGGCTACTATTTAAAAAATGCAATACATATCATAAGCTTAAAATCTAAAATTTTGGATTCTTAATTTATAAATTTGAATGACTTAACGCGCCCTAATTTTAAACACTATTGTCTAGTTATTCAATATCATAATAATTTACGTTAGATTATCTTTGAAATAAAAAAATTTGCTTTTTATTATAGATGCTTTAAAAATAGACGAGGATGCGATTTTTTAATACAATAAAGCTGGAAAGAAGATGTATAAATATGAGATAAAATTAGAGCGATCAAAGAATTAAAATGAATGCTTATAAGGGTGTCCGATATATTGCATTTATGATTGAGCGGACCTATTAATGACCATCTATTTTTTATAAAAAGATATTCCATTTAAGATTAAAAATAGTTTTCATAAAAATAATTATGCTTTAACTAAATAAACTTTAAAAAAAATACACCATTAATTGGAATTTAGATCTCTCATGCGCCACTTGTGCAAATCACTTAATAACCATTAAAAAGCATTAAAACTTCTTGCTAGGCTTTTAGCATTGGCTTTTGTTTAAGCATTATTCATATTCCTAATAGGCCACTCAGGATTTTAAAGTTTTTGCACATCTGTACTAATTAATAAGAAATTAATTCGCCTATGCGAGTTAATCACACTCAGGCCTATTGTTTTGGTATACTGGTCATCTGATATTTATAGCGTATTTAATTAAACATTACCGACAATTAATTCAATAGAATGTTTCAGATGTTCTTGGACGCCTCGACGAAAGTTCCATGTACGGGAGAAGGTAAAGTTAGAATTTATCTCCTTTAATACGAAGGTTGGGAAATTGGAACAGGCAAATTTGTAGAAATCTTTACATGGATTCCAGGAAGAATTTAGCCAGCCCGCTCGTTCTTCCATAGTTATCTTTAATTTTTGAACTAAAAGAAAAAATGAATAATTTTAGTGCTACTTAAAGACAAAATCAAAAAAGATAATATAAAATATTCTTGGTTACTTTTTTACTTTAGATAGATTTATTTATATTTGTTTTTTTTTTGGTTTTTCGTTCAAATATAACGACCCTTCAAAACAGCGCTAGGTATTTTAGATTGTGTCTTATATTTGCATCGTTTTGTATATTAAAATGGGATATTTATAAAAACGCGTTTGCCCCGGCGAAATGATGCAAAATCCCTTAAATCAAATCATGATTTGTGTGTTTTTTTATGTACTTATTTAAAAAAAAATAATAGTAATGCCTTACATTCCTTAATTTGAAGTTTTCTATTCACCTCATCGGCGTCGCGTTTTCCTTTGTTCGCTCCAGATCCTATATTTGTTTGGTCAGCATCACCATCATTCGGTTCCAAGTCATGATCCAATTGATTAGTTTGTATTTCAATTTCTCGAGCTAAAACATACATGCTAAAATAAAATAAAATTAATGTCTGAGTTTTTTAATTGATTAAACTAGCTGTAACATCGATACCGTTGGATTTTAGCGAAAGAACAATTTTTTTCGTTTAAATTTACAAAATTTAATTTGGTAAATTTATTTTTTTAGCAAATTTATTACGCATAAAAAATTGTTTTTGAAAAAAAAATCAAAAGTAGCAAATGATGTTTCACTTTACAAGTAGTAAAAAAAAATTTATTTAAAAACTCTTATTTTTAATTTTTTAAAAAACGCTCGTTTACAATAGTCACATGCTAAGTTTTTTTCCGTTTTTTCGGTGACCGTTTTCAAAAAAATATAAATAATACTTTTAAAAAAAGTTTTTCAAAAAATTTTTATAAAAAAGATCCCTTTTTTTTTCCCTTTTCTTACCCCCCCCTCTCTCTCTCTCTCTCTCTCTCTCTCTCTCTCTCTCTCTCTCTCTCTCTCTCTCTCTCTCTCTCTCTCTCTCTCTCTCTCTCTCTCTCTCTCTCTCTCTCTCTCTCTCTCTCTCTCTCTCTCTCTCTCTCTCTCTCTCTCTCTCTCTCTCTCTCTCTCTCTCTCTCTCTCTCTCTCTCTCTCTCTCTCTCTCTCTCTCTCTCTCTCTCTCTCTCTCTCTCTCTCTCTCTCTCTCTCTCTCTCTCTCTCTCTCTCTCTCTCTCTCTCTCTCTCTCTCTCTCTCTCTCTCTCTCTCTCTCTCTCTCTCTCTCTCTCTCTCTCTCTCTCTCTCTCTCTCTCTCTCTCTCTCTCTCTCTCTCTCTCTCTCTCTCTCTCTCTCTCTCTCTCTCTCTCTCTCTCTCTCTCTCTCTCTCTCTCTCTCTCTCTCCTCTCTCTCTCTCTCTCTCTCTCTCTCTCTCTCTCTCTCTCTCTCTCTCTCTCTCTCTCTCTCTCTCTCTCTCTCTCTCTCTCCTCCCTCTTTTTTCTTTTTTTTTGTTTAAAAATTTCTCCCAAACTTTTTTCTTCTTCTATTCTTTAAAAATTCCTTTTTAATTAGATTTATACTTGATTTGATATAATGTTGGTTTTATATTAAATATATTCATTGAAATAAAAACAGTCAGAAATTCCAATAAATAAAAATTGTCCTTAGGTTTGGGCTTAATTCGACACCTTTGGAAAAAAAGGGTTTTTACATTAAAATTCAAAATCTTAGTATCTAGTTCTGAATGATTAGCTAAACAAACAGAATTTATATGATTTTTTCGGTATTTAGGTATTTATTAGTGCCCGCGAAATATTAACATTTATATAGAAAATTTATAAAAAATGAGATTTCAGGGTAATTTCAAAGCAGGCCCGATTCTAGTTTTTTCCATTTAGGGGCAAAAAAACTTCTTGAACTAAAAACTATTAAACGAATTTAAATGACTTAATTACAAAAAAAATACTAAAAAATTTTGTCACTTTGTAGCCTTAATTATACCACAAAAGTTAACTAAAAATGAAATTTAACCCAAAAAAGAACCAAACTAACTTTATAAAATAGAAAGAAATTGAATCAAACAAAAAACTTAACACATACTACAACAAAAAATAAAGAGAGAAAGAAGCGATGCATAAGCAGCATCGAAGGCGTCAATGGGTCTAAAAATTAAATAAAATAAAATAAAATAAGGTAGGCTTTTGAATTTCGTTTTTTTTAAAAAGTACATAAAAAAAATAATTATATATTTAAATAGATAAAAATTTAAGCTTTATTTTAATATAAAAATTTAATATAATTTATAATTTTTTAATGGTGTAAATTAAGGAAATGTGCCAAAAATGCACATTTTAGCAACTTTAACATCAAATAAAATAAAAACCAGATCAGGTAGGAAAAAATGGAAAAAACCATGATAATCAGCAAAAAAAACTGCACTAGAAACATTTTTCAGGTTGTTGATCTAAGGTATGAAGTCATAATTTGTCGACCAGTGATATTAAGAAGACACACTCCGAAACAAAATATAAGGAGTTAAAAACTTTTTGCAAGTGAAGAGGATGTGAAATTATTATAGGCCTCTTGTGTATTCGGATCTGTTTGTGGACCATCGACGACTTGTTCGGCAGCGATCAATGGTGTAGGAGTCACGACATCATAGAAGACGTCCCCACCTTGAGGTACATTTGCTATGAATTTTTACAAAATATTTATATTAACTTCTTTATAAAATAAATTTGTAGTTATAGAATAATTCTTCAGACTCTTCTTCTCCAAACAAGGGACGGCTTGCTCGTCAAGGCTTTGCCTTTGATCCACAACAAAACAGAATTAAATGAAGGTTTAGAGCACGCTGGCCGAATAACATAGGTTTTTAGGACTTTAGTCATTTGCAAAACAAATAAACGGCTTTGGGGTACGTTAACCGTCACTTATTCAACTACGGCTCAATGTTACTTAACTTGAAATGTTAATCATAACGAAGTTTACATTAGTTCAAAGTCGTCTAATCTATAGACTTAACAAAGCTATTCTTATAAATTTTTTTGCAAATTATTAACGAACGTGGCCGCTAAACTAGTCGATGCCATCTTAAATATTTTGACGTAAACCTGCTCGATTTTGAATAAATGAAAGAAAGTGATAAAATTTGTATTTAATCATTGGTCTAAAAATGTAGAGGCTTAGCTTACATGAATATTAGAAAATTATTTTTATTCAGTTTGGCTGATTAAAATAAACATTTCTGCTCAGTTTTTTTATTTTACACCGAAAACAATGTAGAGTTAAATTAAATCGAGTAATTATTAAAACAGGTTATATTTATTCCTCCACAATATTTTGTATATTTTAATTTGACATAATCAGTCCTTATCAAAAATTTGTTTAAAACTCTATTTAACAAAAATTAATAACATTGTCACACAAAAAGAGAAACCCACTTTTTTACTAAAATAATAGAATTGTTTGAGCGATCGAATTGAAAATTTTTTGCTCCTTTTGGTTTGAAAATATTTTGAATTATTACTTTGTTTTCATGTTTTGACGCAAAACAATTGCAAAACAAAAATAATGTATTTATCTAATCCCTACAAAGGTGGGAAGAAAAAAAAAGAAATAGGGTCAAATCAACTTAACACTACAGATAGCCAAAACTGTTGAAAATTTAGTTCAATTATATTTTTTTTAATTACCCGGCGATTGTTTTTTAAGGACCCAAATTTGTACGAAATGAAAATTATAAAATAACTGAAACCTATAAAATATCTCGAAAATGTGATATAGTTAGGGTTAGGGTAGGTCAATGTTAAATAAGGGTAATTCCATCATAAAGTTTTTTGATTTATTTTCAAACTGCCTTTTCATTTTGATCAAAATATGTATTTTTTGCAAGTCAATATTAGGATGAGAATTAAATTTGTAGTTGCGAATTATAAGTTTTTATTATTCATTTTGCTCCATTTTTTTATAAATATAAAAGAACCTTTAGTCTGTTATTTTTGGGTATGTAATTTACAAAGTTTTACGTGTCGTTTCCTCTTTTTCTTCTTCCTTCTTAGGAATTATTTGAGATGCTAAATGTTTCGGGAAATTCAAGTCTCGTTCCAAAAATTTTAATAGTTGTTCCGTCATGCTAACATTGGACGCATTATTTAGCCCTGCAAGTAAAAATAATTTCCTGTAATGTAAATTGTAAAAATTGCATTTAATAGTGAAAAAAAAAGGTTTAGAGCCAGATGTTAGAATGATCAAGATTTGGATAGGAAAACGGGGGAGCTTAATTATGGAAAAAAAATTTTTTTCAATATTTTGGAAAAACTGAATGAATTCTAGATGCACCCTTGTTAAAATGAACATTGTTAGTATTTGCTATAATTGGTGGCCGTTTAATATTAATTTTGATATTATGGCCTTTTAGTATTTAAATATTATGGCCTTTTATTACTCCGTTTACTTTAATATTATTAATTGTACTTTAACTATTATGAATAGTATTTGTTATATTAATTGGCCTTGGCGGCTATATATAGTTGTCCTATGTACTGAAAAGGTATATAAACTAGAACTGTATTATATTTTATATATAATAAATAATCAAAAATTTCAGCCTTATTTGCTAATAGACATCATATATATAGTCAGGGGCTTTATATAAACAAATGTATATTTTGAAGATAACAAATCAGTTTTATGCTCCGGAGTAAACATAGATCCTCAAGCCTGAGATTTTACTATACCCTAGAATTCCAAACTCATTTATTAAAGTTGAGTTTATAATTAAGGTGAGAGAACTCACAGTCAAACTCCTCATTTCTAATGATCAAATTTTTAGATTTTGCTAATTAAAAGAAATGTAATTTTATACTAAAAATTAATTTAGAAGTTTATTCTAAGTATTAAATAGGAAAAAAAACAAATGTTAACATTTAAATGGAAAATGAGTCCTTTTAAAAAAGGTTTAACCATTCTACGGACCTTATAAAATGTAACTCTGCATACAACTTACATGTTGAATTGACCAAGATAATTTTGTGAGTTACCGACCCTAGGATATGGTGTTTAAAATCATTATTTTGCGTCCCGTTTTGATCTATAATTATATTAAATAAATGTTTATTTGTTAGCCCCTACAACTAGGGCTGGGAAAACAATGAGCCAAAAAACTTTGGCTAATTTTTCCCCTAAACATAAAAAAAAAGAAAGGGGGCCTCAGGGCCAAAATAAGAATTCAAAAAAACCCCTTACTAAGAAAAGGGGCAAAAAAAACCCACAAAAAGTGGCTCTTAAAAAGAGCCCCAAAAATCTCATTTTATGTTTTCTTTATAATAATTTCGAAAAATTTGTTTTTTTTTATAATAATGGTGGGTGGGTTATTTTTTTTTAAAGCTCCTACGAGTTTTTTTTGAAGAAAAGGGGCTTTTTTTAAACGTGCCCCTTTTCTTTAAGCAAGAAAAGGGGCTTATCTTTTGCCATGCCCACGAGTTTGTGGGTTGAAAAAAAACTCAAAAACTGTTAAAAAAAAGCCCATTTAGTTTCCAGCTTCCCAAAGCAAATAATTTATTTTGATTACATAAGATAGTGAAGTTTGCTAAAAATTAATTTACCGTTTTTTCTAGAAAATATTGTAATTTATGGCCCATTTTTTATAAAATTACTATTTGTTAAAACCAATTTATTTGTAAAATAGTTAATTCTTTTACACTTTTGCAGATCATATAAGACTAAAAGAAATGACATTATAGGCACAAATTGATGTGCTAACATGAGCCCATCCGGTAGACAAAAGTTTTTTTATCCTGAATTTTGTACTAAAAAAATTAATTATTTACACAATCAATAATTAATAAATCATATAATAACACACATTTTTTGAATGGGTTAATAGTTAAAAAAATAATTTAAAAATAGAGTTTATCAAAAGTTGTTTAATTTAATGTGAAGAAGAAATCTGGGTGCACACTCTCCAACCCTTTCCCTTTATTAAAAAAGGAACAAATATTTGGCCTATCAACATACAAATTATTATCTCCAAAATATTTTTCACGTCTGATTGAATAATCTCACCGTTAAAAATATTTTTTTAAGGAGGCAACTGTTTTTATTACATACTATGACATGATTGAATATTTATATTTTAAAACCTAAGATAATAATTTTTCAAACTCTATTAACTATATTTTGTTGTTTTTTAGATTGTGTTATTAAATAATGCGTTAGCGATTTAAATTTTTAAAACATTTAAGCGTATTTTATAAAATTATATTTGGATATGATAATTTTTGATGTTGATGTATACTTCCTAGAAAAACACATTTGTTTTAAATTAAAATAAAAGCACAAAAAGGCTTTTAAAAGCTAGCTCAAATCTAAAAATAGAATTCTTTACCAATCGGATAATGCAAAAATAAAAAGTTTTTTTTTGTTTAGGGTTTTAATTACGAAATATTAGTTTACTTATAATTTCAAAAATTCTTGATTTAAGCGGTAACAAATACAAGATTACAATTATAAGCTGGTCAGGCTCAGTCAGAGAAAGCATTAGAAATTATAAATTCTTTTTATATAAATTATTGTGTCAGCCTTTTGCAACAACAAGAATGAGTTATTTTTAGGCTAGACACAACCATATAGGTTTATAAATATCAAATTGGTGTTGTTAATGATTATTGCCCCAAATGGGTGATATAATTAATACCATTTGTCTTCTTTATAAAAAACATGATCTCCACGGCGTAAACGCGGTATCATTAGAGCCTTTAATTGATAAAATATACATTTATATGGGCTAGTTTTATTTGATTATAAAATTTTTTTTATTTATTAATTTTAAAAACCTTAGAATTTGATTAATTTCGACTGTGGCAAATGTCAAGGCGACCATTTATACTGTCTTATACCAAAGCTTAAAGGATATATTAATTAAATTAACAAATTAATATATATACCTATATAAAGTATGTTATTTTTCTCACTTATTTGTTGTTTTTTATTACCACATTTCCTTTCATACATTTTTATCAGTTGTAAAACAAAAAGAAGATTTGAATATATGATTTAAGTAATGCAACTATAGTGGCAGCTAGTTAACACTGAATTGATTCATAAAGTTAACGTGAATATATAAAATTCACAAATATAATTTGTTTTTAGAGACAAATTATTTTTAGCAGAGATATTTATATATAATAATAAAGCTTTATACTATACTATATAATTGGATTATCTAAAGAACAGTCAAATTACTGCTATAAGCATTTGAGCAAGAAAATGGCCAATAAGATTATTGTGCATATTCTAAATGTCAGGTCATGATTACATGAAGCCTTGTAAATAATTTCTATAAAATAACAAATTATCCGAAAAATATAACTCCTGCCATTTCAATATTTTTAGTTTGATTCTTAAGGTTGCAAAAAGGCATTTGGATATAGGCATACTATTGTACAGCATATAATTGACGCAAAATTAAACAAGTTAGAGGAATTGCTTGGTCTACATCCACATAGGAAAGCTAAATTTTAGAGACATAGAAAACAAAGTTTTATAGAAAAACCTAATCTCTTGGGCTGACCAATCCTCATGATGTGCCCGTATATCGGATTAATTTGAATATCGGGATCAGTCGGAATATGAATTACCGGCGGAAGTTTCCAGTTGGATATTTTCTGGGGCAATAAATTTTTTTTTGGTGCTTCCATTGATTCCTCTAAAAAATTTGTTTTTAAGCAAACGAATAATGTAATGCTTTTTAGAAAATTGGATTTTAATGATATTACACAACTAAATAAATATATGAGATAATTTGGGATTTTTATAATACTATGCTAAAGATTTCTCACGTTTAAATAAGTCAAACTAAGTAAGCCTAAATATTAAAAAATAAATAACTGTTAAAAAAACAATAAAATTCAAAAACAAAAAAAATGATAAAAAAAATTATTTAATATAAAACAGCCAAAATATTATAAAAAAATGACTTTTTCATTTCAAACAGACATAATATACATTTGGGTAGGGTAGAATTTTTTATCATTTAAATGTGTACGCTAACGATATAGTGTCCGGTCTATATAGCCAACCCGCACTCATTTAAAAAGACAAATGCTGTTCTTTTCAAGCGCCGTATTGCCTGTTATTTGCCCTAAATTAGGGCGTTATTTTTTTATGAGTATCAAAAAATCACATAATCAAGTTTTAGAATATCTTTGGATTTTAAATTGTCTTAAAAAAACACAAGTTTTGCTGTCAAAAAAACTTTAAAATTATAAGGTTCTAATATTTAAAAACCATTACCTCTATAGAACGGCTTAACTTGACTTGGCTAACTAGGCCCAGAACTCTTGTTTTTAAAGATTTTCTTAAAACTTTAAATAAAATTGCAAAGTTTTAAAATTTTCTGTAAATTGTTGATTAATAAAATTAGTTTAGCAATTTCCTAAATAACGCTCCCCCCCCCCCCTAATAAGGGCGAAATGCATATAAGAAAAGGATTTTTCGATTTTAGCAACATATATTGCATTCAAGTCATATGGACAAAGGGATATATAGCTTTAAATAGTTTTCCAGTCTCAATGCGTAGTTTTTTTTCTTTCTTATTTATTTTTTCAACATTTCAAATTTAAAAATTTTTCCATTTAGCCGCCTTAAATGTAATAAATAGGAAAAACATATTGCTAAAAAGACATAGTATTTAAAATTCTAACTCAAAAACTGATTCCATCAATGTTATACTTAGATTTTATAAAATTTTATCAATTTTATTAGTCTTTTTAACTATAAAAATCCACGAGGAAGTACGTATGTGCCTTACAAAAAATTAGAAATGTTATTTACATCTTATTATAAGGCCTTATTTAATTGAGAATTTCGTAATTTATTATATATCTGATAAAACAGTCTTCAATTTTTTGAGAAATCTCTCTGTTACAATCAAATTTTCTTTTTTTAACATGCATAATGACTTTTTGAAGATATAATAAAAAACCTTTATAAAAAATGAATTACTTGTATTAAATTTATAGTGATGAAAGTTGTTTTAACAAATATGAGAGTTTTGATCAAAAATAAAAGATCACGTAGAATGAGATTGGAAGGTTTTTTTCTACTTAGTGTTTTGCCCTAATATAATAATCCAGGACACCTATTTTCCCTTTTTTAATATGTTCAATTTTTTTCAATATAAGTGCCTGTGTAGAGCACTAATTTCTCCTGTATGTATATAGGATATTTTAGCTGACGACTTAAATTTTTTCACTTTGTAGCATGTTTCATATTATAAATTGGGATACAAAAAGTATTTTAAGGCTCAGTATATGTATTTTTTCAAAAAAAAAATTTAGCAATTAAACAAAATATATAAAAGCAATTTTTTACAAGTTGGCATTAAATTAACCTTATTATTTTGTTTATACTTTTAATTAAAAAAAAAATAATAAAAATCTGCATTTTGGCAATGTATTTGGCAAAAAAAAATTAATACTTCTTTGAGAACTTCATAAACATTTATTTCACAATTAATATATAAGGATTATGATGTGTTGAGATATGCACGTACCCAGGGGCGTATGCAGAATTATTTCTAAAGGGAGCAAAAATTTTTTGGAGGAAAAGAACTATAAATTAAATTTTAAAATTTGCATATTTTCCAAAAAATAGCAATTTTATTGATTTCTATTCTTTTTCATATGTTTGATATGCAAATTCAATCGCTGGTTATATCATAAAGATTAAATAAAATATTAAAGGGGGGCATATGCCCTATTTTTACCCCCACCCACCCTATCTTCCCCCCCCCCCTTCTCAATAAGCCCTGCACGTTTTCGCTGCTATGGGACCGTTGGTAATTTTGCCTAGTATTTCATTTTATTGAATATTCGTTTTTGTAGAATGAAGCTTAGTTTTTACCTATTTCCCTATTGAAATAATCATATACCAAATTTACCTGGTCGCAACATGTTTGTCGTTGGTAGTAAATCAGTTGGTTTAGGAGTTGTTTGAGTTAGGTTTGTTGTTATATTGAGTACTATAAAAATTTAATTTACATTTAATAATAATTATTTAAATGTCCAATTAATATTTTTAAATTATTGTATTTGTGATTTATTTTAAATCAGTTGGCCTAGATGTCACGTTAATCAAAATACAGGTAAGTATTTATAATCTCCTCCCTTTCCCTCCACTAAAAAAAGCGTCATATTCAAAAGGTATTAAACTCTACAAGCACAGTAATTAATAATGGGTCATATAACTTTGCTCTCCCCTGTTCCTTAGTCCTGGCCTAGGATATATAAATACATATTGCTTGCGGCTCAATACCTTTGTCGACCATAAAGGGTAAATGTTTGGGGCTTTATCTACACAAGGCCTTCTTGTAAAATGTTTACCGGGTAGGTCGGAAAATTTAGAGCTACATTGTCGAATATTTAAACAAACTCACGTCGCCCAAAATTTTTAAAATTTTGTGGTATTTTTAAATACTGGACCCTAATTTATGTTAGTAGTTATTTATCAAAAAACCTTAATATATTTTTCTCAAATTTCCTTTTTAATTAAGAATGGTATTTTCCGGTAATAAACATATAAAAAATGTATATAAAATTTAAATATAATTAAATTTTGAAAATATAAATCTCTTCTTCATGAGATAATAATAATAATTAGAATGGAATAATTTTTTGTATGTTTATTATTGAAAATAAAATTCTTAAATAAATATAATTCTGGACTTAAATTTATGTACAACTTTCCTATTATTAAAAAATTCTTTAGTATAGGAGAAATTAGTGAATTGTGTTATCAAATATTTCCCTTGAATTTTTTGATGACAAAGAAAGACTTTTTATAATTTAAATACAAAAACGAAAAAGATAAACGCAATTTACAGACCATATAAAAATACTGTGTACTTTTTATCTTGTTCATATTAAAGTTTGCAATAATTGAACAAAATTGTTGTTAATTTTTGAAATAATAAATTTGATATACAATTTTTTCTAGTAAAATTAACCGTTTGAATATATTTTCAATTAATAAAGCATTAGGGTCAAGTCATACATAGTCCGGGGAAAGCGAATATTAGAGTCAAATGCCAATTAATAAATTAGTTAACAGCAATTTTGAGAACACAGCAAAACCTACATAAATTTTTTTAAAACCTATGTACAATTTAACTAGTTAATTATTAGCAAATGTAATTTGGTAATATGCTCCTTACCTTCAATTGTCCCATTCCTAAATTCCTTCAAACCTTGAATTTTCGTATCGGTCCTCCTTATGTAAACATCAGTGTGTGCGGTATCATTCTTAGTTTTATTTTCCTTCGTGACATTTGCCGGACCTTCCAAAATTTCAATCGATCCAGTTTTTCTGGGAATTCCTAAATTAAATGTTTCCATTCCAAATGATACATGAATCAAAGGTAGGAAAGTTATGGCTAGGCCCCAATAATGGCAGAGCCTTACTGACGGGTTCCACCAAATATTATACATTTGGGTATAATTGGAAATGTGATTTTTGAATCGTTGTTTGTTAATATTATATATTAATATTAAATTTTTAAGATGTAAAAGAAATTGATATTAGATATTCAAAAAATATGATTGTAAAACAAAATTAAGTTCTTTTGTAATTTTTTTAAGTAGTATGTATTCAATATGTTATTGTTTATTTGAATTGTTTAAAGGTTAGAGTACTGATTTTTTCATTCATAGATTGCTACAAGTTCAAGAAACTAAATTTTTGAAGGTGTGTAAGATCGTTTTTACAAAGGTAAACATTTATTTTGAGTACCATTAATTGCATTAACACATGCAAAAAACATATGGAAGCATTGCGATTATTGGTCCCTCTGTGCTAATTTCCAGTGGTGCTGAGTACGAAGTAAGGCATGTCCAAACTCCGGGAGTCGGGAAGGAGTCCATCAACTCCGAAGTTCCGGAGTTTTAGTTTTTTGGAATTTGCAAGTAAACATTAGCTTATTGAAAATATTGGAATTTGTTTTTGTAATCGAAACTCATTTTTGTTTAATGAAAGCTGTAAATAAATAAAAGAGCAGCTAATTATGTAATAATTACATCTCCAGAGTTTACTTTTATTAGACTCCGGAGTTTTGACATGCCCTAGTACGAAGACAAGAATTTTAACCAGCGCCTCATACTTTTAGTTATTTGGTTTCATATTGTATTAGGTTTTTTGGTATTCTAATATTTAGGTGATGCAAAAAAAATTAACCATATTTATATTTAACCCCTCATAAAATATGTAGGACACATTAAGATTTATCAAACTATTTTTATATTTCTATCCTAATCTTTTGTTAAAATTCGTTATTTGCTGTCCGCGTTGTTTTTTTTTTGGGTGAGGAGCATGCTATGCGGCGACGTTCATAACCCCTAGCGTCAACAGGATTAAGCGCGTCTCTCCGCCAATACCATAATATCCATCGAAATGACGCCGCACTCTCCGGAATAAGCATGCAGGCTTTACAACTCTAGCAAAAGTCAAAGGCTAGAATCATTCACCTGCTAAAACAATGCCCCCCTTGCCCTACACCTCTTGAAAGAGACGGCATACCCGTCAGGGCATAGCCCCTTTTAGCCCTGTCGGGTACTAGGCAATAACTTAACCTAGACCAAGAGCTAAAAAATCTTCGGCCAGCATAATGACAAAATCAATAGTTAATAAAACCCACTTGCTCATTTCTTTTTCCACTGCTCTGCTTTGCAAGAATTTTAATGCTTATACTCGCATGAATTAATATCGTTAAATAAATATGATAATATATTGTTAACTGATATATTAGGGCTTTCAGATCAGTCTCAAATTTTACATGTAATTAAATATTATCATTTTGCTGGCCACAAATACCCAGCAAGCTTAATTTCCAAAATTAATTAATGTTTAAATTTATATTGTTAAAAGAATTAATTTCGGAAATGAAAAACCACAACATTACAAATTATTTAACCAAAAAAATGATAATTTGTTCACATATTCGGTCTGAAAGGCTGTTGTAATTTGAAGAAAAAAACATTTAACGCAATGAATAGTGTAAACAAATTTTAGACTTTTTTTAGACAGAGCCTCAAGCAAATTCATTTATATTATAGCTTTTAAACTTTATTTCATCTTTATATAATTAACAGAAGAACTTAATATTAGCCACAGCCTATTAAGATTCTATCGCCTAACATATTAATTGGTTATGCACATTTCATAAAATGCTGTTTGCTTGAACCTTAATCCTTAATACTCATAACATAATTTTTTTAAAACTGTTTTTGATATTTATGATATGAAACTGTTATAAAAGAGTTACAGGTAACTAATTATTTATTTACATAGCAAGGTTACATTTAAGGGAAGTAAGTACAATCAAAAAAAATAGGATACAGATACACAAATAAAAATACTCAAATAAAAACACTCAAATAAGAATATTTTCTATAGTTATATTTTTATTTAACATACATATTCGGTTAAAAATCATATCGACAAATATTGCACAGAGCAATACGAAGATTTAGATTAACAAATGATAGTTTGGCAAGTTTTGAAATTTTTAAATTATGTAGTAGCCATTCATAATATTTTTTCCGTTTTTCAAATCAACTTACTTTACCTCTAATAAATAAGCGACTGTTTAAAGAAGTATTATTGCAATCATCACATTAAAATTCTATTTAAATGAACTTTCTCCAGCATATATAGGCTAGTCGGTCTGTAAGACTAAAAGAATAACTTATTTCTTTTGCTTCTAGTAAGGTAGAGAAATTGGTAGGATATTTACCAAGGGTTAAGAATAAGTAATAAATGAAATAATATTCTGGTGAAACAATTGATGTCGACTTAGAGAGCTCACTTTCTGTCTTACATGCAGGAGTTGCGAGTTCGAATCCGTGCGCAGGATACTTTTTTCTTCGGAAAAATAGTTTACATGTATAACTACTTTGTAGCTCTTGAGTGGCCTGCTTAGGCAGTAGGCCCTAAACGATAAGCCTAAAGTAAGAGCCTTAAACGATAAGCCTAAAGTAAGAGCCTAGGCTAAAAACCAAGATCGCCGGCGTGCGAGCAAATCTTACTAATTTAACCCGTCGGCAATATTGCTTTGCTCGGGTTTAAAGATTCAAAGCCCTAACGGGTATGGCGCCCCCTAATTGGGGAAAGATCTTGAGGGAAACCTCAAAGCCATCTGTTTAGGTTTTTTAAGCAGCAATCAATAACTCTTTTTATTGGCAAGCTTAAGGTCCACTAATATTCAAATATAAACTTTTTTAATTGATATTTTTTAAGGTTGAAAAAAAAAATTTCGACACAATAAGCTGTGCTGATCAAGAGTGTAACCAGTGATGGCTTAAAATTGTCATTCCTGTTAAACGTAGGAATTTTTCACTACTGGCACGTGCAAAGTAAGTTTTTGTCAAATTATTAAAAATTTTAAAAAATTTTAATTTTAAATAAAACGCAAATTTAAAAGTTGTCAAATTTAGTTTATTGCACCTAAAATGCTTTTTGTGAAATTCCGAAAACACGAGCTCACTTTGCACGTAGCCTAAGAGAAAGGACGGGAAGGAAAGGGGTGACTAATATATACGTGGAAAATATTTTAGGGATGTGCTAAAGAAATATTTTCATTCTAATTAATTTTAAAATAAATTAGTACCCTTTAAAATGATATTTTAGCCAAAATCCACACCTGTTGTTTGTTATTCTCTAAGTTGTTACGATTTATCAATTATAGGAAAAAAGGGGATTAAATTTAAAAATACTTTTAAGTTAAAAATTAATAAATTATTTTGTTAGAAATTTTAATTTATCATTTTCTCAAATTTTTTAATTTTCTAGTCTTCATTATTAATATCTAAAAATTATCCCTTTTTCACGAGCTCATACAAATTTCACAATTCACGGTACATAGATGGGTCGTTAAATTTTTTACAAATAATAAATTCCTAATGTTAAAAACCATATGAATGTGTTGCAAGGGAAGAAAATTTATATGGCACTCAAAATTGACACACATATTTTGGTTTGAAAAAATTAATTGACATATGATTGATGACTGTTTAATTAAAGTTTTTTAAAAAACAAAATAAAATAAATTTTGTGCAAAAACCTATACGGATATAAAAATTTATATCTAGAGATACGGACAGTGAGTCACCATTGTTAGTTTAATACTATAATTTTATTCCTGTGAAATAATTAAGAAAAAAAATTTAAAAAAGTTCAATAGAAAAAGTGCCGTTTGAAAAATAGTTTAAATTAGACAGACAGATCAATCAAACTCTCAATTAATTTTCTGAAAACTTTTTAAATATTAAACTAAGTTGGTAAAATAGCTTAAAGTTGGTTAGTTTTAGGGTAATTGTTGTCACTATCAATTGTCGAATGTTCTTTAAAAACTTATTTTCAAATCTATATGGCCAGTAAATAATTTGAAATAGATGGACCCTAAGCAAAAGTTAACTTGAGCAGAAATATTATATTTAAAACTTTATTTGGATTGTACAGTGTTATTAGCTATATACACATGGTTTGAATGGGTAAATTGTCTAAAATGTGTTTTGGTCTAAACTTTTTGAAATTAACTATATTAAATTTCTTTATATCCGTACAAAAAATTAATATTGCTATTAATGAGGCAAATAATGTTTTTTATGTATGTGCTTGTCTTTTAAAAAAGAAAAAAAACAATATTTTGTAAGTAAATGTAAAGATATAAAAAATTATTTTAAGAAAAAAACATTAATTTTGCTTCAAATATGCCAAAATGTGAACCTTTTTCTTAACAAAATTGTAAACAATTTTTTATAAATCTACCAAAAAATGAGCATTCACATAAAAATACTTATAAAAAATTCAGGTGAACGAGTTAAAAAAATATGTTTTAGGATATAAATATATCTATATGCATAATCATATTTATATATTTTTATATTAATTTTTTATTTTTTGTTTTCCGTAAAGATGGTTGCACGTTTGCATTTTGGTTTAATTCTTCTCATGCTTATAAGCTCTAGTGAATATGGAATTGAACATTGTTCAGGTTACACTATTGATTCTTTCTTATTATAAAAATTGTTATTTTTTTGGTAAGGAGATGGTATAATTTGTTCGTTTAAACCTAAAACTATTCTGGAAATAAACTGGGATTGGGATTATTAAGAATTTCTAAGAAGAACGGATCAGTTTGTAAATTAGCAAAATGTTTGTATGGTAAATTATCTGCCTTGATGTCCGTATTTCATTAAAAATTACCACAAGGTAGAAATACCTGCTAAAAACTACCTCCTTTTTGCCTCTTTTTTTATGGCCGCTGTAGAAGCTTTTAATAAGAGCTAAGAAAAAAAGGAGTAGTGTTTTGTTTTTAAATCCATCATGTAGTTCATACACTTGATTTTATATAAACATATGGGGGACAGGCGGCGCTAAATATTATGATTTAAAATAAAAAAATTTGATTTTTATATTTCTCCTATTATATTGTTGCCATTTTAAGGATGTATTGATAACAATGGCTAATCCATTAGTTTAAAAACTTTGTATTAAATACATTATACGACCTTGAGCTTATTTTCCACATGTGTATTGTAATCACACACAAAAATATTTTTTTGCTAAAAACAAAATTTTTTTTAAACGTCGCCTTAGGTAACGGGCAGTGAGGTTCTAACAAAATAAAATTTGTAAATATTTGAAAATTTTACGATAATAAAAACTCACTTGCACGTGTCTTTTTTTGAAAGTAGAGGCAAACTATGTAAATTAAGGAAGGTAAATCAGATTGATTATGAAACATTTTTTTAATACAATGAGGGCCGACACCTGGTTATTGCAAATAAATTTTATTATTCTCTGATAGCAAGCCAAAAACCTTTTCGAAATGCCTCCTTTAAAGACATATTAATCCATTATTTTTTGCAAAGATTTATTAAATATCGAGTAGTAATTTTTATTTTATTTATAATTCAATGTTAATCTGTAGCGGAGTGTATTCAAAAATAGCATTCTCATAACAAATGCCATTTAATTTGTATTAAAAATTATTTTTATTATAGTTTCTTCTTGTTTTATCTTGGAGCCTGCACATATATACTAGTAATTAAACTAGATTTTATTTTAAACAAAACAAAAATTTTGGAGATAAAATATTATAAAATGCTACTTCCCTAGTATTAGTTATAGGCTCTCGTCAAACCTATGTCTTATGGCTTATTGGTGAGAAAAAAACTCTATCCATAATAGGTAAGGATTTTCCAGATTTTAATTTTTTTTAAGAAATAATCTTAGATTATTGCAATTTGTATTTTTGTTCATGTTTAAATTAACAAAGTAAATCTCATAAAACTGACTAATTCCTTAACCAATTGGGTCAACAGTGTATTTTCTTGTCTGGGCATGTCAATACAACATATAGAGTCTCATCCAAACAAAATTATACTATATTAATTTTAGGAAAATCTTGACGTGTATGGTTAACCATTAGCGATTGGCTTTTTTAGCAAATTTATTTATTTTATAATGTTTTTATTTTGCATGCAGGAGCAGTAGTTAATAATGCCCCTGTCTCACAGGTCACCTCTAAAATTTTAATTGAAACTCTTGGAGAAGAATCAAATGGACGATATGAAAGATGGGTTTACGATACTAACGGATCCTGGGTGCCAATCTAGCTCCAACATTATATATTTAAATATTTACTTAAGAAATTTTGATTAATTTTTTTTTAAATATCATAAAGATTTGATTAAAATTAGAAAGATTTTAAATAAAACCTTTAAATTTTTGTATTGTTTAATAAGACAAAATTTTATTTAAAATTATTAATTATATTGTAAGTTTTTAGCTTAATAATAAAAATTATAATAATTTTTAATAATGTTTGAAGCAATACTTAATAGTGATTATCCAAAGTATTTAGGGTATAGTGCATTTATTAAAGAAAGCATATACGATTACATATGAAAATGTACAAAACACTTAAAAGATATGAAAGGAGTAAAATGTGTCAGCTTTTACCCCCTACTTGTGCATGCCACAAAATAATGTTTTTATTACTCCTTGTCTCAGAGAGAAATTTTTTTATAGCTTTATTAAACCTTGCAATAATTGTTTATACCTCGAAAGCTTATTAAAATGCAATAAAAATTTGACCCATAACAGAGCTTGCCTTTCCTGCCTTTTTTATTTATATTACAGTATTGCCCTAAAAATTTTTAATTTCGTGCTGAGTTAGGGTTTGGTAACACCATTCGTATTGTAGTATGTTCTTTCAACTCATATTTGTAAATTTATTTAGTACATGAAAAATTGTAATTACATATTATAATAAGACACTAATAGATATCTAGTGTTTGATTACTGATAACACAGGTCAACAAATATCAATGCCAGAAACGTTTATGAAAACATAAAAGAAGGCATCCACATGATGGCCTAATCTCATATATATATTTTCGTTTTCTTATTTTCTTCCGTCTCTGGCTCCTTAGATCCGTCTATAACGAAAAATGGCCTTTTTTGACCAAATTGACAGATCTAAATATATCCTAAAAAGAAAAAATGTAAAAATCTATTTTGCATATAAATATCCCTTGTAATTATTTTTAATCACAAATAATGAAAAAAAAATTTTATTAATATATCATCTTACATCGGCATTTGGATTATACAAAATGTTTCGCGTCCAAACTTAAATACAGCTATGAATAATAGCTTCGTCTGTAAGACAAAGTGCCATAACAAGACATTAATTGATGGAGCAACGAATTTGTCTCAAAGACAAGCACACCACGGTCCAAAATGAATGCGCATCAACTAGTACGAAAATGGCCCCCCAATTAAGAATCAAATTTCATTCATACGGAATTGGGATGTCTGAATAACAGACAGAATGGTCAAAAAATATGACGGAAATGGTTCTCCAATCAAAAAATGGCAAGAAACACGGTGCCTGAACGATCATTGGGCCTAAATACCAAACCATATGGTCCTAAAAGACCTGAAAAGCCCAAACGACCTAACGATAATGGTTCTTCAACGACCAAACGACTTGTGGTTATCTCAGCGACCTGACGAATAATAATCCATAGCGATCGACGAATCACGGCCCGACAAGAGACATAGACCAAGTAACGTTCGAGGTTACTAGATGAATCTAAAAAGACTCAGTATATGACTATAATGATTACGAACCGGTTGAAAAAAACCCCTTAACCGTCAAAAATCACAAATCTAATTTGGATGATGATAAAGCGTGCCACCATGTACACTCATTGACGAGATCGTACTTAAGCCTAAATAGCTGAAGACGTGACCATATCTGCTTATGACCTGTCGTGGCCCGTAATAATAATGGATTATAATATTAGACAATTGATTGATTGATGGGCTAAATTCATCTGTGTCATCATGACTTGCAGAAATAGTTTTTTATAATTTTTTATATAGATATAATACTATTTTTATCAATAATATCATAACATAAATTCTTATTCAATAAAAAGCATATATCAAACCTTTTTATACCTATATTCCCAAGAGATATCCTGGTGGCCTAGCCATTAGGATATAAATTCCCTAAAATTATCATACTATAAAATCCAACAATCTATTCCTTTTTCTTCCTAATAAATTGGTGCCGATAAACCCGTGGACGAACCAGGCAAAATCAAAAACTTCTTAAAAAAATTTGGCTTGCACCTTAATTCATTGCCGATAATACGTCGGTAATATTATCGGTTTATGATGAATATACATTGGGGATAGCGTTAAACTCGACAGTGAGATACATTCTATTTTAAACATATTCCAATGCGTAATTCTCGGAAGGCAACATAAAAAACTCTAGTCATTTATTTGCTCCCCCCCCCCTTTCGTTACACGAATTGAAGGTCATTGACTATTCTAAGGCACAGACTAAACCCGCTAAATTGGAACTCTCAATATTCTAAATCGGTATGAAATATTGACTGGTAACATTAACACTCAAATAATTCAAAATTAAATATCACTCTAAACACCAACCCAACAATAATTCTCAAACACAGATATCAACCAAATATTTTTCAGACATATAGGAGATCACACAACAACGAAATCAAGTCTTTGCATACTGATGGAAAAGATGGTGGTCGCGCAATAGATGCCGGTTCGTTTTTCCTTTTATAAGGTTGTTTTATAACTCTCGAAAGTGTAAGACCTAGAATTACCCTAAATGGATGTTACCAGTACGGCAAAAGTTCCGTCTGATGCTAGGCACATCGCAGAGGAGCGTAAAAAAATTAATTAATTTATCTACAACGGATGGTAAACCACCTATACACAGAACCCGACTTACGCAGGCCGCACTCAAGGAGAGGTGACATAACTTTAAAAACTGAACAGGAGATCAGCAAAGTTCAATACACGTACAACAGCAAAACCGAGTCGATTACGATAGCCGAAATCCGCAATTCAACACCTATTACTGGATTTAACGCAAACACTTCCGTAATCATCTAATTATATAAATCGACACTACGACAGGTACGATGCCCCCTGAAAAAGGGAAGTGTCGTGGCCCGTAATATTAATGGAATATAATATTAGACAATTGATTGATTGATGGGCTAAATTCATCTGTGTCATCATGACTTGCAGAAATAGTTTTTCATAATAAAAGTTTTAGTTTTTTTTATATAAATATAATAATATTTTTATCTATAATATCATAACATAATTCTTATTCAATAAAAAGCATATATCAAACCTTTTTGTCCATATATTCCTAAATGATATCCTGGTGGCCTGGCCACCGTATAAATTCCCTAATATGAATCTACTATAACCCAACCAATCTATTATTTTTTTTCAACTAAAACATGACCCAAAGCAACCTACAGTATGACCGGTGTTCCACGCGAAACATTTAACGATGCCTTATGAAAGTATCGTACACTAACCCCTGTTTTAACTATGACTCCGCTAAAACGGTTCCATAAATAACGATAAGCTACGAAAAATAGACTGTAACAACATATAACCTCAAATTTTTTTAATAAAGAGAGAAACATTATAGGATGGCGAAGAATCAGCTTGAAGATTCCTGCCTCTATTCCAGAGTCTATGGCAAGCACATAACTGCTCGTTAACATGTCGACCATTGATCAGCAACTTTCCAAAAAAGTCCTGCCTTCATTTACTTACTTGTCAAATAGTTAAACTTGGTAGAGAATAGCGACGCCGTCAGAATTAGTTCCATACATTTTCAATTTTTAGATTAATTCATATGCAATATCGGTTTTGAATGAAAATATTATTTGTTTAAATTTAATTTAGTTGTTGTATTCAAATATGTAATTTTAATTTATTTTTTTGAATCTTTTTTGGTTTTTTGACTTTTTTTATCTAAAATTTTCATTATTTATAACTGACTAATTAAGTTTGATTAGGAGAAACGATAAAGGGATTTGATATTGCCTAAGATGGCTGGTTTGATCTGTGTTGTTAACTCCTAACTTTCAAAAAATTGACCTGTGTAATAACACAGGTCGATTTAAATAATTGTGTGAAAAATTTAAATTACATTACTGGTTGAATTCCCCTAAAAGTTTGATCTAATATAGTTTTTAAAGTTTAGAGGTATTTATCAAGTGGCCAAGTTTATAATTAGATTTATTCACCTTGAGCTTTCCTTTCACAGATAAAATTAAATAATCTTATTTCCTAATTATATGCATTATTCTTTTGTTATCTGTGTTTTTTTAATTGCACTGAACAACAAAAAAACAATATCAACGATTTTTTGATGGTTTTGTAGGAAATTTTCTTGCGATAACGATCCCGGGTTTTATTTTTTTCCAATGCCTCTAATTTTATTTAAACCGGGTCCAAAATTAAGAAAAAAATGAACAAAATTTTTTTAACTATTAATTTAAAAGACCTATTGGTATATACAGATTCCTACAAAACATATATAAAAAAGTTTATAACCTAAATTATTAGCAATTTACTTTCAAGTTATTTAAGATCAAAAAACGGATTTTATGATGTAAACCACTGATTTTATGAAAATAAAAAAATAAAAAAAATAAAATATTTTAAAAAATTAATTTACGTTAATAATGAATGTTACCGTTATCTAAACATATTTTTAAAGTTTTGTGCCATAGGTTTTATGACATAGAAGCCCAAAATACCCAAAAATTATAAAATCTTAACTTTGACACCAAATATCTAAAAATCTTAGGCATTGACCGAAATTCTGATTTCAAATTCGTGTAACAATGCCCCCCCCCCCTTTTGCCCTACAACTTTTTAAAAGAGAAGGCATACATGTCAGGCCATGACACCTTTTGATCATGTAAAAGTTGATAAATCATATAATATTTTATTAATTTTAGCTAATAACAGGTCAACAAATTTTAAACTAACTAATTAAAAACCTGCCATCTTAGAAATTTTTAAATGTTATCACGGTTTTTTCTAATCAAACTAATTAAGTCGGATGAACATTGTAAATGTTATGCCAAACAAACAATAAAAAATAAAAAAAAATATTAAATAGAATTATTTTTTGTATTTAAAGTTCAACTGCTCTATTTAAACTAAAATATTATTTTTATAAACAACGGATAAAGAATTGCGTCATATATAGCTTGGGCTGTCAAATACTTATTTATAACATCAATGTCGATATAAATGGTATAGAGAAATGTTACAAGAGATTATGTGAAGAAAAAATTAAATAATATCTTTTTGGGACATTATCCAGCCAAAAAAGGCCATTTTTTGTTATACCCTATCTAATTAGCTGAGGGAACGAAAAACGGGAAATATATATGATATAAAGCCATCATGGGGTTCTAAAATTGATATTTGTCGACCTGTGTTATAAGTAGGATTCTTTAAAACCATAATACCTCATAAAACATATATATTACCCTTATATTTATGCGACTACTATGAATAAATGTAATGTTTTCATATTAATGATCTGGATTCTTATGTTTATTAAAACTTTGTATAGTATAACATGTGCATTTCAATTAAATCAAAAAAGTCACAAATTTCGTAAATATTTGAAGGTCAATCAAGTTAAGGAGACCACCATCCTTGACCGGTTTTGGGAGGTAGGGCGGCGACATCTCTTTTGTGTCGATTCTGCTGGCCCTGGATCCGTGGATGTTCCTCACGGGTCTCTAAAGTTTTTGCTGTAATTGTAATTTTGGATTTAAATATTTAAAATTAAACGTCTGTGTATTGACTCTCAAAATCTAAAACAAATTTTTGATGAACCGTCGAATAAAAGTGTATTAAAATATCTTTGTAAAATTTTTAATTCTGTATAAAATTTATGGATGCAGACATATCTGACTTTTCTTTTTTGGAAATATCAAATTAAAAGCAATCTTGGAATTAAAGCTTTACAAGATTTTAAAGGCAGGCGGATGCTCTTATAAATTAAGATTCGACTGGTAAATTAAATTGGTGAATAACACCTGGTGGATTTTAGCTAATTTAAGATTTTTTAAGAAAAAAAATGGATTGATTTAATCATTATTTGTTGTTTTGACTTTGAATTCAATATATTTTTTGAATCTTTTTAGTTTATCTGACAAATAGCTATATCAAAGCAGTTGGTGGTAGAATCCGTATTATTTAACGTTATTCTAATTTAACAATTTTTGGCTTAATAAATAATAACCGATATTACAGTTAATTGTCGTTTTTTCCATAATATTTCAAAATAAGTAGGCATTTTTAACTTAACTTTTAGATAATTACAACCTAAATTAGCCCTATAATGTTTAATTTTAGTACAAAGTATTATCACTAAACAAGAACTATTTATTCAATCATCGTATCATAAAAATTTATCATAATTTTTTAGACTTGGGATTTTTTGTAATTATGTTATAATTTTCTGACTAACTTAAAATTGTCGTATACATAAGCAGGTAAAGCAAATGCTTTTATAAAAACCAATTTTCTTTAGTTAAAGAATTATTAAAAAAATATGTTAGCTTAAACCTTAAAATAAAATTTTTTGACTTCTAACTTAAAATTTATTTCTCTTTTGCGCTACTGTATAAATCTTTATAGAACCCCTAGTTTACGTTCATTTACGCGTAGTTAGGAAAATAAAATTATGTATAATCAAATATATGAAATATGGTTTTGAAAGTGCCCTGTGCTTAAGTGCAAAAAATTGTAACAGGAAAAGAGGATTTAATAAATTTAACTAACGAAACTAGCAAAGAATACCTTGACTGAGAGTGTTTAACGCACATATGCTTAACAACACCACCACAAAGATGGCCAAGATTGATCTCGCATAGAAATTCATTTGGCGAAACTAATGAATTGTTATAATAAAGGCAAAAAAAATTTTTTTGTAAAAACTATATATGCTTAGAAAAAAAAATTGATAAAATAAATGTAAAATAATATTCTGAAGATTTTATATAGACGAATTTTTAAATAGTTTGTCTATCTCTTGGCCAATTGTACTTCTTCCATACTGTTCTATTGGGGCATCTAAAATTTATCCACTATCATAAGCATTATAAAAGTCAATGTGGTTGTCTCGACAATGTTTGAACGCAAATTTTTGGATCTCAAAATGATGAAGATTAATTATGTATCAATGATATATATGCGTCTTCTTTCATATGACAGGACCACCAAAATTTTTATTTTGGATGATACATAGGATGGCGAAGATTAGTTCAAAAAATAGCCTTTTTTTTAATTTTCCTCAAAATAAAGATTTTAAAAAACAATTATTTTAAAAAACATTGTTAAAAAAATTCATATCTAAAAATAACTCTTTTATTTTGATCTAATGTCCCCTTACCTTCCCCCCCCCCCCCTTTCTTTTGATTTTTAATAAAAATGATATGTGGAATTGTTTAGAAATTCTGGAAATAATGTGGTCAAATGATTGATGGGCCGATGGCCATTTATGTCCTATTTATGTTTAATAACAATAAATTATTTTATCTTTTCTCGGAAATAGATAATAAGAAACGTGAGATAGCTTTAGAAAAAAAACTTGTGCATTTATGCAAAATTCTCCTCTAAATTTATGTCTGGCCATTAAGATTTTTTTTTACCTTTGGCCAATAAAATATTTGGATATAAAGAATAAGAAGCAAAATTTCTCTTAAGCTATAATTGTTGCATAAATTAGGGCTAGACCCCAACCATAAAATGGAGGTCAACCTCATTATTATGCATCTAGATCCAAAACATTTCTGATATTTCATTATTTAAATAGGGTGTTTAAATAATTATAATTTCGGGCCAAAGGTGTAAGTTCATAGGCCAGCACATATTAATTCTTAAATATTTAATTGCATAATAAATATGGTTTCCAATTCCTTGCAATGTATTTTGGCCGCTCAATAATGGAAGCAAAGTTGATTGCGCCTTGTAATAACCCTACAACTCTGGGTGATGTGAGTATTTTTACAACTTTAAATCTAAATACATATTTATTTAGAGATTTAAAAGCAGTGCTATAAGCCAAAAACTTAAAGAAAAAAAGGGAGCTACAAATAATGGGCCAAAATAGGAATTCAAAAAAGCCCTTAGTAAGAAAAGGGGTAAAAAAAAACCAAAAACCCATTATTCATTTTCTTTATAATAAGTTTAAAATTTTTTGATTTTTTCTTTGTAATAAGGATGGGTGGGTTATATTTTCTTAAAACTCCTAGGAGCTTTATTTTTTGAAAAAAATGGGTTTTTTTTAAATATGCCCACTTTTTTTGAGCAAGAAAAGGGGTTTTTGCCATGCACACGAGTTTGTGGGCATTTGTGGAAAAAGCTCAAAACCTTGTTAAAAAATAGCCCATTTATTTTCTTTCCCAGCCCTGTTGAAAAGAAACATTTTTGGTTTAATTGCCCAGCTATAAAGCCTCCTTTACCGAGCGTTAATTTCTATAGCCATCTATATAACCCTCTTAATTATTAAATAATCTATAGCTCAAACTATTCATTTTGTTTGGCCTGTCAGTTCAGATTTTACCCTTTAACATTTTTTTTATCCTTAATCATGTGGGGTAAGTGCATATACAAGCACATTTTGAAACATTAAATTGTCAAGTTTCCCATAGATAATTTTACATTAAAAAAATTCATACGCCAGTAAATTAATTATGGTAAAATTGATTTAATTTTAATTATTGCCAATGTTGCATTTTATAAAGATGAGAAAAAATTTTATTCCTGAAACAGTATATAATGAGTCGTTAAGATGACAGAGTTTATAAAAATCTTTTTTTAGGCCGGTAAAATTAAACTATTTTTATAGCCCCAACCTATGAACTTTGATTTCACCTATGTGAATGCAACTTAGACATTAGTAATAGAAGAAAAAAAATAATTGAAGACTTTCTCATTTTATATTTGGCCCGTGGGAAAATTCTGAAAGAATTTTATCACCCACTAATATTTAGTGAATAAACAAACTTGAATATAAATTCAAAAACATTATGTGATTTAATCTAAATTAAACGATTAAAACATTTAAACTAATATGTGAAATATGTGATTTTCTGTCAATATTAATCATTTTTTAGCTGACCCGACTAATATTACATTTAGGACTTGTGGACCCGCTCAAACCTTATTTGATTCCGTTTAACAAATTAACATCCCTATGGGCGTTAGAGGCTAATGGCATTAAAGGACATTAAAACGCAATTTTTGAGTACCCCCCCCCCCCCTGAAAATTACCCTTTTTTTGTATTTCTATCCTAGCATTTTTCACCTCGATAAGTTAAAAGAAAGTAAAAACATGAATTAAATCTGCAGCTCCATTATGTATACACATATTGAAATGATTTATTTTATTATATAAAAAATGGTGTATAAAAAAAATATCACCGGTTCCATTCAATAAGGCTATTTCTATAAAATTATGAAAATAAATTTTTGTCCATGTACATATAATATTAAATTGAAAATTATATATAATCTATGTAATTTATGGCTGCGGCTAGTGAAAAAAAAATTAAAGAAAAATTAACCCCATTTAATTAACATTAAGGTGTGGCTAATGTATAAAAAAATTTTTTAAAAAATTTTATTAGAATTTTTTTGTTAGGCATATTCTTAAACAACCAAAAAACAAATATTTTTATTTCTTGATATTAGCCGTTAAAAATTTTATTTTTAAAATTTAAACTTAGTGTTTTCCTCAGCCTTTGAGCAGCCATGCATATGTTATGAATTGGCACATTTTCCAAAATTTAAAAAGTCCGCCAAAACAATTCGGATGTATTTTTGTATTTTTTAGTTTGCAGTAAAAACGGGCTTTAATTATATTATAATAATAGTGTCAAGTTATAATGAATGCATATAAATCAATTTGAAAAATTTTATAAAATATGTCTCACACATTTCATGTTTTTTAAGTTGGTATGCAATCAATTAAGGGAGGAAATACCGGGAACAAATAAAAGAACAAATTTTCATTAATTAATTGCAGCCCAAAAAACAAACAAATCTAAGGCATCTATACGGCAAAAGATTTGAAATATTCTATTTCAACTTAATTCCTGACTTATCATATGCTGTTCAAAAAAATATTAATTTTTAAAATTTTGAATTGGATTTAATTTTAAATTTAACCTTTCCATTTTGCCCGTTGCCCTATTAAAATTTTCTTGTTTTGCCTCTTTGTGCAAAAATTTGACAAACAAAATAAATATATTTTAAAAAGGTCCCTAAAGTTTCAAAATGTTAAGTCGCATAAGTTAAAACAAATGTCATGATTAAAAAATAATTTTTTATTTGTAGTCTAGTTTAAAACCGTATAAAAAGTGGCATTAGGTTTCAAAGGAAAAAAAATTAATAAAAAAAGTTATATAACACAGGTCAATAAATAATAATGTTGCAAAAAATATGTTTATGAAAACATATCGCATGCATTAATACATAAGAAAAATATCAATTTATTTATTGAATGTTAATTATTTTTTGACAATTTAAAAATATTAATAAACTGATATAAATTCTATAAGATGGCAGGTCTAATCTTCGTATTTAGCTCATAACTCTCAAAAATTTATTGACCTGTGTAATCGCCCAATATCTAAATTTGATAAAAACATGTAAGGCAACACATTAAAGAGGCTTTTAAACGACTGCGGCGTTTTTTATTTTAAAATAACATGGTAAAACAATTAGTGGTTGGTTGTTGTAATATCAATAAAATTTCAGTTAAAAGATTTTTATTTAAAGGTTATGCCTAAACCTGGCAAATTTTTTAACAAAGTCCGCACTCGATGGCAGTGTTTTGGCCAAAAAAGTGAGGGCAACGATATAAACTTAGCTTATAAAAGCAAGAAACAAGATTGGGGGAGGCTAGCTTTCCACCCCACATAATTGCAATAAAATAATTTATGAGACATTCATCTGATATAGTTGGCAAATTTTGGGTTGAGCAAGGGAAGAAGCAAGCTTTTCTTAGGTAAGCACCATGTTGACAGATAGAGAGCGATTATTTTTACGAATGTGCCCAAAGGACTTTTTTATAAAAAAAGTTAGCTTCGACGCAAGCTTGATAATAGTTGAGCATATAAATAAATTACGACACCTCGTAACAAATATTTCGACCATTACGAACTTTTAGAAAAAAAAAGAATTATTTTTTATTAAGCAAAGCTTCCGTAAGGAACATGTATCATTTCACTCGATTCTGGACGATTTTTGCTGAAAATGGAAGAGATGGGATACATTGAATGAGCGGTTCGGCGTAATCCAATTCTAAATTAAATATAAAAAAATATAGATATAGTGTGTTCTATCGGATTATTCCCTTTTCCAGTGCTAAAAAGCGTGGGCGCCAAAAAGAAAATGGGTTTATTCAGGCTAAAGGAATAAAACTTACATTTATTTCAAAATTTGACAAAGAAGTTCTTTACCAAAAAAGCAAAAAAAAATCTTTAACTTCAAAGATTTATGAATAGACTAAATTTTAAAAGGAATTAATGAACGCGCCTTAAATCCTAGCGTTTCAACTGTTTAGTTCAATTCAAATATTCACATCAAATTTTCACTATGACCTGCTCTACATCAAAAATTAGATTAAAAAATATAATAACACAGGCAAAAAATAAAATTTTAGATTTATTCAAGTCGGCCTATATACAAAAGCTTATTTACTAATATGGCTTAATTTTGAATTAACGGCCTAATTGGAGAAATTTTTTTAGGGATTATCGAAATTAGGGTTAGTGTAAAAATCAAAAATTTCTATACCCTCGGTCTCGTAGTAGAAAATATCCACCGGTCAGTACCGTTAGTAGTAAAACAATTATTCCAAAAATTAAAACGCCGTAACTTGCTCGTCCTATAGAAATATAAATATCAGGAATGTACCACCTTTCACTAAAAAGTTTAGATTAAAAGTAAAATATCAAGACATTCAGAGCTACGTTGTGCACAATTATGCTATAAAAAATGAAACATAACAAATTTTTAGCAAAATATTTAGAAAAAAAAATAATTTAAAACATAATTATCTACAAGTTCTAATAAAATTATTGGCGATTCTTTTAATATTTAATTATATAATGTGGAACAAATTTTGGGAAGATAATATTTTTTTCAAACCTAAAATTCTAAAAAAAATATTTTAAATTCAAGATGCACGTGCAAAGTGAGTTTTTTTTTGCTAGATTTTTTTATAATTTCGAGAAATTTTAAAAACGCAAATTCGCAAAAAGTTGCAAAATTTTATGCATATAAAATGTTATTTTTAAAATAACATTATATAAAAATTTAAAGAAAATTAAAAACTCACTTTGCATGTGGTCTAACGTAAAACTCTAAAAGGTCGTGTAAACTAAACATATATATTTTCACTTACGCGTCTTTGTAGCCATACGACAAGCCGATATATGTCTCGAACCCTCAAAGAGTGTATGCATTCCTCGCGGACAAACTTGGCATGACACCTGTCCAGGTAAATTTTGAAAGCTATTTCGTGGGCATAGGTGACATGCCGAGCTTGGGGGATGGTGCATTGTGCCCATTGGACATTGGGCTAAAAGGAAATATCAAAAAAATCAATTTGATGACGGTTTTAAAAACTTTTGTTAGAGTCTGAAAAAAAAATTATTCAATGTATATATTATTGTATATACATGTATACTATATAACACAAATATGGCCACGTGCAAATTAAGTTTTTCGCAAAATTTAAAAAAAAATTTAAAAAATTATAAATTATTTTTTTTAAAAAAAAGCTTTTTATGCATATACTAAATTTAACATTTCAAGATTTGCATTTTTTTTTTTTTCACAAAATTGATTTTTGCAAATTTAAACTCACTTTTGCACGTGCCCTAAATGACGCTATTTTTGTCTAATCTATCTATGGTATACTTAATATCCCCTTCATTGAGCTTAAGCAAATTTTTAATATACCATGAAAATATCGATACTTTCAAGTTTTTCAAAAATTTAAATATTTGTTGAAATATGGAGGAGGAAATTGTAATGATGTCTAAAAAAATTTTTAAATATCATAAAGCTACAGGTTTATCCTTTACTAGTTGTCAAAAAACCATTTTTTCTACTTTTAGAGGCGTTCAGAGTTCAGTTTATCAAAATTTTAATAAAAATTTTAAATTTTTTTCTTATTGATATAAAACGCATTATGGTAAAGGTCGTTTATATATATCTGTATTATATTTTTCATAAAATAAAAGTTTATAAAAAAATTTAACAAAAAATTAAAATTTTAAAAATTTTGAATTTTTAAAATTTGTATATTTTAAACGCGCCCTTAAAAGTTTTGAAAAAAAACATTGTATTTTTTAATCCAATTTCTTTATATGTAAATCAATGCACATATAGTGCTTAAAATATCCAATTAATTCGCTCATTGCACTGTACCACAAATTCGAGAGGGTAAAAGCACCGATCCATCCGGGCAAGTTATCGTAATATTTAGAGCCTTTTTGACACTATCGGCAGTAGGGGTAGATGGCTGGGCATCATCATTAATGGCATCTATCTCGACATCTTTAAACGGTTCGATTTTGAATCTCGAGTCGCCGAGGCTAAAAGCGTGCCCGGTCAGCTGATCCCCTATGTTTTGTAGCTTGGGCATTACCACATTACGCCAATATACGAGAGCATAATCTTCTTTTTCGGTTTCAAGTTTTGTAGTTTGGTCTGTTTTGCTCTCATCAATAATAGGCGCAATGGTTGTGGAGGTGGAGGTTTGTCGTTTTTTTAGTTTGCTAATATGACCAAAAAATATTTATATTTTTTTTAAATTTATTAGGGGTGGTAGGGTATTAGACATCACTTTAACAAAATATTCTGCAATCATTGCAATTTCTTAAGATACAACACACGTCAACAAATTTTTGACAGTTTTGAGCTAACTACCGAGATCGAACCTGCCATCCTTACGTTTTAAAAATCCGTTTATTGAACATTTTAGAAAATATGTCAAAAAAAACAAAATAGTTTAAAAACAAAAAAAAATTGAATTTTTTCTTTGCAGCTTTACACCAGCTAAACTGTTAAATTCAAACTTTTAATAAAACTTTTAAAACCCATAATAAATCGTGCCTATTTAAGTTTGGACACAAAATATTATGTATTATCTAAATGCTGATGTAAAAGCTTAATATACCTAAAAATTTTGTTCTCTTTGTTTGATATGATAAATATAAGTTACAAGGGATTTTTATATAAACAATACGATTTTTCAATTTTTTCTTTTTGGTCTATTCTCGATCTGTCACTTTGGTCAAAAAAGGCCATTCGATATGGACGGATGTATGGAGCCAAGCCAGGAAGAAACTAAGAAAAACAATATATATATATATGGTCAATTCCACCTCAAATCGACAAACTTTTTCCCTTAAAGTCTCAGTTTTGGCTGAAAATTGGCACACTGGTAGGGTCTTTGGGTGCTGATAAAAACCTGAATTTTTTTTGACCGGAAGTGATTTTTGACAGAGATATGAGCAAAAACATTTTTTATATTTTTGCAAAAAAAAAATTTGAGGTAACTTTGCGCGCATGTATCATCAAAAGTATTGTAGCTAAAGTCATAAATTTTGAAGATCGTAATAAGGGCTACCTTAGACGCAAAAAATATTTAAAAAAAATTTTTTTTAAGTTACCAAAAAAATAAAGCCAAATTTAGACACAAATAGCTCAAAAAACGTATCTTTGAATTTTCTGAAAAATTTGTATAATATGGCCCTTAATAATGTTAATAAATATATGATATAAAATGTTTGGAACCGGCATGACTTTTTACAAAATTTAATAAAAATCAATTTTTTGTCCTAATTTTGGGACATAATTATGCCCTTTGCACTAAATTAGAATATGCCAATGTACCAAATTTGAATGTATTCAAAAAGCACCGAAAAAAGTAAAAATTTTGCCAATTTTTAAAATCGACTTTTTGGTTAACCAGCCAACCTTTTTTTAATATTTAACATTTATTTTATAGATAATATATTGCTTAATAACATGTAATAGCCCCAGCTTATTTCATTCGATTTTGACTCTTCTACAATAAAAATACCTAAATTTGCCAAAAAACAGCAAATTTTCAGGTGTCAAAAAACTAACGCATATTGTATTCGTTTGTGCAAGCTTATTTTTTTATTATTTTTGCATAATTATCTAATAATATCTAGCTATATAATCAGTATTTTTGTTTAAGTGTTAAAAAAAAATAGAATATATGTTATGTATAGAAAATCTTAAAAGAACGAGATAGGTAAATTACAAAAAAATGAGATTATGAAATCATTCCATTATTTTAATTAAATTTGTAATTTATTGTATTTATTAAAACATATTGTGTTAAAACTTATTAAAAACGCATTTAGTTATAAAAAATTTAAGGTCAATGCCCAAATCCATAAGCCTATAGAATCAAGTGATAATGATAACCTCTTTTTTTTAATAGGTCTAGTGTGTCTTTATTATGAACTTAGATGTAAATGGAACTTAAATTGTTGGTTTTTAAACTTTATTAAGGTCCGTTAGATATATATTGTATGCCTTGCTCTAAATAGCCTTTCAAAAACATATTTTGCATTTGTAGAAATTATTAAAAAAGACTGAATGTCTATATTTTATTAAATTAAATAAGGTCTAATATTTAGTCTTGTAATTCATCATCAAAGCTAATTCTGCCAGTTATAATCATTTAAAGTTGTTTAACCCTAAAACTGACTTGTTTTTTGTATTGTATTAAAACACCATATCAATATGTTTCATATCATAAAATATTTGACTTTTTACAAAGTTTAAGTTTGTTGATATGCATAAAAAAAGAACTTCTGTTGAATCTCAATATTCAAAAAAATATTAATTTACCATTTTTAACAGATTTAACGTGTTTGTGGCTGTTTTATTTAAAAACTATTGAATAAGGGAAAAAAATAAATTTTTACAAATTTTTTAACCTTGTTATTTTTTCTAAAATCCTCCCAAATTTTTTTTTATACAATAAGTTTAACAAATTTTTTAAATTTTGCCGAGGATAAATATTGAATATTATCTACAATTTCTAATATTGTTCATCAAACTAAAAAGGACTAGTAAAAGTTAACAAATATAAGCATACAAATTTTAACTTTTTATTTTTTGCACCTAAAAATTTTAAAAAACTTGGCAAACTTTTGTTATTTCATAAAAAGCTATGGGTACGTTGTAAAATGTTGGGGGAAATTTATATTATTTAGCGATGTTTTATGTATAAAATGCAATTTTAAATTTTCAAATGTTTGGTAGTGACCCAGAAAGTCGGCTTTGAAGATAGGAGTAAAATACTGAAAATTACCAATTTTTTTGATCTGAAGTTCCCTTTTTCTTTATAAAATTGACAATAGTATGAATCAAATAAATAAAACTGTTATAGCCTAACATAATTGCCCCTATGTCTAACTTCTTATTTATAATTAGATTTGGCACTTTTAAATATTTTAATATAGTGCAGGGAGCAAATTTTTGTCTAAAAATCAAAAAAAAATATTTTTTTGAATTTTCTAAAAAAAGTCATGTCGGTCCCAGACTTTTGAGTTCGAATATTAATAAAGAATATTAAGGAGTATATTTTAGCAATTTTTCAAGAAATTTAAAAAAATGCTTTTTTAGTTATTTTAAGCTGAATATTCTTTATAAAATTGTAAAACTTTAAAATAAATTTTTTAATATAATAAACATTTGCAAAATAGCCCTTATTGTCCTTTTCAAAATAAAAAAAAATTAAGTCTCTAGCTATAATACTTTTTAACTTATAACTTCCCAAAGTTGCATCGCATGTGAAAATTCACCTTGCAATTTTGTTTTCTTTTGCCCCTATCTCCGTCAAATATCACTTCGGGTTAAAAAAAATTTCCAGATTATAAAATACTCTTAGATACTACCTCCATGCAAAATTTCAGCCAAATCAAAAGGGGTACCCCTCTCGGACATGTTGGATTGAGGTGGAATTGACCATATGTATATATGAGGTAAGGCTAGCATGTGCAAAAATTCTCTTACATTTTCATAAAATTCCAATTGCATTGATATTTGTTGACTAGTGGCAGATTTTATTAAACTAAATCTAAATCCAAGTAAACATAGTAATGATAGTTTAAATATAAGTTTTATATTATTTTCCAAAATCGAATCAGCATTGTTTTAAACATATTTTGAATAAAATTAATTAACCTGAACGTATTTCAAAAAAGCTGGACAAATTTAAAAACAGGTTTATTACTTTAAAGATTTTAAAGTCTTGACAACTTTAGACGTATTATGGATATTGCCCCTTATTAAATGTCTTAAATAATTTATGCATTTTAAAATAAAATAATTTTTGATGGAAAAAGAAGCAAATGTTTGAGTTAAATGTAAAAATAATTGCAAATGTATTTAGATCATAATATGATATTATATCAAGAAAGATTAACTAGCACTTAAAAACACGTCAAAATGTGCTTTTGAATTAGGGCGCGTTTAACCTCATTTTTTTTGAAAAATTTTAAAAATTTTGAATATTTTTTTTTCAAAATTTTATTAAAAATTTTCTTTCAGAATAACTATTTAAATGCTAATAATAAAAATTGGCGACGTTGTGTAAAAAAGCGTTTACTGTTAAAAGATATAAATTTTAAAATTTTTAAAAATAATAAAATTTTTCAAATAAATGAACTGAGTCTGAACGCGCCATTACGTAGTTATCTGTTAACAAAATATTTCTAATATTTTGATTTTTTTATGTATTTATTAAACTTTTTTTATAATGATAAAATTTTTTAAAAATATTTTACTTTCTATACAGATTCATCACAAATGGCAAGGTAACAAGGTAATCTGTGCCCTTAAAGCTAATTATGGCCTCTTCATTCAATTCTTCACCTTTATCGTTATTATTCTGGGTAGTTTGACATATAAGTTTAACGGCTAATGTCCATGGGCAGGTGGACTTTGATGGAGCAGTTTGCTCTTTCAGTTGGTTATGGGCATTGAAAAAGGTAAAGAAACTGCAATCGTGTGCGAGATGTGAATGTGTAGATAACTCGAAAAAGCTGTAAATCACAAGTTTAAAATTGGTCCATAAATCATATTTTGTGAAACTCATTTACTCAAAGTTTATTTAATTTATACATTTAAGGTTAATCTATGTTACAGGTTAAATGTAGAAAAATTATTTAGGGGTTCAAATTAATAGAATAATTATAATAAAATGAATTGTATTTATTTATATAATACATATTGAATTTCATAAAATAAATAAATATATTTAAATCAATTGTTCCTGTGTATAAAAAAAATTGTATAAAACTTAGGTTAATATATTCATATTTTAATAAAATTGAAAATTCTAAAATAAAAATTTTTATAATTTTTTTTTTTTTTTTCAAAATTTTAAAAAACTTCTAGTAAAAATATTTTAATTGCTATAAATAAAGGTAGACGGCTTTTTTGTTAAAATGCGCATTTTAAAATTTTTTATAAAAACTGAATGAAGCCTGAATTCTAAATTTTTTAAACCTCCGTATAAATAACTGAACTTTGTACACAACCCCAATTGAATTATTATCTAAATGAAACAACCCCTTGACACATGTGGAATCAATCTAGTTAGACATCATCGTAAAATATTAATAAAAATTCTCTTACTTGTCGTACAACCATTTTCGCAAAGCTTTGTTCATATCCTTACATTTGACCTGGAACTCGTTTATGCTCGTGTCCCTGTCCAGGGCTTTTATCGTGAGATTTGCATTGATGTTAACGGATCCAGGTATGGTTATCACTATATAAAAGCAATTAAAGATTATATAAATTTCGTAAATTTTCTGAAGCTATCATCCAAATATAATATATACGACCTTGAGCCCCTAAACATATTGGTCTATTCTAATGTTAAGCAACCTCGAGCCCGGTTAGCTGTTGGATGGGTCACCGCCAACAAACGTGACCATTCATTTAAGAGCCTAGGCCCCTGACCGGTGCGCTGTTGGATCTCATTTAACTCTGCAGGTCTTCCGTAGAGTCAAAAGAGGCAAAGCCCCCATCGGGTATACCCTTTCCTAATAGGGAAAAAGGTCTGGAACCCTTTATCACATGCTTGGAATTTGTCTAATATCATGTAAGAGAATAACAAAATTTAATAAATTATTTAGTTACAGCCGCAAAAGGGAACGTAATTTGGGTCATACAGTCCATGAGGTTCTTGCAACTGGTCAACTGCATTTCGTATAATTTTCCATCGAGGTATATCGTTTTTTTCAAGATGCAAACAAGTAATTATCGTCGCGTTGGGGATCGAGTAGTCAGTTGTTTTGGATGAGTCGGTTAAACTACTGACAATATTAGTGAGCTGGACGTGGGTTGAAGGTTTACACGTCAAGTTACAGTATGTCAACGGGCCCCCGTCGTCTTTTCCCTTGAATCTCTCGTCGTGATTATTAACATCCGGCGGAAATGGTAATTGTTTAGCGGTGTTGCTGCAAGTAGCGAGCAGGGAAGAATCATCGTGCCATGGCGTTGTGGGACAAACTGCATATTATTGTTTTAATTTAAAATTACGAATAAATGTTGTATTTGAACTATGTAATCATGTAATAAAAATATGAAGGGACAAAAGATGAGACTAAAAAAAATATATTGGTTTTGACTTAGATCATCAGTTGGCATCTTATTTAAAAATTATGCTACGCAGCCATCAATTAAATATATTTCAATATTTTTAATGAGTTTCCGTCCGAATACGATCGCTAAAGTTGCAAATTTTAATTTTTAATGATTCAATCTACATAATAGTTTACAAGCACATATGTTAGCTTAAACCTCCATTTTTAAAATTAACAAGAAAAAACAACAACATAATTTTTGCATATCAATGATTACAAATAGGCTTTTAAAATATGTATTTCATAATTTGGCAAACTACTGTGAATTCATTGTGTAATATTATACTAAAATAGTCTATAATAAAATCTGCTGTTGTTTTATGAAAAATATTGTAAACCTGAGCAAAAAATAGGTCGACCAGACCAATAAGGTTTCACTGTTGAGCTGTGCCCATCACCCGGCGATGTACAGGTCCTCGTTAGAGATCCCGTTATATGGGTGTAATTGGCGAGACATTTGAATTGACAAGCTGAATCGAGATAATTATCGTGGGAACAAGTTACGTTTTCGTAACCACTAGTAAAATCACCCGGGGCCACTTCATTCGTACATTTAAGTTTCACTGAGAAGTTTATAAAAATACTAATAATTTTGTATTTAGGGTATTGCCCACTATTTAGAAATTTAAATACATAAAACTTTATAGATTGTGTACCCCAGCTTTTTGGGCGCGCTTTAATGCTTAATAGAACTTCTTTAATTATTCAAAAATTATTTCCAGCTTTTGTATTAATACATTTAAATTCCACAATAGGCGTATATATTTATTACATAAATTAATAAAGAAATATTTTAAATGTGTTTTGATGCTCCTAAATCTAATAATTAAGTAAATGAAGTAAAATGGAACATGTAGTAATATAATATAAAGTAAAGAAAAAATTAATTGTTTGAGATATACCAATTGTTTTTTGATCTTACTTTCACATTTGAGCAAAGGTTGTTCCCATTGTCCGTTATGGCCGCAATTAACGGCCCCTTGACCGGACACTTTGTCGTAAGCAACGTATTCCAACTCGGAATCTGCGCAAGTGAATTGACATTCAACGCCCGGCTCGACGTAATGTTTGTCTTGGCAAGCGGCTGATTCCGTTTTGATATGCCAGTCTTCGAAAGGCGGCAGGGCGCAAGTCTTTTTAGGTTGATCTGGAACCGTAGGTGGGTAAGGAGGAGGAGGCCAATTTGACCCACTGGTACTTGTTTTAATAGAAGATGGTGTACCAGTTGCTTTATTTTTATAAAATAAAGTTTCCTTATTTGAAAATGTTGTTTGTATTTTATATATAAACAGAGCCCTACGCGAAAACGTTAAAATTATATAGATTTATTGGTAAAGTTCTGATAATTTGATGTGTAAATAATATTAATTTGATAAACCAAAAATTTATTCACGTTCTATGAAAAAATACAGTATTTTTGGATTAAAATATTCATTCTTACATTTATTAATTATTCTCAGTTTTTATGCTAGTTATTATTCCTTTAATGATAATTTTTAAATATTAAATCATTTATTTATACTATCACAAATACTCATAATTAGAATTTATAAATAACAATAAGACAGAACACTTGTATTTATACACTTTTAGTCTTTTAGAAAAAAATGAAATGAGGAGAATGAACAAAGCTCTAAATAATTAAATAAAAACAAATGTATGAAAGTAGGGGGAAAAATGAATCATATTTCATCAGGGGTTAAATTAATTCTAATAATAAAAAAAATTTTCAAACCCTCAACACATTGTAACGGACTGCCATTCCATTCACCATTATGGCCACACGTCCTTAAAGCAGTTCCTTGAGCCCTCGCGTAACCATTGTCACATGCCATGAGGCAATAGGCGCCGACATTTCGAGAGCTGCAAAAAACTTTTCTCCCGTGCAATGGCACATCCAAAAGCGGGCAGGTGTATGCTGATACGTGATGTACATAGTTGTAAAATATAAAAATTACATTTTATAAAAACTGCATGGCGCATTCAAACTTGAAGAATTAAATCTTTAAAGGTCACAAGGAGGCCAGTTAATAGTGTAGAATTAAAATGTTTTGGTTTAACAAGATATATTTTACCTTTTTAAAAAAATGCCAAATAGTAGTAAAATTAGTGAAGATTTAAATATCTAAATATTTATGATCTACACTTTACTGATTTAATCTTTAAAAATTGCATCAAACTAGGACTTTAATGGCCCATGGATTTGAGAAATAGTTAGCATATACACGAGGTGCATCAGAGAGTTGTAAGGTATTAGAGATCAATTAGGCCATTTTAAAAATTTCTAAATCTTTTCACCGTTAAAAAAAAATTTTTTTTCTATTAATTGAGATAATAAATATAAGTTACACGAGATTTTTATATGAAAGAAAGATTAGTAAAAAAAATTTATTTAGGCTATGTTCGAGGTCGCAAAATCTGTCAATTTGGTCGAAACAAGTCATATTTCTAATGTGGACATCAAAAGAGCCGAAGGCGTATGAAACTAAGAAAAATAACATATATGAGATAGCTAACATGGGGATGTATGATTTTAATCAAACTTGTTTATTCTGACATTGATGTTTGTTGACCAAATGTTATATAAATAACTTAAGTTCAGCCATTGAACCTAAATTGTTGAAAGATACAAACATAATTCAATGTGAAAAAATATATTATTCGCAAATAATGGTTGTCGTTTAACAAATATGATTGAAGTTATATAAATATCTATTAGGTTGTATATACATTTCTATTGAAGCTTTAATATATTTGGTCAAGGACAACTGTTAGCCGCCAGGACCAAATATAGGTAATAGACAATTAAGGTTAAAACATGAAAACTAAAACAGTTAACATAGTAAAAGCCGTTGGCCATCAATTATTAACAAGGTCAATTAGATCAATTACGAACAATTATCATAGTATTTTTCTGTTAATTTTGCTGTTTGGCATAAATTGCAAAGTTGCTTAAAAAAAATATTCCTCTCACATGTCGTAAATAGACATTTTTGTTTTAAGCATAATTATGAGATACTAAAAATAAGCTAGCATTATGCATTATCATAATACAGGCCAACAAATATTTATGTCAGAAACGAAATTATTATATAAACATAAAAGAATGCATCCCCATGATGGCCTAATCTCATATATGTTTTCGTTTTTCTTAGTTTCTTCCGTCATTGGCTCTTTGATCCGTCTATAACGAAAAAATGGCCTTTTTTGACCAAATGAACAGACCTTAAAATACCCTAAAAAGTAACAATTCTAAAATCTTTTTTACATTTAATACTTGTTATATATTTTTAATCATAAATAATGGAAAAAAAGAATTTATTAATATATCAAGCTCTTACATCTGCATTTAGATAATATAAATTATTCCGCGTCCAAACTTAAATATTCCTCTTTGTTATTAAATATTAATAAGACCAATATAAAATTAATACGATCATAAAAGTTTATTACTTAATTACATAAAAAAAATAGATTTTTTTATTTAAATTAAAAATGTGTATTTTAATATATTAAACTTACTTAAAAAAATACAAAACAAAAAAATGTGTTAAAATAAAAAATTATGTATTAAAATATTATTCAAGTCCGAATAATAATATATATATTTAGGATTTCTTTTTTTTGATTGAGTTAATTAAAAGTAATAATGATTATGATGCCGAGTCAACAGCAAACAAAAAACTACTAGTAAATTAAAATTAAAAGAAGATATTATCAATATTCCCTAATAATGTAAATATTAATGCGGTCAATTCATCAATTGTATAAGACCAACCATTGCATCAAATAAGATTAAAAAATTGGCTAAGACAAATATAAAAAATTTAATGAATTAGTTTGTAATTATCAAAACAATTTTTAAACAAACAAAAATATTTTATTTTACGTGCACAAACTAACGGTTCCCCAGTCCAATATGCCAGGGATAGATTGGCGGCAACCCGACATGTTCGACTTACGGTGCCGCTAATGATTTTAGAAGAATTGCATTTAAACTCAACCACGATCATCTTGATATCGGTCGTGAGATTACTATCGAGTTGATTTTTTATTTGATCGGCATTTGCTTCGAATCTTACGGTTGACAGGACGTATTCACTCGAGATGGGTATAACGTCGGCCGCGTTACATTCCACCTTTTCAACAAAATAGTTTCTAATATAATTCATGGATGTAATAAATTATTATTTAATATGCCTGAAAATGACTTCTGTTAGATTGGAACTTTTTATTTATGTTAATATAGCATGCTATTTAGATATTTGTGGACAAATAAACGCCCCCCCCCCAACTCCTTCCAAAAAAAACAACTAAAATTTTATTGGAAATCAGCTTACCGATATAAACTATTCGAACACATCTAGTACAGTTACATTTCTATTTTGAAATATCAAGGGCATAATGTTTTTGAGTATGAAATGTTTAAACATCCGCTCTATGTTTGCGTTATATTTAATTTGCTTATATAAAGAAACAGCTGCTTTAAATAAAACTTTTTTATAAATTACATGTTCAACTAGTCCCTCGGGATAAATGCCCCTTTTATTTCGTTCATCTTCCTCCGATGTTTCAGGCGGATCGGAGTAAATTTTATCGAGATTGGATTGCAGATAGCGGTTCATGTTGACGCGTGCGTTATTTCGAGGAGAAGGACGTCCAAATATGGTGCAGGTAGTACCTAATATAAAGTAAGTATTTTTTTTTTAATGTTTTTTAGAGATTTTGCAGTAGACCTAAATAATTTGTAAATTTAAAATAAAACCTCTTTTTTAAACGATATTTAAATATTAGATTAATTTATTTTGTATCTAAAATTCGCCAGGCATTCGAAAGATAGTCTGACTATAGGGTGATAGTAACTAACGATATCAATGTTGTGCGGTATCTCACTTAAAACTTCGTTTAAATATCAAAAAGTTGAAAAATTTTGTTATTGATAAAGAAATTACTTTTTCTTAAATAAAAAACTTTAAATAAATTTTAAAAAAAATTGACCTTTTTGTATAGACATTTTTTTTTAATGAAGACTCACTTTGAACAGGGTCAAAATGTTAGGGTATCAAGCTTTGCTTTAAGGAAATAACACTAAAACAGTTTTGAAAACCAACACCAGTTGCACGTGAATAAAAATGAGTTAAAATTAAGGTTGAACCATCTCTTTACCTCCAAATGCCATTTAACAAAATTTTTAAAAGATTTACTTTAATAACTATTGTCTGATTACAAAGGTCAACAATTTTCAATGGCACAAGCGTGAATTTTATAAAAACATATAAGAATTTCTCTATGATGGCCTTTATTCATATTTTTCTTAGTTTCTTCCGGCTACGCCTCCCTACATCTGTCCATATCAAAAAGATTGCCTTTTTTGACCAAAATGATAGATCGAGAATACCCTATTTTTAAAGGCGCACAATAAAGATATAATTTAGATCGGGCCAAATTCTGGCCCATAGCTAAATCGGCCAGAACCAAAATTTGTTTTTTCAAATTTAGGGCCGGTTCCAATCCAAAAATAAGGCCCGAAAATTTCTAATTATAAGCTAAAAAAAAGTGTTGTTTTAATGTAATATTAGAAAACCCATTATCGTGTAAAAACGTTTTTAGTTCTTGTTAATAATAATTACAAATATAGCATATGAAATTTAAACGGCCCATCTCGGGTTGTAATTTCTAATTATAGAGAAAAAAACAATATTCCAGAAGTAAAAGATATATAAAACCTACGCCTATCTCTTCATAATAATTTTAATTAATATATATTAATCCAAGTCTACCTCAATCCAACAAGTCTGGGAAGAGTACCTCTTTTGATTTGCTGAAATTTTGCATGAAGGTAGCTTAAGTTTTTTTTGACTGATGTGATTTTTTACTGAGATAGGGGCAAAAGAAAAAAAAAATCTCAAGGTGAATTTTCACATTTGATGCAACTTTGGGAGGTTATAAGTCAAAAGGTTTTATAGCTAGAGACTTATTACTTTTTTTATTTTGAAGAAGACAATAAGGGCTATCTTGCATGTGTTTATTATTTTTAAAATAAAGAAAATTCAAAATAGCATTTTTTTTAATTTCCTGAAAAATTGATAAAATATACTCCTTAATATTCTTTAAAAATACTCGAACTTAAAAGTTTGGAACCGATAAACTTTTTAAAAAAATTCAAAAAAATAATTTTTCTTTGATTTTTAGACAAAAATTTGCCACTTGCACTATATTAAAATATTTAAAAGTGCCTTTAATTATATATAAGAAGTTAGACATAGGAGAAATTATTTTAGATAACAGTTTTATTTATTTGATTCATACTATTGTTACTTTTGGAAATAAAATGGGAACTTCAGATAGAATTGGTAATTTTCATTATTTTACACCTCTCTTCAAAGCCGGGTCACTACCAAACCAATTTGAAAATCATTTTTTACATAAAACATCGCTTAGCAAAATTTCCCCCAACATTTTTTAACGTACCCATAACTTTTTATGAAATAAAAACAATAGTTTGCCAAGTTTTTTGAAAATTAAGGTTCAGTCTTTTTACTAATTTTTACCAATGCCATATTTGTTTTTGAAAGGCTATTTAGAGCAAGACATACAATATAACCAACCGACCTTAACAAAGTTTAAAAACCAACAATTTTGTTCCATTTACATCTTAGTTACATAATATAGACTCACTAGATTTATTAAAGAAAGAGGAAATATCACTGTTACTTAATTCTATAGGCATATAGATTTGGGCATTGACCTATAGTTTTTTATTACTAGATGCGTTCCTAACAAATCTTTTACACAAGAATATGTTAATAAAACAAATTACAAATTAATTTAACTAATGGAAAGACTTTATAATCCTTTTTTTGTAATTTTCCTATCTCGTTCTTTTATGATTTTCTATATGTACTATTTTTTTACACTTAAACAGTCAAATAATGACTGATTTTATAGGTTCTAAATATTATTAGTTAATTATGCAAAAATAATAAAAAAAAATAAGGCTGCACAGACGACTACAATCTGTGTTAATTTTTTTACACCTATGAGTTTGCTATTTTTTAGCAAATTTTGGTATTTTTATTGTAGAAGCGTCAAAATAAAATAAAAAAAGCTAGGGCTATCATATTTAAGTAAGCAATATTTTATAAATTAAATGTTAAATATAAAAAAAAGGTTGGCTGGTTAATCAGAAAGTCGATCTAAAAAACAATCAAAATTTTCACTTTTTTTAATTTTGAGATTCACTTTTCATAATTTTAATAATAGTAATAAATTAAACTATTATGGTCTAACATTTTTGCTTCTATGTCCTGCTATTTGAATACTATCAAATTTTACACATTGGCATGTTTTAGTATAGTGCAAAAGGCATAAATATGGGTGACACCAAACATGTACGAAAATGATTTGATTGGTCAACTAATCAAAAATTAGCTTGGATTTAATCATAAAACTAACCCTAAATTAGTCCAACGTTACCGTTATTCTAATTTCACATTAATCTTAAGCTAACTACTTTGTTATACTAATCTATTTTTACCCTAAAATTTACGCAAACTTCATACTAAGCTTATCCTAATCAAAATTTTACCTCAACCAAACGTTAAACTAACCCTAATCCAACTTTGCCATAATCTAACCCTAAACCATGTCACAATGTTAGTATATTTTATGGATTTTCGTTATTTTATGGATTTTCATTTCGTGCAACTCTGGGTCTACCATTTGTGTCTAAATTGATTTTAATTTTTTGGTAATTAAATAAAAAAATCTAAATATTTTTTGCCCCTAAGGTAGCCCTTATTACGATCTTTAAAATAAAAAAAATATGACTCTAGCTACAATACTTTTGATTATACATGCGTGCAAATTTGCCTCAAATTATTTTTTTGCAAAAAAGTGAAAAATATTTTTGCTCACATCTCGTAAGCACCTCCGGTCAAAAAAGATTAAGTTTTTATCAGCACCCAAGGATCCTACCAGTGTACCAATTTTCAGCCCAAACTAAGACTTCAAGGGAAAAAGTTTGTCGGTTTGAGGGGGAATTGACCATATATATTGTGAAAATAAAAACCGGTGTTGACTCTAGGCTCCCTAATCGGTTAAATGAAGAACTAAAGTTATATACCATCTTCAGCTAAGATTTCGCCATCACGACAACCACAAGCCCGCTTCCGGCCCGGTAATGGAAAACACAGTTGGGAGCAGCCTCCGTTATTCATCCACATTTCTTCGCCCAACCAACCTGCTTGAGTAGCCTCAGAGCTGTGAGTATTATTAGGCAGGAAACAAGCATCCGCTTCATCTACGGCTTCTGCATCAAATGCTTTAATGGCCCGAATCTTTTAAAATGGACAAATCAAATATTTTTAAAGTTTAAAAAAAGTTATATTATAGTCCACGTGCAAAGTGAGTTTTTATTTTAGCAAAACTCTTATAATTTTATTTTGTACATAAATACAAATTTGGCACGTAAAAATACTTTTTCTAAAATAAAAAAATTTTTTTTTAAAATATATTTTTTAATTTTTCAAATATAAACTCATTTGAACGTGGTCATATAATTTCAGCCCAAACGCTTTGGCTACTTTAGACCAGGGCTGGGAAAAAAACTAAATGGGCTTTTTTTAATAAGTTTTTGAATTTTTTTCGCTAATGCCCACAAACTCGTGGGCATGGCAAAAGAAAAGCCCGTTTTTTTGCTTAAAGAAAAGTGGCATGTTTAAAAAGCCCTTTTTCTTCAAAAAAAAAAACTCCTAGGAGCTTTAAGAAATAGGGGCTCTTTTAAGAGCCACTTTTTGTGGGTTTCTTTTTGCCCCTTTTCTTAGTAAGGGCTTTTTTGAATTCTTATTTTGGCCCTTTATTTGTGCCCCCCTTTCTTTTTTTATGTTTTAGGGGAAAAAATGAGCCAAAGTTTTTTGGCTCATTGTTTTCCCAGCCTTGCTTTAAACATAAATTATATTAATTTCCTTCCTCAAATGCTTTAAATCAAATCCATAAGTAATGTAATATGACAACATTGTCACAAATATAAACTGTAATAAAGAGCGGAATTTTATAATCTTTCAAATGTTTCCTCTTTAATTCTTTAAATATTAAATTCTAATAAATTAAATATACTTGATATTTTTATTCTAATTAAAAGGGTAATAAGGTATAAAAACAGCATTTTATTAACTCAAAACTAGTTAAGCAGTATTTATTAAATCCTTGCGCGTACATTAATAGTATAATTTTAAATTATTTATCACATGAAATTTAGATGTGATAATTCAAACATTTCAACTTAAAGATGTAACTAACATCAAACAAGTAAAATTTGTTTTAAAGCTAATTAATTAACTTTACATACTGTACAGAGAGCCTAAATGTATACACCTCAAATAACTATTTTGTTAAGGGCACGTGCAAAGCGAGTTTTTATTTTTCTTAAATTTGAATTATAAATATTTTAGAAATTTTATTTTTTTCCAAAAAATTATTTTATTACAGATAAAGCATTATATGTGCATAAAATAAATTTAACAATTTTTTAAAATTTTGCCTTTTATTAAATAAAATTTTTAAAATTTTAAAATTTCCACAAAAACAAAAACAAAAACATACTTTGCACGTGCCCTAAAACCCATGAAAACTGCGACCCCATAAACGTATTATAATAATGGGCATAAAAATTAGGGCAGATTAGAGTTATATAGGGTATTGTAAGAAACGATTTAGTATTTTTGGTGCCTCAAATTCTTATTGGGTCTACAGTTTAGAAAAAGATTATAAAAGCATTTTTTTTAAATTTGTTAGCATATTAAAATCCATGTAGCATACTAGTCTAAATAAATTTAATTAAAACTATTGTATAATAATCTAAATGTACTTAATCAAAAAATTATAGTTACATAACACAAAAGTAAAGTAAATTTAATTTAAATAAGATTATGTTAAAACTGTTTTTTACACATTCGTTTTTGAACAGTGTACTTTCTATACAATACAAAAACAGGTTGATATACCTCCCAAAAAAATCTTTTTGCAAATAACTAAAATTCAAAGGTATTGGAATAATTCTGATTTAATGTTTTTGTAAATTTCAAACAAAATATCAAAAACGATGCAAATTATGTTTTAACAGTTACCTTTCCCATATTTTGCATCCAAACATCTTGTTCATGGACGTCAAGATCAAGCAAACGGCCAAACGTCGGTTGAGTCAAATCGTGTTCCCGTCCATTGATTTGAGCGTAGGACCTGATGGTATCAGTCATCCAATTCGACCAAAAAAATCCGTGAGAACTTTGAGCCAACCCAAAGGGGTGCCGGTCAACTTGGCGAATGCAGAGTGGAGTCGAGGCACCATCCTTGTCCATCGAATATAGGCAAGCGAGGTAAGCGTCGATCCAATATAACCTTTGTTCTATGTAATACAAACAATTAAAATATTTTTCAGCTATCTTATGCCTACTGCGATGATATTGTCCAAAGAAATATTGGGTATAAATCAACGCTATAAATTCTAAAACTATATTAGTTTATGGACAGGTGCAAAGTGAGTTTCTATTTTGGAAAATTTTTGGGAATTTTATAATAATTTTTTTTTTCAAAATTTTTAATTTCAAAAAAAACATTTTATTTAATACTAAATTTGACAACTTTTCAAAAATTCGCGTTTTTTACGATAAAATTCATCAAAGATTTGAAATTTTACGAAAACTGTGAAATTATTTGTTACTTTGTGGATCAGGATCAGCGTCGTAAACGAGCCCGTTGGGGTAATGAACGTATTTTTGATCGCTTACAATAACTTTCACCTCAGTGCCTGCCATGGTGGCTCGCGAGATTCGGGAATTGGGTTTGTCCCAGTCGGACCAGAAAACGTATCTGGAATAACCAATTGTGTAATTAGTTGTTCAAAAATTATCAAATACTACGTACTGATTGATATATGAAACGAAATAAGTACATGATATTTCACTTTTTTTTACATCACAGATCACGTGCAAAGTGAGTTTTATATTTCGTAAAATTTTCAAATTTTTTATGTAATTTTGTAAATGAAAACGTCCTTTCTTAAAAAGTTGACTTGGTTGTAAATGCGAAAATATATGACAGTCATATATTTAATCGCAGGTGTAGGCTGCTGCATTCTATCTAGGTAAGATAACGACGCTTATTATTATTTATGGATTTAGCAAATTAGCGTATAAATTAAAAGCTTGCGCTAAATTAGAAAATACCAATAATGTTTTTCCAGTTACATAGGTAGTAATTAAAAAAATAACATTTTTTTAAATATAGAATCAATATGAATACCATCAAAGTTTTCAATTATTTTCAATAATTTTAACAAACGAAGAGAGACGTGATTCATAAAGATTTATTATAAAGTACCCTCCGGTTCGATCTATAGCTATGGATCTAGGTTTTCCCAAACCCTTCACGAGCGTTTTGTGGTAACCGCCTTCTAAATCATAAACGGCAAGATGTTTTCGATTGAGATCGGTGTAATATAGTAAACGGCGGATGGGTTCGATGGCCATGCAATCGGTAAGACTTTCTAAAATTTGAGGAGACAGTGTTTCATAGTAAATATAAATCCGCGTTCAGGTATTTAATTTCATATTTTTTCAAAATTTTTTTTAAAAACTTTTCTTTCTTAAAAACTATTTTTATGCTGATATAACATAAATTGGCATCTTTTTGTTAATATGGCATTCAATGTCAAAAGGCAAAAATTTTTAAATTTTTTTAATAAAATGATTGAGTGTGAACGCTCCCTGATCTAACCCAAATAAATTGTAAGAGAATAAGATCATTGTATGAAAAAAACAAGAAATTATCCACGATCTCAATATTTTTCCATCGTTTCGCACTAGCTATTTTCTTAGGTTTATTTCGATAAAATGGCTTTCACCAAATTGATCAATAATGCTACTTGAAGTATTCAAGTATATTATGCTTTTTCATAATCAGGTTATACAGATTGGCTTCTAAATTTAAGTAAGACACAATATTTCGGTTTTGAAAAAACATAAAATAGCAGTTTTAAATAAAAAAATAATTTATTTTTAAATCTTTTTGTCTTTTATATTAAAAAAGTTTGAATTTTTAGGCTTACAAGTTTGATTGAAAAATTAATTTTTTTAACAATCTTTAATGGCAAGCCTGGTCCTCTAGGCTGGAAAGTTTCAAAAAAATTGTTGATTTGTGTTATACAAATATCAAATGTTCAATAAGGATATATGAAAATAAAAAAAATTCCGATTTTTAAGCTTAACGGGTTCTTTAAGGTGGCCACGCGCGGTTCTCCATGCTATATATGTACCTTTATTCCTTTGGACCCTTAAAACTCGGGGTTCGATGCCGTCCTTTTCGCTGTATACAGCAAAATCTGCTTTGGGTTTCGAGGTGGTGGTCATACCACCGTTGCCATCGGTCTTCATTGTCGTGTCAAAATCTATGAATCTTTCTACGCCCAAGTATTGGAAATTGTGGTGACCTATGTCGGACCATATGAATGTGCCTGCGAGTTTGTCGTATTTTACCGTGACAGGTCGTTCGCTAACGTTGATGGGTAAGGATTCAAAATAGGCCGGATTGTTATAGTTGATGACTATGATGTCTTGGAGTTGACCGTCGGCCACGACGATGAAATCATTTCGGGGTTTCGCTAAACAATACGTATGCAACGGAAATAACAATTATTAATATTATTACGTTCACGGCAGGCCTATTATAATCTTAATACTTACAAATGTTATTTTCTCACATTCACGGCCGGCCTATTATATAATATGCTTTCTAACTAGTAAAAACATTTTGCGCACAAGATGTGGTTAAAAATTATTTGTAAATTACATATGGGGCATTACATAATTATCTATGCTCAAAAAAATGATAAAATTGAGAATCTATGAAAGAAGTATTACATATTATGATCCAATCAGCAACATCAATTGATTTGCCTGTGGGTTAAAGGAGTCAATTAAAAGTATGACGCCTCCGTACGGGAATACGTATAGGGAGAAACCATGACCCATATATAGGTTTTTGGTAATTTTAGTATTAAAATTACTTTCGAACTGATTATAAAATACCTGTCACGCAACTAAACCCATCCGTATGTAGGGTGTACCCCTGCTGGCATTCACAGACTCTTTGACTAGGCTGGGATTTTGCAGTTGCCAGGCACAGTTGCTGACATCTCGCACAACTTTGTCGAGTGTCCGTAAGAATCTTCTGTTCGTCAAGAGTCGCATTCAGGTGGGCTACTTTAAGGAGTCGATAACTCCCCCAAGAATTATCGTTTGAGGCAAACGTTTGATGAGGGTATCCGGGGGTGGGGAAGGGTGCGACGTACAGCATGTTTCTAAATCATAAAATGTATTGTTGTATTTACTAAGCTGAAAACGGTGAATCTTTTTAAGTTTATAAAAAATAGAACAATATTTAGTAATAAATAATTTATCTGCAGGTAATATTGTCGGTAATTAAGAATAAAAATTGATATTCTAATAAAAAATGGCCTTTTTTAAAATTCCTAATGTTTTACTTTGGAATTAATTATTTCAAAGGTTCTATATCAGACCCCAGATTAATGTGTGCAAGATACGTGACATAACAAAAAGGAGAAGGACACAAAACGAGCATTGATAAGAAAAAAGCTTAGGTAAAAAAAACATAAGAAAGTAGATTTGAATAAAATAAACAAGATTTATTAAATTTTCATGTATTTTTGTTTTTAAGTAATCTGGGGTAGATAGTGATAATATTGTACTAAGAATATATGCCTTAAATTTTTTATAAGTTTAACTCACTACCCAAAAGTTCAACAAATGCTTTAACAAATAAATTACAGAATATTTATTTAATTTAATTAGCCCATTCCACACCCCAACACAAGAACAAATAGCCTAACTTAACATTGTCGGCATCCGAACTACTCCAATAAACGTGGTGATCATCGTGAGCCAAACTCGTAGGGTATGAGATGCCCAAACTGTCTTCGCGAAATGTTTTGGTAGAAAGGTCCGACAAGTCAACATATTTTATGAAGTTTTCTTCAATCCAATAAACGCCCCCTGCACCTATATGAGTATGTAAATCTGTAATTATAAATTTTTTTGCGTTACGGATAAATTTCCTTGAAAACTGTGAGTATTAAATATTTAAAATAGGTAACGTATAAGAAATTAAGAAACATGGAGAAAAGAACTTTTGATTCGTAATGATAAGAAAAATTACAACAAAACGTGGATTATTAAATAATTTGGCTGGTCAGTCCAATTACTCCAGATAATATGAAATTTAAATATATTGTAATCAGTGATCCGTACAATTAACTTAGTACATGAAAGAAAAAAATTGTCAAATGATTAAGTGTGTATTTTTTCCCTTAGAGGTTTCAAAACAACATCATAAGCCTTTTTTATAATTAAGCGATGCTTTGGTTGGGGATCGGGCCATTTTTAGTAAATATTTGGGATTTTTGCGCTAAACAAATAGGAAAAATGTAAATTTTGGGCGCTTTGAAACAGTTTAATTTGGCCATGCAAATGGGTTTTGCTCAAAACAATTTATATACCTCTTTCATCAATAAAGATATCTCGTAAATCTTGTCCTTTAATCGTTGCGATCGTCTTTAATTCGGTTCCATCTAAGTTTGCCATCCAAATGACTCGCTGAGAGCTGAAATAGGAAATCACCTGATATTCCACCCATACCATGAATCTTAAATATTATAAAACGAATAAATATATTCAATCTTTTTTGTATGTGTATAAATATATATAACAAATTCACGAATATTTGACATACATTGGACGGGTTAAAACCAGGGCTGGGAAAACAATGAGCCAAAACTTTGGCTCATTTTTTCCCCTAAAACATAAAAATAGAAAGGGGGGCACAAAAAAAGGGCCAAAATAAGAAAAAGACCTTACAAAGAAAACGGGCAAAAAAAAACCCACAAAAAGTGGCTTTTAAAAAGAGCCCCAAAAAACTTATTTTATGTTTTCTTTATAATAATTTCAAAAAATTTTGATGGGTGGGTTATTTTTTCTTAAAGCTCCTAGGAGTTTGAAGAAAAAGGGCTTTTTTAAACATGCCCCTTTTCTTTAAGCAAGAAAAGGGGCATTTTTTGCCATGCCCACGAGTTTATGGGCATTTGGGAAAAAAAACTCAAAAACTTGTTAAAAAAAGCCCAATTAGTTTTTTTTCCCAGCCGTGGTTAAAACATCGATATAAAATAGTGAAAGTCCCAAAACATAATCAATTACTACTTATTTTGGACTAAAAAATCGGCAAAAAACGTAAAATTTATGAATAAATTAAAATCTTTATTTTTTTGAAACATTTTTTTGAAACAAAAAGGTCACTTTGAACGTGGGGCTTTAATGGTTAACTTTAATTTGAAAAAATAAAATTGTTTGCAACATATGAAACTACATAAAAATTACCCAAGCTTCGTCGAGATAGTGAATAGTTCGATATCAAATGTACGTTTTAATAAGACCTTGTGGAACTTTCCGTCGGATCTCATGACATCGATAATGTTGAGATACCGATTAACAAAGTATACGTTATCACCGTAAACGTCAACTTTGAGCCCGGTCACGTTAGCAGCTAAAAAATAGTTATTAAAAAGCCTTATGCATCATCTTAATATAAATTTACACTTAGTCTAAAATTCGCTTTTTACATGGAAGCAAGCAATAAATTTTGTTTTGTCAGCATGCTTTAGGGATGTTGGGTTAAAATTTATCAGGATATTTTTTTTCGGTCAGACATTAGTTTTAATACCTATTTTTAATTAGCTGCCCGGTTATACTTGATGTTTAATTGCAATTTATAATTTACCTATTTATTTGATAAAACGCCAAATTAATTTCATTTTAAACAACACCATATAATTTCGATAATTTATTTTCGGTGCTTGATTAAGAAATGGAATTCACTCTTTATTGTTCCACTCAAGGTACATTTTACGCTTGGATAAAAAAAAAGCTCATATAGGCAAATAATTCATTGCCCTCTTTCCAAACCTTTTTTCCCTCTCCTCGAGACGACAAAAGTTACCATTTTATGTGTTTTGCTTGGCCGGAATATAGGAACAAATTAATATTTTTACATAAAATTTGTCAAAGGTTGCGCAAAACTCACTATAATCATTGAGTTGCCTTAGTATTGTGGTTCGCTTAATGCTTTCTCCGTCACCCGTTTGGTCGTCGAGTGCTGCGAACGGACCACATAAAATTTCTTTTTCCCGTCGATCGTACCAATAGAGTGTAGCGTTGTGTGAGATCTTTAATATAATTACATAAATTATATTGGCACCCCAATCATTAAGGTAAATGGTTATGTATTTACCTACAATTTATAGTTTCTATATCTATATGATTAAATTGGTTGATTGTGAGGCAATATTGTTTAAGAATTAAATAAATTTTCTGAGAATATATGCGCAGCATGCTAAACGAGTTGCTCATAAGGATGCTTTTAAAACACGTTATCATACAAAATCCTAAAAACCTTTGTGAAAAAAAAATATACCAAGGGCAAGGCTATTGAATGATGTAGCGATCTAACCTTTTTAAAATTTTAGTAACATTAACGTACCGCCATATAAACTACAAATATTATCGGCTATAGGCAATAGTCAATCACCTGAATTTTTGTTGATGGATCTCGAAGCGTATACTCGAAATCGGCGTCGATTACGCTGTACTTATTTCCCCCATTAACTTTCACGTATCGTTCGTCATATTCACCGGTTAAAACGGCGCCATCAGTCGTGAAATTGTTTCCATTGTAAGGTCGGGTAAGCCCGTGATAGGTGCCATCCTGAATTTCTTTGCTGCGATTCAAGTTAAACATAATAAGCTGTGAACCTAAAATAATTGAAAATGAGATTACGTTAGAAATAATAATAAGATATGTTATAGCCGCGATTTTTATTATAGCTAATTGGGGCATGCCATGTGCGCTGTGCCGCCTAGCTGTATATATATACATTATATATTACAAAAACTACAATTTCAAATACAAAAAATGTAACATTTAATAAATGAAAATCTCCTCTCCTTTCACCCCCCCCCCACCCTTTAGGTAATATCAGTAATACCTATTCATGATTACACACAAATTAAATTATTACAAATATATTATAGCTGTTCTGATATCTTTCCGTAACTCTAAAATCAACTATACCTGCAAAAAAACCCAACCCCGTTTACTCCCGCGTCTCAAGGGCGCATTAACTTGAGAGGGCCTTTCTTATAATTACCAAAATAGATAGAACGGAACATGAAAACCTTCGTTATTCGAGGCAATCAAATATTCCGACCGGTCGGTATATTCCAATTGGCATCCGTAATTATCACCGGTTGCGGTATAACCTTCCATGCATAGGCAAGCGTATTTGTTGGCTAAGCTATCCCGCATCAAGTGGATCCTCTTGAACTCGTATTTGGACACGTCGGCAAAGTGTATACACGTGTGTTCGCAACCGTGAAACGTTTCATCGGGACATTTTTGGGCGGGCCAGACTTTGTTAGACCTTGGGTTTGTGGTATCGCTCGTTGTAGTTTCTATAATAATAATAATAATAACAACAATAATAATAATAATTCAAAGAGATGCAAAATTGTGTTTTTAGACGGGGGTTTTACCCTCTCCCGTATCCCTTTTAAAAAACTCTTTACCCCGGAACATTTGTTCCCACCTGGCTCAACTCTGGTCTGGACACTGCCACCTACTTGCAAACTTTAGAGCACGTCTTAATCTCTAAATAATATGTGCTACGAATGCAGCATTTGACGATATACAACACTGGCTCATATGCCCCTAACACAGGCTTCCTATTTCTCATATGGATTTTTGGATCAATCCATCCCTAGCTGCCCTCAAGCTCAATCTTACTACCAACTTCCAACGAATGGGGCAATAAACAACAAAAAACGGGCGTTTTAATCGTTTTTCCTGTGGGTGATTAGCCCAAATGTGAAATCAATGTTAGTCAATGTTTTATACCCAAGAATAGCATTCTCATATTTTTCGGGGTATTTTTGACATCTATATCATAAAATTTCTGGAAAGATAACGTTAAAAAAAATATGTAGATTAAGGAAATGGTATTAAGGTAAGACGTTTTTGTTTCATAATTTTTTTTATAATCTTCCGTTTTTGTCATAAAATTTTTTCTGGTCCTAAATAACATGAAAGTAAATTTGAGTAATGACCTTTTTTAGATAAGTTTATTATAAACTTGATAAAGTAGTTTTACGAACTTTGGACGCAGTTAAAAAAAATTTTGGAAATACTGATGTAATACTAAACCAAGGATTGTTATTGCAAGAAAATTTTCAAAAACTCCTTTAAATATCTTTTATGTTGCTTTTTTTAAGAGTCAAATGTTATCTGCCAAACTTATTACCATAATCAGCTGTTTTACTTGAGTTTAGATAACATTAACAAAAATTACTGGCATGCGCTTAAGATCGTTCTACCCAATAAAAAACCTTAGTTACATTGACCCAAACCTGCTTTTTCGTTGGCACGCATAAAACCATTTCACATATTTTTTAAGGGCGTGCAGAGTTTTTCCAGATATAAAAAAACTTTTCAAAATTTTTCTCTTGACACACGCATATTTTAAAAAAGGCCTCATAAATACAATTTTTATAAAATAAAAATTTTAAATAAATTAGTAAAAAAAAAATATAAAAATAGAATTTATAGTATTTGTAAATAGAAACACCAAAATTAATTATTTATGACGAAAATTAATAAACGTTGAACGCACCCCAATCACACCGACAGTAGTAGGTTTATCGTCCAAAATAATTTTTAGGATTCAAACCACGCTGGCATAACAGATTTATAGGGTTTTTTCCCTTCTACAATGAGGATACAGCTAAAACCGTTTCATAATTCACTCCCACCGGTGCAAATAAAAATCTATCCATTCAAACATTAGTTTTTTAGGTAACTAAAAAGAAACTAATAAATTTATTACATCGGCCCCACCTTTCCTATACCTTAATTTCTACACCAGTTGAGTAAATAAACAAAACGTGCCACGCTATATGGATGTATATTTGTTTTTCCTTCTTTCATTATATTATTTTTAAACTATTTTCAGTTGAAAAATATCTCCGGGCCTCTATACAAGTCCTAATTTCTAACGCCGCTTAAACCTGGTTGGAAGAGAAACAAGTTACACACAACGTATTAGCTGCTACTATTCTCACGAATGAATCAGAGAGTCAATAAGAAAAGACCAGTGTGGTATATGTTCGAACAATCTAGGTCTACAGGTGTAAAAAAAACTACTAGCTTGGATATCTGATAAATTAAGAACAGATACTCAAAATATTCTTAAAAGAAAAGGGGAAGGGAACGAGGGGGTGGGGGTAGGGTAGAGTTTACCTGGGAAAGAAACAAATGGGGTGGGGTTGCCGTCATATTGTTCTAATTTTTATTGCATTTATAAACTTTTCACAGATATGATTTTTTTTAAAAAACAACCGACCAGCTAAGGCAAATTTATAAGAACTAGAGTGTTTGTATACCAATAAGTGAATCACTTAGGTATTTTACCGTAAAACATTTTTATTTTCAAAATCTAATTTATTAAAAATATGTCATGTAAAGACGCTATTATAACTATCCAAAAAAAAGTCATAATTTTTTAAATATATATAATAAATTATATACAACCTATCGCTTTCAATGTCATAAAAAGTTAAAATAATGTTGGTGGTTTGGTGAAAATGCTTAAAAATATGGTTATTATTTTGTTTTAGTTTTTTTAATTCATTCCATGGGGACAAACAACTAAGATTGGATATAGTAAATGAAAACGAAAAAAAAAATTGATTTTTTTTTGTACCTAAATAGTAAATAAAAATGTTGAAAAGGCCAAACTTATTTTATAAACTCACTTAATGAATAATTATAATATCAGTTGACTTTTAAACTCTTTCTTAATTTAGGTATATTTTTCTTATGTATATTAATTATTAAGTTTACTTTTTTTTCAGAAGAATTAAACACATATCGATTAAAATTTTAATTTACGATTGGCCAATAAGTTTTACTTTTAGTTTAAAAAGAATATTATCGGTTGAGCTCGTAGCAAACAATCTTGTATTACACATATGCGTCCTTTTTTGAAGGACCATGGCTAAACAATTTTATGAGCTGTTGGTTGGCCTGCTTAAACAGCCCTATATGATATGCCCTAAGAGCTTGAGTTAAAAAACCTAGGTCGCCAGCCTGTGCGAACAAATTTAACCATGTGACACTCGTACAATTTTACCTCTGTTCGGGTCAAATAGTCAAAGTCGTTAACAGCAACGCGCTTATGTGGCAAGTAAAGGGTATGGGAAAAACCTTCAAAACCCATTTTTTCTTAACTAAAAGGAAATGATATAAAAATTTTTTTGTATATTCTCTTTATTCAGTTTTTTAGCAATTATCAATTAGATATTTTAGTTGCCCAATAGCTTAATATTCGATAAAAAGATTTAGTGGGAAAAAAAGACTATATTTGATGTCGTGATTAAATGTGCATAATTAGAGCTTAGTTGCGTAAAAAAAATTTAAACTTTTTTGTAAATTGGGGGACAACAGGCGATATTTTGAAAATATAAGGGGGCTTAATCAAAAAAAATGTACTTTTAGCAGTTTATTTATCAAAAAATTATACATTTATCGCTATTTTTTGAGATGAATCATCTATGAATATAGCCGGGGTTCAAAGAAACTTCAGTGAAAAATGAGGTAAAATGACCATGTGGGTTATTTCTGTCAAAGTCTCAATTTTTTATTCTCCCCCCCCCCCCTCGCTCATTGTGATTTTTATTGACCTATATTATTTTAATATAAATTATTGGCAAAAACTATGTATAATTGTTGCTTATCGCATATTTACCCCTAAGAATAATAAAGGCTGCCTAAGGCACTTATAAGCTCTTATAAAAAAAAGTCTCGCATTTTTTTTATTATCAAATTCAAATGCCAAAAAACATAAATGGCTAAAAAAATCAACAATGTTGATTGTATAGAATTATACTCGAAAAATGGTTTGGAAAGAGCTTACTACCATGAGATGAGGCAGCTAAAGACGGGTATGGATTATCGAAGAGAAACAATTTAAAAACTTATGTTCTCTTTACAAAAAAACGCCATTTTACAAAAAGTCGTCAATAAAATTAGCTGAAAAAATTATTATTTCTGAAACTAAGGTTTATATGGAGAAAACAATTTAAAAAAAATATGTATTCTCCAAAATTTTGTAGAATTTTTTAAAATTATATATTAACATAATTTGAACTCGTCCTTAGGAGAAAAAAAAACTCAAATAAACTTAGAATTGTATTTGAAAGCGCAATCTGTCACCTGCGTTGACTAGAATCGATTTTGTCCGACTGCCTGGGAAAGAAAATGTATTCAATGTAATGATTAGTATGATAGGCAAAAGGCTTCCAATAGCCCGCCTATCGAACAGCGTTAGTGAGAGATAGCTTGATATGTGATGAAATGTGGAAAATTTTTTCCTCTTTTTAGTATTGTGATTTTGCTGATCGTGGCAGAATAATTTATTAGAATAATTGAGGTTGAAATGTGAAATTTGGTGTTGGAGGCTATCATATGAGTTCATACCTGCGGAGTGTATTGAGATCAAGCCCTGTGGAATGTTATAGTGATGAGAAGTATAATGTAATAAAATTATAATTTTGATTATAAATAGTTTAATTTTTCAAATTCGCCAATAGTGTAACTTTAATTTAGGAGCCATACTAATTTAAAAGGGCAAGAAAGTAAAAAATTCAAATATTCGAAGACGAAATACATAATTAAATATAATGTGATAACGAGTGATATGTAGTTTTACTATAATACCTGTTCAATATACTCTCTATCTCACGTTGATTTTACCAAATTTTTACCTCTTTATTTACCTTCGATCTTTTGATTTTGTAAATAAATACTATGATAATATACTTAACATCCGTGTTATTTGTTGTATTGATGTTAGTTAAATAACCCATTTCAAAGAATCGCTAATATAGTTGAATTTTATTTCAAATCAAACATGTTTCGAGATGCAATAAAGCACAACTTACTAAATATAACAATGACTCATAGAGACTGATCGTCTTTAATCAAATAAAATTATATACCAGGGTAAAGTTCGACCATACGTGAACCAAATTTTGCAAAAAGACATTTGCAAGTCAAAATTGCTGGTCTGTCTAATTAGTCCAAGAAATTTGTAAATAGAAACAATCTAATTATGTTATTAGTATTGCTGATAATATAAAAATTCATATAAAATTTGTAATACCTTAAACATTTTTAAACTTCATATCTAGAATGAAATTAAAAAAAAACAGACGATAATTTACATAGTATCGTCTGCTGTATGAGGGCTGATTTTTATTTTCTTATATGGTGTGAATTAATTAACTCGAAAAACATGGCATCTATAATTCTCACTAAGCCTGTAAAGGTGGAAAAAAACCTGGCCTCGTTGTAGGTTTTGTCTATTTGCAATCAAATTTTGGGCCCGGTATATTTACTAATTTTTATTTTTAACATTGAATATATTTTATCGTTATTAAAATTTACGCCGTCTATTATCTTAATAATGTCCCCGAAAATTTTATGTAAAATCATAATCTTATACCTTATTTTTAAACCACAAAAATAATAAACCTTAGTTTGGGGGGGGGGGGGGTTAAAAAGTTTAGGATCCGCTGATCTTAGCTTTACTGGGCTTGATTATATCTACCTAAGGACAGGCCTAAAGTACAAATATGGTTATAAGAACCCCATACATATTTTCCATATAACCGGCCGTAACTTGGCTTTAAATGGTCGCGCCCCGGCCCCTATCATTTAATATATATTTTAAACTATCCATTTTTTTACTTTTAATCTGTTATTAAATACAGACAGATAGTTCTTGAATCGGTCCGAGCGGGCTTACATAATTTTTTAACGGGTAAACATACACGACCCTATTCTTAATACATTTTCATTTTTTCCACAACCAGTTAAAGCGGCAAGCTTTGTCTTATATTAATTTTTAAACGCAAAAGGTAGCGCCAAGTTTTGTTGGTAATTATATAGGTAGATCAAATATCTGGAAGAATTTTGAAATGACTGAACAAGTAGGTCCTCTTTTCCTTATTTGTTTTCTAGGCCGTTATTAACCGGCACAAAAAAAGGAAGGAGTTATAATTATTACGAGCACTTTTAAACTTTGAATAGATAATGATTTAAAACAAAAAATTTTGATATAGAGTTTTTGAAGGTATAAATATGGACCGTGATCGAATTCCAGGCCGAACAACAGGGACATTCGGGTTGGGCCGGGATTGAATAAAAATATATGTCGGACGAGCTGGAGGAATATCACATTCAAGTTAGTCTAATTCCAATAGGTAACCTCTAACTTATTCCAAAAAAACGTTTGTTAATTTTTTTGCCTAGGCCTCAACCTCATTTAGGCTTTCGATTTAAAACTCTCTTGAAACTATATCCAGACTCTTAGGGTGTCAAAATCCTTGACATGATAGCCGTTCCTCTTAATGGGCAAAAAAGTGAAAACAACAAACATAATTATCTAACTGTCTTTCGGTACTTGTGCCCCCCCCCCTTCCTCATCAAAAATTCCCCCCCCCCTTTCAGGTTTTTTGTTAAACATTGAAAAAGAAGCTTCTAGGTTCATAAAAGGGCCGCTTTTTTAATGTTCTGTAAACATATTTGTAAGACTAAAATTGGGATTTAAATTTTGTTTTTGTTTTTTTTACTACCTTTTTTACACATAAATTTTTGAAATGACATTATACTTCAATCTCTTTACAATTCTTACAAAATTTGGTAAGGTAATTTTACGGTTTGTTTGTTTAGCAAACAGAATCTATCTTCAAAACCTAAATAAGTTGGTTTCTCTTCAAAAAAATTAGATTGTGGAAAAATCTGCCTTACTACTATTAAATGAGTGAGAATAAGACAGAAACATGAGATTAAAAATTAGCTGATTAAAAAAATACATCAGCCCAGAGCTGGAAAATTGCCCATTTTTGGGTCAAACTCATTTTTTTATTTTTCGAAATTAAGAAAAAATAAAGGGTTTTAGCCTGATCATGAAAATATTTATAAAATTTAAGATTTTCTGCTTATATTCTGTATTAATTGATAATTTATTTTAATCTGTCATAAAATTTTAAAAAAACAAAAATTTGAGTCTAGCCGAAAAATGGGTTTTTTCCCAGCTCTGCATCAGCCTTTAACCTAACCCACTCCAAAATATTTAACTCGACTAAGGGTGCGGCTAGTGGAAATATAGTCTTGACGAAGAAAAATTGCACTTTTTTGAATAACAAAAAATTATTATGTTAGGCATATCCTAAAACGACCAAAAAACATAAATTTCCATTTTTTAATATTAGCCGCTAAAATTTTTTTTTATTTTAGAAATATTTTTTTTTACAATTTTGAAAGAAACATTAGCCGCGGAGCCTAACCTAAACATTTACCAAATGAAATATTTTTTATTAGTGTATAGAAAAAAGATTTCCCTAAAACCCGCTCAACCCTTTGTCGGTCTTCTGCCTAAAAAATGGAAGGGTCGGGCCGAGCTCAGATTATGGAATTACATAAGAGAACGATAGCGCATTAGATTAGGCAGATTTTTCAAATCTCATTTTAAATATAAACAAACCAAATAAGAAATTTGTTATCATACAATGAAGGGTATTGCTATTAAATTATATGTTCTGTTAAAAAATAAGTCAACAATTATTAGTAAAACAAACTTTTGGGGCCAAATGGGCTGGACTTTTGAATCGGGTCAATCGAAAATTACTGACTGGTTTGACCTTAGGTTCCGTCGGGTCTGGCTTAAGCTGAAAAAGTACCCGCTCGAAGTCTACGTTTCTCATATGACAATTTTAATCAAAAAAAAAAATAAAAAAAATTTCTTAGGATATTAATTTAGGATGTTATCTAAACACCATTGTAACGTATGATTTTTTGAAAATAATAATTAAATATAAAATGTTAAAAAAGAAACATTCAAATGAAACGAATCTATTTTAGTTTTATATTTGAGGTTTAGAGTGAATTGCAGGGTTTAAACCAGAGCTGGGAAAATGCCCATTTTTGGGTCAAACTCATTTTTTTATTTTTCGAAATTTAGAAAAAGGGTTTTAGCCTTAATCAAGAAAATATTTATAAAATTTAAGATTTTAAATTAATAATTTATTTTTTTTAATCTGTCATAAAATTTTTAAAAAACAAATTAAGTTAAGTCAAAAAATGGGTTTTTTCCCAGCTCTGGTTTAAACGGCTTTGCCAATAAAGCGTGAGAAGCTATTTTCATCTTAACTCATACTCCGTGTCTTGTAATTATTTTAATTTTATTTGAATTTACATGATTGTTTTTAACGAGCTCTCAATAGCGCCAAAAGAAGGGTAATGATTAAATGCTACCAAGTTGTTACTTATTAACAATGTATTACAATTTTTCCCGAAGAATAAAATTGAAATGAATGAATGACCTTACACGTGTGATCCGAAAGGAGTTTATCTACTATTGTTATTTATATAAATTAATGCGCCGCGGTCATAGTTTACTCTTTTTTCACCGGAAAAATTTTAAAATTATCTCTAATGTCTATAAACAAATTCACTATTTTAAAAAATTGTTGCCAGTCCTAGGTAAAGCATTGTGGATATTTTTATTATAGTTTTAGTAGAAAAAAAATTTGTAGAATTTTAAAAAATTTTGTGTATAAATGAATAAACTTTTAAATTGCCATATATGATTTTTGCATGAATGGTAGAGCAAGCCAAAAAAAAATACTTAAATAGATGTTCGTTTTAAATGAGGATTACACAGATCAAAAAAGAGATTTTTATGAACACATAATAAAATGCATCCCCATAATGGCCTTATCTCGTATATATTTTATGTTTTTTTTTACTTTCTTCCGCCTTTGGCTCCTTAAATTCGCTCATATCGAAAAAATGGCCTTTTTAATAGATTTAGCGACTTCAAGATTACCCTGAAAAAATGTAAGAATTTTTTTCATATAAAAATTCCTTATAACTTACATTAATCATCTCGAATAATGAGAAAATTTTTTTAATATATCAAGCTCTTACATCAACATTTAGATAATACAAAATATTTTGCGTCTTTTACATAGGGCAAGTTGTAACATCGGTTTTAAATAAAAATCTTATTTGAAGTTTGAATTTAATAGTATGGCTGTTGTGTTATGCAAAAAAAATTAAATTATTTTTGTTGAATCTTTTTTTTTGACATTTTTTTTAAAGTTTTAACGTTTATAGCTGACTAACTAAGTTTGATTAAAAAAAACGGGTTAACAAATTTGTAAATTTCAAAGATGACATTTGATCTCTTAAGTTAGCACATAACTCTCACGAATTTGTTGACCTGTGTCATTTAGCGATTGACAAAAAAGAAGCAAAAAATGTTTTTAATCGATATTTTCCGAAATATATTCAGTGCAAATTTAGTGTTTCGAGTGATATAATTACCATATTTGTGCATATTACACTATAGTCGTTTGTTATTTCAAATTTCAGTTTTTTCAGAACTAAAGGCGCGTTCAATGGCTATTTAATGAACTTTCAAAAATTACAAAAATCTTATTATTATACAAAAACCTATGAAAAAGAGTTTTAATTTTAAATATGCTTTTTAAGTCAAAAAATAAATTTATCTACCATGAAAAAAATAAATAAACTCTTAAAGCGTCCTAGCAAAATGATTATATTTTAAGTTATTTTACTATTAATATTTTCAATGTTCCTTTAAATTTATATATATTTTTTAGGTTTGTTACACAACATTAATGAAAAAAATAATTATATAGTTATTAAACGACTTTTGATTGTGAAGTCTTGCAGAGCTAGGAAAATGCCTATTTTTGCCATAATCCATTTTTCTATTTTTTATAATTTTATATAAGGGGCCGTTCAGACTCAGTTCGTTTTCTTGAAAATTTTAAATTTTTACCTTTTGACATTGAACGCTTTCTTACAAAAAGTCGCCATATTTTTATTAGCATAATATTTTTTCTGAAAGAAAAGTTTTTAATTCAAAAAATTCAAAATTTTTTAACATTTTTAAATTTTTTAAAAACTTTGAAATGAGTCTGAACGCGCCCTAAGGTAAGAAAAATTAATTGAGATGCAAAACTTATATAAAGACTAAAAATTTTATAAACATTTTTACGATTGAAGCTACCTTAAGTGTTTTTTCTGAATTTTATGAAAAATGGGTTTAGCCCAAAATGAACATTTCTCAACTCTAGCGATATAATAAGTAGGGAAAATGTGTGATAACAATGAAAATTTTGTTAATTTGGACGATATGAAATAATGTTAAAAAATGTGATGAAAAAAAAAATTTTTTTAATCTTACGGGTGCGAAGCGTCTCACAAATAAAACCTTCCCGCCCTAGACTCCTTCCAGAGGTTTGGGCTACCAGTCTAGCCCCTAAGCTCCTCTACACTAATTCCGGGGTCAGTTCAAGATTATACTTGCAATAAATCCTTATACTAGAGTGAATGCTCATAACCGAATACTAAAGGACCAAGTATTTAATATATCAGAACAATCACTTAAAGGAAGAATTTATTGGAGAGGAGTTTTAAAAACATTTTGAAAAGGTATGAAATAAAAAAAAACTTGACAGTAATTATTGGATATCATTTTGACAAATTAATTTTTGGCTTTGCTAGCCTGCATAAAGTATTGATCAATGTCAGAGGGTTTATGGGCCATTTTAGAGGCCGGGGTCGGAGTTAATAGCAATTGCTGGTTCGGTCGGCTATCGATCTCACGGATCACTAAACTAGGTAGCGTTTGGGCGGTAGCGGCTGTTGGCCCGTGTTTTTCACTTATTCGTTTGTGGGCGGATGCACTTGCGTTTAGACTTAGCTGTTATAAAATAATAAAGTTAAAAAACATCATTTAAATATTATTCACCTCCGCAAATATGCCTAAAAATAAATGGAAAAAAAAGAGCAAACAATATCAAATTACTTGTTTTAAATATCGTTTTGGTTTTTTTCGAAATCATCATTAAAAAAATATATGCACCGGGGTAAATAAACACGGAATCGTGATCGCAAAAAAATTCTTTATGAAACCCTTTGAAAATCTTAAATGTTGTTTCTTTTATTGTTTAATGTATTGAATATAAAACAATAGAAAAAAACAAGACAAATCATGATTAATTACTTATAAAAATTCTTAAACCTCAGGTATATACCATTTTAATTAAAAGTGAAAAGATATAAGAGAGATTCTAGATCTCTGTGATAAAACATAATTTCAAATACGAAAGTTTTTAAAATATCCCATCCAAAGCTGGAAAAAACCCCATGTTTATGCTAAACACATTTTTTCTCGAAAATCGAAATTAAGAAAAAAAGTAGCTTCGACCAAAAAAAAGATTTACTAGGTTTAAAAGTTTTCTGCTTAGATTTTGGTATCTATTTATATATTTTTAATCTGTCATATTTTTTCCAGCTCTGATCCTAAAACGAGATTCCTGATATCTAATAAACAGGGACCTATCCCTTTTCTAGAGCGTCTTTGTGGCTTTTGCTGGAAAGATATGTACACCTAACCTTACCGAATCTCAAGGGTCAAGACGCGGTCACTGTTCTTAATAAAATATTTTTTGAGGATAGATAGCGCTAAAAAACAAATAATTTTCTATGTAAGGTCACGTGCAAAGTGAGTTTTTATTTTCGTGAAATTAAAATTCTGAAAATTGAAAATTTTTTTTTTTTTAAAATTTTTTATTTCAGAAAAAGCATTATATGTGCACAAATATTAAATTTGGCAACTTTTAGTTTGCGTTTTATTACAAAATAACATTTTTTTAAAATTTGGAAAATTTCACGAAAATGAAAACTCACTTTGCACGTGCCCTAACATACAAATTTCAAAAAACTTTTGAAATTTAGAAAGTGCCTTTTGTAACGCCACCCTTCTCACTAAAACAAAAAAAAATTAAAATACCGAGGAGCCAATCGGTCTCAATTTAATTGAGAAATGGCGCATAACGTCGCTTTCTTGCAGGATTTCGTACCCGGTCGTGTATCGGTCACGGTGATCTTGCACGTATTTCAAGGTATCGGCGACGGACTGTAAATGAGCTTGGGTGTATACGCGTCGTGGAATGGCAAACCTGTAACGTTTAAATACAAATAAATTTCCTAGTGATTATTTTTGAATTTTGAATGTTTATAGCAAGCTGAAACAGAATCAAAGGTGAAAAATTGCTTGCGAAAATAGATTTAATTAAGTATATGTATCAATTTGGCGCGTATTTATTACCCGGTCAATGAGTTAATCCTCCTGGTTATTTTATGTTATAAATATCTATCAAAAAAAAAATTTATATACTTTTGCAAGGGCTAGGGGACCGTATTTATGGTCTTTTGAATTCTAAAAATCTTCTCTAAAAAAATTCAAATGCAATGAAAAATATGATGGAGGCCCAATTATTATATATGATCGTTTGTTTAAATCAATAAAGAAAGGACTTAGAAATAACATGTCGAAACTTAGAGCAGCCCTGGGTTCTTGGAATGCTCCTATGGATTAATTGACCTTCCTGCTGAAAATGTCAAAAAAGTAAATATTACCTGACTAGCTCGGGTTTAACATCGTTAGTTTCGGGTACTTGCATGATACTACCTAATGAACGTATAAAAATTAGTGTTTTCAAAAATCAAACATTTTTATTATTCACTAATATTATATCATGTTTTGTTTCAAAAATAAAATTTTAGATTTTAATGAATAAGACTCTGGTGACTCTTTGTAAGACTATTTTTAAAGTCAAAAAAAATTAATAAAAAAAAAATTTTTTATAAAAAAAATTAAATGAACTTTGAACGCGCCCTAGATTGTGAGTTTAAATTGTAAATTACATTAAAACAAAAAAAAATTTGAAATGATAGGTTGTAAATATGAAATTACATGATAATTTTAAAAAAAAACCAAAAATTATATTCACTCATGGTCAATCAGATATTTATTTTTACATAATTTAAGTCAGAATCCGACATATCCCATTTATTTTTTTAAACAGAGCCAGTTAATGAGGCGGCCTAGACTGAATCGTACTACTAGTTTAAAACGAAAAAATTGTGGTAAAGTTTCCCAGACCTTTTCTGTTGTTGTTTATTGCCCCATTCGTTGAAAGTTGGTAGTAAGATTGAGCTTTAGGGCAGCTAGGGATAGATTGATCCAAAGATCTATAGGTGAGATAGGAGGCCCACGGTTAAAGCATATGAGCCATTGTTGTATATCGTCGGGTGGGATCTTTTTCTCTTAAGGAACGGCGTACCCCTTTACAACTCGCCCCTTTAAGCTCTACAAAAGTTTCCTTAACTTGCCGGTGACCTAAGATTTTAGACCTAGGCTTTCAGAAAAATGGACGACGGCTTTGAGATTCGTAGGCGGTCACCCATTTAATCACTAACCAGGCTCAACGCTACTACTTAATTTAAAACGATTCAACCAAACACATGCGCTGAAGGTCGAAAAATAAAGGAAACCTATTTCGCAGGCTCGAATGCCGCCTTCGATATACAAGGCACACACTAAAGCCCAGGCCGGGTGTTCTTGCCTCTTGATCCCGGGCAACATGTCACTCGCGTTAACGTAGATGGCATACCCGGAGGTCGGGAGTATGACAGGGATTTCTAGCTTGTCCAGCATCTCACCGAAATCTTCCACTAGCGTCATGTGGTAGTTCAAGTAATCCTCGTTCAGCGATTCGGTCAGGCCTTGAGCCATGGCTTCCATGTCCCGACCTGTGGGATGTTTGATTTTAAAAAAAAATCCTCTTAAATGCCAGCAATATTATTCGCTTAATTGATTGTTTGGGTCTGCATAGCAAATGGACAAAATGATAGCTCAACAAATCAAGAAAAAAATCTGGTTGAAAAAGGCAATTTATTCTTTATAAGGAAAAACAATTGGGGCGCCGTGGCTCTGTCGTTTTTTTCCTAGCAAAGCAATTTATATTGCCGACCGGTTAAAACGCATGCCGGCGGCCTAGGTTTTTGGACAAGGTTCTCACTTATAATGTTTTAGGCCTAGTCCTTTAGCAGGCCAAATAATGTGCCCTATTTTTGTATAAAAAAAGACGCTTATGCACGGGATCGAACTCGCAAACTGTGGACGATAGTCTAATTACTCAATGTCACGGGCAATTATAGGGTAATTTTATTAAGGAAAAAACACTTTGCAAGGCTTTTTGTTAATTGCTTTTTCATCTAAACTTGCAGTTTAAACAACCTCAAACCGCCCCCCCCCCTCCTAGCAAGCCATAAGTATATACCGGTCAAGCCACCGTAGTTGGGAAAACCTTCGTTGATTACGATATTCTCCCGGCATCTTTCAGCCAACTCCGTATTTTTGAGGGCAAGAAACCCACCCGTGTTACAGAGACCGTCCTTTTTCATGGATACGAAGCAGCCGTCGGCAGAGCCAAACATCTCACGACATATCTCTAAATATGATATAGATGTATATTTTGGAACGTTGTCATAACTTAAATTACATCTATTTATTGAGATGCTACATATTTTAATTAGGTCGCGTTCACAGTTCATTTTTTTCGAAAATTTTTCTGAAGACGTTTACAAATTCATTATATTTTTAATTCTGGAAGTTTTTAAATTTTGTTAAAAAAAGCATTACAAATCTTTAATAGTAGCACCAATATAAAGTATTTTTTTTTTGATTCAAAGAAAAATGTCCGAAATTCCGAATTATTGTTAAAACGAATGAACTCTACAAGCTTTATAAGAAAGTTATGCCGTTTTAATTAAGGAACATTGCTGAAAGGCTATTATGTTTAAATATATCTACATATAAAAATAAGATATCTACGAATAATATACACAACGCAAGTGCCCCTAATGTATCAAACTCAATGCTCAGGCCCTTAAGTGAAATTATCACAAAAATTTAAAATCAATTAAAAACGTATAAATGCAAATTAATCCTACCTATTAACGGCTTGTTCCCGTACCCTTCTTCCCGCCTCTTGATGTAATACACGTTTTCGGCATACCGACAGGCATCGATTACTAGTGGTACATTATGGTTTTTGCACAGCTGAGAGACCCGCCCCAGGTTTTTTAAAGAAACAGGCTGACCGGCCAGATGGCTATTAGTAACGCACATGATAACCAGGGCTATGCGATAGTTTTCAGAACCTGTAGCATTTTATAAAGAGAAGATTCAATATTGATCTAATATATCCTCAAGTTTTTTTTTTGAGTTTCGAGGTTTGAGTTTTGAGTAAAACCTCATAGGGATAAAAAAAAAGCTTTATTGAATTTATCTTGCATGGCTATATGAGTTGGTGATCGGGCTTAAAAAAGCATTAGCTTGAGTGTATATAAGTGTTAAAATCTGAGCGTGATATTTCTGACCTGACATTATACATAGGCCCATAACTTAGAACCTTCTAGATCTGTCTAGGTCCGAATTAACAGGCCTGGTTTAACATTGCATGTTTCATATCTTGGCTTAAATATTATATCAATAAAGAAACAAAGTGTAGATGTAATACCCTTAATAGCATGGTATAGTTCTAAAAGGAAATTAGGTAATAATATAAAAATTTTCCTTCAATCTGCGCACCCGGCCCTTAATTCGGACAGTCGGCATAATTAAGCTTTACCCGACTATGATTCCTTATCTGTATATTGGGTCAAAAAATATTAATATAATTATGCTATTGTATGTATTTATAATAAAAAATGACTTTGTAAGAAGGTTTTCAATTTGTCGAGATCCATGTTTCCCTTAAAATTTTCGTCCTCTGGCGCCTTAGATTCTTGTGGGTATTCCAAAATGGTGCACCCTAAGTTTTCTGTATCAAATAATTATTATGTGTATTTAGTTTAGACACTAATTAGTGAGTTATTATACATATAATTTGTTTTGGCAATTTTCATAAAATTCGAATTTCTGAATAGAATGTAACAACTATGAGAGACATGTTAAAGAGGCATCTAGGAGATCGTTTACGTAATAATAACTTTTGTAAATAAAGCTAAAAAAAACTGTATTCAATAAATCGGAAATCAAAATGACACAAAAATAATGTTGAAATACCTTTGTAAATTTACCCTCTTCTAAATATTAAAACAATATGGCCGATTTATCTTATTCCTTGAGGCAAATTGCTTTAGAATTCATACAAACCGGTTTGCAAGCGATATAATTTGAAATTATAACCTAGGGCGCATCTCGTAGTATCGAAAAATCCATTGGCAATAACTACGGCATGTTTCTTAATGCCCAGCGCCTGAAACAATATCTTCTCGGCGGCCCGGCCCTGATGGGTCGGGATAATTTCGGGGTAGTTGGTCACGTGAGTAACAACCGAATGAAATCGTTCGAAACTTGCTGAACCGACGTACGCTTCTTCGCCTGTTTCATATGTTTATGTTGTATAGGGCAATGCTAAAGTATGGGCCAAAGGGAAATAATGGGCTTTGTTTATAGGGCTAAAAAAGTGGGAACAAGCTCCTAGTAATTTTTAAATTTAACCTGAAAAAGCTCATTTTAAGCGCATTAAAAATGTTGTTAAGAACGGTAGCCGAAAAATGACAAAAAACTCAAAAAATAAGTTTCCCAAAGGTAAAAACTACTTATTCTCAGGGCTGGAAATAAACTAAATGGGCTTTTTTTTTAACAAGTTTTTGTTTTTTTTCCCCAAATGCCCACAAACTCGTGGGCATGGCACAAGAAAAGCCCCTTTTCTTGCTTAAAGAAAAGGGGCATGTTTAAAAAAAGCCACTTTTCAAAAAAAACTCCTAGGAGTTTTAAGAAAAAATAACCCACCCTTCATTATATAGAGAAAAAAATCAAAATTTTTAGAAATTATTATAGAGAAAACATAAAATGGGCTTTTTGGGGCTCTTTTTAAGAGCCAATTTTTGTGGGTTTTTTTTGCCCATTTTCTTAGTAACGGCTTTTTTTGAATTCCTATTTTGGCCCTTTATTTGTAGTCCCCTTTCTTTTTTTTATGTTTTAGGAGAAAAAATGAACCAAAGTTTTTTGGCTCATTGTTTTCCCAGCACTGCTTATTCTAACGCCTGAGTTTAAGGACCCAATTTTAAGGCTAGTTTTTTGTGCTTTTTGTGATATAGCCCTTTCAGGATTTAAAAAATGCAACAGGTGTCTAAAATCAATGCTCAAAAAAACTTATTGTCTTTTTGACGTGTTTTTTTTATAAATATTCTTTGCCCGTGAGATTGGAGATATCAAGGACATTTAATTTTTAAAATAATTTTTTTATGTATAATATAACATATATAAGGACGCTTAAAGGTCAAAATTCTAACTTTTGTTTTAATCACCCCTTACAAAACTTTAACAACTCTTTTAACGGGGCACTGCATAAGCATAACCCTTGCTAAAAATCAAAACTTGGTCCTTTTTTTAACATGCCCAAAGGAAGAATTGGCCGCTTTTAAAGAAAATCTTTTTAATTTTTGATTATATAGCTGTTATAGGGGTTTGATGGTTATTTTGATATATTATGGTCACCTTGGTCTCCAACATAATGTAAAAAATTTTATGATAACTTCATGTTTGACAGATCTCCTGCTAAAAACTAAAATTTTAAGAAATTTAGGCTACTTACGCTTTTCTATCCAAACCTGTCAAATTTATCAAGGTTACTTGCTTACACTTGTCTCTTACATAGATTCCCCTCTATTATTTAGGTGGTAGGGCCAAACAAGCAAATTTTCATATAAGGGCAAAAAAACTTTTTTTTACCATATTTTTCTTTTGCACTTTCGGCAATTTATACATTCGTAGCAATTAAAATTCCAATGTAAAAAGGGGATCAACGTTTTTGTTTTTTTTTTGCCCGTTTTTTTTATCTGTCGGGTAATTTTTTTATTTTAAAGTTAGAAGGGAATAGATCACTTAAAAAGTATCGCGTAGATTAAAACGACATTACATATATACCAAAATGGACAATTTCTGGATTTGTGCGGTCACTTATCTAATTATGAACCAGGCTCATAGTTTTAAACGTTGTCTAACTTGAAATGTAGATCACACGAAGTTTACATAAACAATTGGTTTGAGGTTTCCCCCCTTACCTTTCCCTACTTAGGGGTGCCATAAAAGGCTTTTACTCTTTAACCCGAACAAAGCAATTAATATTGCCGACGGGTTAAATAATAAAATTTGCACGCACGCCAACGACGTTTTAGCTTAGGCTCTTACCTTTAGACATGTCGTTTAAGACCTACTGCCTAAGCAGGCTCCACTCAGAAGCTTTAAAGTGGTTGCACATGTATACTATTTTTTCCGAAGAATAAAGCTACTGTGCCACAGGTCAACAATTTTTTGGGAGTTATGAGTTAACTACTGAGATCAAACCTGCCATATCAGGGAATATAAAATCCGTTGAGCGTTTTTCCTAATCAAACTTAGTTAGTCAGTTATAAACATTGAAAATTTTAGAAAAAAAAGTTAAAAAAACCAAAAAAGATTCAAAAACAAAAATAAATTGAAATTTTAATTTTGCATATTTACAATAGTTAAACTCATAAATTCAAACTTCAAATAGTATATTTATTAAAGACCGATAATATATCGTGTCGTATTTAAGTGGACGCGAAATATTTTGTATTATCTAAATGCCGATGTAAGAGCTTTATATAAAAATAAAATTAATGTTTCGTTATTTGTGATTAAAAATATAAAATACAAGGGATTTTTATATGCAAAAATAACTTTTAAATTTTTTCTTCTAAGGGTATATTTAGATCTGTCAATATGAACAAAAAATGCCATTTTTCATTATAGACGGATCTAAGGAGCCAAAGACGGAAGAGAAAAACAAAAAATATATATGAGATTAGGCCACCGATGCATTCTTTTATTTTTTCATAATAATCTAGTTTCTGACATAAATATTTGTTGATTTGTGGCACGGATTCGAACTCGCAACCTCCTGCGTCTTAGGCTTGCGCTCAAAGTTGTCCGACCCCTGAATTATATAAAAAGAGTATTACTTTTAAGCATAGCGGCCCATTGGTGAGAGCTCATGGCGGATAGACCGGAATCAGTCAACAGGTCTATAACGACGTCTTCAGACCTTAAGGCAAAAGGGTTATAATACGCCTTCTTCAAGGCATCAATCCTTTCCTCCCGCGTGCTAAGTTTAATCGGTTCGACCATTTTTATCTTAAAGGGCTCAAAAGTTATGGGCATCGGCCCGGCGGATCCATTTGCACTCCAAGGCATAGTGGGGAAAATAAGATGGAAAGCGGGGTAGGTGTAAAAAGTTATTAGCGGTGTTTTTAAATTATTGTGATAGATAAAAACTAAATATGATTTAGCTAAGAGTTTTCTAAGGTTATTGAAATATAAGAAGAATGGATAAAAAAAATTATGAATTTATAAAAAATTAAAACAATACTGAACAATCAAGCATTAATTTGATTGTTTAACAAGCTTGACTTTTTTATATTTGTAAAAATATCTAAACCCTTAGAAGGGGTTCGGTTTAGGTAATATTATCAAAAAAAATCTAAAAAAAAGTAAGGTCCCACCGAGATTCGAACTCGGATTGTTGGATTCAAAGTCCAAAGTGCTAGCCATTACACCATGGGACCATGAGAAATTAGACGCTATAAAACAATTATATACTTTTCATTTCTCTGATTGTTTAAAATATTTTTACAGGTAATTGTTTTAAATAATGTAGAATAAATATTGATTAAAAATTTAAAAAGCCGAAAATTGTATGATTGGAAATATTGCATATGCCAAGGAAACAGTTCTGAGTTGGCCTTTAGCTGAAAAAAGAGTATATTTATCTAATTTTATTCATGGTATAAATCAAATTAAGTTGAATGGCACCATTTATAGTGTGAAATATAAATTATCTGAATTAGATCAGTCGTTCTTAGATAGCCTGTTGATTTTATGTCTTGACATCAACATCCTTAAAATTATGATTGACCAATTTAATTTGATTTTGCCCACAAATGCTAAAACTAGAACTTTAGTGGCTAACTTAACTAGAATTTTACAAATTTTGATATCTACATTTAGGAATGGGGGCTATATAAATGCTAAAGTCATTTTACCTGTTGAGTCTCCAACTATAGGTCAAATTCTTTCCAATTACCTTATAACAAAATCAGGGCATCTTGCTTCACATGATTGGCAATGTCTTTATGATACAATGAAATTGTTTCTTGTTATTCTAAAAAATTGGCATTTCGATTTCACAACATCTCTTGCTTTATATAATAATCATAACAATTGTGAAGAATTATGGAAATACCTGTGTTTTTTACCACGTTATATTTCAGCCCTTCCATGTTATGAATTTCCCATTATATTTGGATGTACAACATTTCAGGATATATACCCAACCTTTAAAAGGATGCTTTTAGATTTGTATTACAGCTCAAAAAGTAATTGTAAGTATGTGACTTTAACCAATGAACCAACTTCACCTAATTCATATTTGCCTAAATATCTTGCAAACTTAGAGCATGAAATTAATGATTCAAACTCTGTGATATGGTCAAATACAAAAGAACAGTTATTTAAGGTTATGTCCCAAGAGAAACAAAATAATGTTTTAGTAAAAGACAAAACAATACCAAAAAGTAATCATAGTGGTGAAGAGCTAACAATACATCCATTTTTTTTGGAGGGATCATGTGAAAAATTAGAGGAAATGATTATAGACCTCCTTAATTTGCGTGACATAAACAACGTTGACCAAAATCCGCCAGGCATGAATAGAAACACTATAAAAATATTGGACCTGTTTTCAAAATCAGGTGATCCTAACGAGTTCAATATCAGCAACAGCTCCAACAATATTGTGCCCACATCTAGCCCTTCAAGAGACAGTACTCCGCTACGAGAAGAAGGCCAAGGTGTTTTAGATGTCCGTATTGTGGCAAATAGAGTGTTGGATAAGCAATTCACGTGCACGTTAAAAGATCCACTCAATAAAGAAACGGGCGTTACTCAAAAAGCCATGTGGCTCATATCGCTACAGACCGTCTTCGCTCATCAACTTCCACGTATGCCCAAGGAGTACATTACTCGCATCGTGTTCGACGAAAAGCACACAAACTTGGTGCTTGTTAAAAATGCCCGAATTATCGGCGGCATTAGTTTTAGACTTTTCGAGGCTCAGGGCTTTGCTGAAATCGTGTTTTGTGCCATTCTGGGCAACGAGCAAGTCAAGGGCTACGGGACACATCTCATGAATCACCTGAAAGATTTTTGCAGACGACAGGGCATTTACGATATCCTAACGTACGCAGACGAATTTGCGATTGGTAAAATTTTATTGTGCAAAAATGTACAACGTTTTTTTTCCAAGTTTTGCCAAAGTTTTATGAATATTTGTAACTACGTGAAATAAACAAGTCTTTAATAGGTTGAGTCTATTTTCTCTTTATGACAATTAACTAACTGTAAATTTTTAAAAAATTACAAACGATTTTATATTTTTTTCATGGCAGGTTATTTCAAAAAACAAGGATTTTGCGGCCCAAATTTATCTACACTTTCTCTCAACAGCCCAAGCACCACAAGTATTCCAACTTCCAATCCCAATACATCCAAAGGTCCGTCAACCCTCAAAAACGCCCATCAAACTCCGAAAGTTGCTCGGTATACCGGCTACATTAAACAATACGACGGAGCAACGCTCATGCACTGCCGGGTCCACCCTAAAATAACGTATACGCACCTGTCAACGGCACTTGCTTTAACTAAATCCATAATTCACGCCATCGTCCGTTGTCGCCGTAGTTACCGTGATAATTTAAACGCTGTAGGTGGCAGTAGTCACTTATCTACGACATCCAAAAAAGCGAATACGGTACCCAATACTTTTAAATGTACTCGTGCGAATTTGTATAATTACAACGATTGCCCTAGAGGTGGTCACAATGATACAACTAGTACTAGCATTAATCCTAACCGTAAAGATTCGGGTGACAATCAATTTAAATCAAATAACGGAACCGCTAAGCAGAATTTTTTTAAAACACTCCCGGGAATCGGTCAGACCGGGTTTTTGGATTTGTTGGAGGCGCGGGCTAATTCTAAAAATTATGGGAGGTAACATCTTTTATAGTACGTTGTAACGGTGTAAAGGTTTAACAATATATATATAATTATTATTTGTTAGATGCCTCTCAAACGTTCCCCAGTTAAAAGTTAAGAATCTCGCGTTTTTTGGGGTTAAACAACATTTTTTGGGTTTATTTGGGCAAAATATGTACATAATTGCTTAAAACATTTTACCAGATATAAATCCCAATCAGCACATTAGTTAAGTTTAGATCGCTGGTCGGCACTTGCTCAAAGTTATATGACGGGCCGAACTAAAATATTACTATTAGGCTATATACCTTAGCCCGCCATATTAACAGTGAGTTTTTATTAAAAACTCTGATTATTTTTTTTTTTTTGAAAAATTAAATTATTTCAAACATTTTTTATATCATAAATAGTATTTTTGCTTATAACTAAAGTCAAATTTTTGAAAAAAAAAGCGTTTATTTACAACATAAAAAATTTTATTAGTTTTTAACAAAAATAAGATGATTTTAAACGGGACTCTTACCCACTGAGCAATTTAAAATTAATCTTAGTTCAATGTAATATTTTAGACATCCTTTAATATAAACAATCATCCACCAATAATTATGAGGTGCTAGTATATTTTTTTGATAATACCTTTTTCATAAATTTACTTAATCTATATGTTATACATGCTGTTTAATTTGATCGTATTTTGATTTCTATATACATAATTCTTGGGGCCAAAACCCAAAATGAGTTTTTCGGCATTCGTGTAATTCAATACGATGAACTTTAAATCAAAAATACTATTTTGTGGCCACTACTTTAAAACTGATCCATATATTTCTTCCTATATCGTAAAACTTGTTTGATTTTTATAGTTTGTTACGATAAAGAAACATTGAAAAATCTAGTATATAATATAATTTTAAAGCATTCTGATAAAAGATTATTTAGAGTTTACCAGAAAGCCAAAATAATCCCTTATATTAAATTAATATTTTTTGAAGGTCACCGTTCATTGCTAACGCTCTCAGGCCCGAAGCTCTGGCGAGCACGCTTAAATCCATCCTCACGGACCTGAGGACGCATCCCATGTCTAGCCCTTTCCTGTATCCGGTCGATAAAACGGTGTTCGAAGATTATTACGGCATAATCAAGTACCCGATCGATTTCCAAGCCATCAGCGACCGCCTTAAAAATGGGTATTACCGGCACCCTAAGCTGTTTGTGGCCGACGTCAAGCGCGTCTTCTCCAATTGCCGACAATACAACCGGGCCGATTCAAAAATCTATAAATTCGCGCAGGTCCTGGAAAAACATTTTGAAGAAAAGCTGTTGCCCCAACATGGGTTAGTATTGAGTTAATCGAGTCCTTCTCGCGGGTCGCTGCCTTAAACTATCTAAATATTTATTTTAAAAAATTTAAAAGTGGGATGATTCAATTTACACATGCAATGAATTGGTACTTTTAAATTTCAAACTAAGATGGGGCATTACATGTAATATTTATACAAATATTAAACAAATTGATGTACAAACCGTTGTTTGTATAACTGAAACGGCAATTTGTTAATCTAAACAAATATTTAGTGTTATAGCCCACGACCTATGTTCCGATAAATGACATCGAGTTAGGAACTAATGGAACTGTTTTTTTAATAACTCTCGAAAAAGATACCTTAGCATTGTTGGTTTCATCTTTAACTAGCATATAAATTGATAAAAAATGAAGTATTAACCCCAACAAATAAGCCAATTATATTTATGTCAGAAACGAGATTATTATGAAAACATAAAATGTATCCCCATGATGGCCCAATCTCATATATTTTTCATAGTTTCTTCTGTCTTTGGCTCCTTAGATCCGTCTATAACGAAAAATGACCTTTTTTGACCAAATTGACAGATCTGAATATATACCCAATAAAGATTTAATTTAAAAATCTTTTTTGCATATGAAAATCCCTTGTAACTTATATTTTTAATCACAAATAATGGAAAAAAATTTTTATTAATATATCACGCTCTTACATCGGCATATAGATAATACAAAATATTTCGCGTCCAAACTTAAATACGACACGATATATTATCGGTTTTTAATAAAAATATTATTTGAAGTTTAAATTTAACAGTTTAACTATTGTAAATATGCAAAAATAAAATTTTAATTTATTTTTGTTTTTGAATCTTTTTGGTTTTTTAACCTTTTTTTCAAAAATATTCAATATTTATAACTGGCTAATCAAGTTTGATTAGGAAAAACGGTAAACGAATTTCACATTCCCTAAGATGGCAGGTTTGATCTCTGTAGTTAACTCATAACTCCCAAAAAATTGTTGACCTGTGTTATTTTAATTTGGTAGAATTTAGTAACTTTGTGATAATTTTATATTTTACCCAAGTATTACATTTTTTTTAAAAAAAATTTTAAACGCAATTTTATGTACATTATAATTTATTGATTGTATTTATATCCTTTTGTAACTTAATAATTTGTTTCATGCATTTAACAGTTAAACACCCATATATCTCATTTATACTTATTGAATACATATTAAACATATGACTCTAAATTCTTAATTGAATGTTGATTTAATATTTTTTAAGTTGTTATATTATCCAAAGAAAGAGAAGGCAATTTCGAATTTATGCTTGGCAACTAAAGCATAAAGTATATCGCTAAAAAGAATTTAAACATATATCCTAAATTTTCTTTAATTTAATGTCTAAACGTGTAACATTTTTTTATAATAATCCTACAAATTTTGTTACACGACCTTTTTAAAGACAAATTTATTTATTAAGAATTTTATTTAAAAAAAAATAACGAGAATGTATAGGAAAACGACATTGTTTACGTACCCAGTTAAGTATTGTGAACAATGTGTTTTTTCATTAAAAAAAGCCAACTTTTTATATATTTCCATTTTTAAACACTAAATTCATGTTGATAAAATAATAATGAAAATGACAAAAAAATTATCGTGTTAAAATAATAATTTTTAATATATGTATTTGTAAAAAAAAATTAATGAGATGCTTAAAGGGGGTAAGAGAATAGAAAAGGTATAAATGAATGTAGATAAAAAAATCCATATTAATAATAAATTGACAAGCATGCAAATAAATTAGATAAACGAATGAATCAAAAATTAAAAATGTTGCAAATAAAATTTAATTTAAAAGCAAAACTACAAAATATAAAGTTGGGTCGATAATAACATTTTAATTTACCCAATATTGTATAAAAAAAAATGTTTATATGAAAAAAAAACAGGACATTCAGGCAATAAAAGGTTCAAAAATATTATATTTAATAATTTTATGTTATCTATTATCTAGGGCAAATATATTTAAAATGTATTGAAGGAGCAGTGTAAACATCATCACAAACGAAAAGAATACAATTTTAAAGAAGGAAAAAGGTGAAGGGTATGTGCACCACAAAAAAATCACTAAAAGTTATGAATTTATATTAAATTCGACGGTTTTTAATATTTATATATAAATGAATGAGTATAATAACGTCTAAAAAGTGTTTAGCAAGTAGTTATGGGGCAAGTGTGTAGAGCTATTATGTAAAAATAAAAAGTCCGAATTCAATTGTCAACCAACGAAGAAAAAAAATTTATTTCATTTTTTAGTACTTATTTATAAAAAAAAATTAAAAAATGTTGTGCTTGCAAAAAATGGTTACTTTTTTACGGTTGACCTACCCAAACTGTTTAAAATTTTACAAAAAAAAATGTAAAGAACGCTACAGTATTTACAGCTAAAACTAGTGTGATTTAATCAATGCAATTTAAACTAATGCAAAATACTTAGTAAAATTTCTCATTAGATTGACTGTTTATAAAAGAAAAAGGGGGGGGGGGCGGTCATGATATCAACTAATATGTGCACATTCATTTTACATGAGGAAACATTTATCGGCGTTATTCTGAGTCCGTCCGTCGACGATGCTATGCTCGTCGCTCGTAGCCTCTCCGTTAAAAAATCTTTTGTGTTGACCAGCCGAGGGGGACGTGTAGCGGGCGTGAGATTTCTTGACGGATGAAATGGTCTTTGAGGCCTCGTGCCAGGAGATCTCCTAAGTATGACAAAGATAATACAATATTTTAAGGGTTGATAATTGCCTTAAGTTACGTGAAAAAATATTTTACCACATGTCAAACTAAAATCAATGAGACTGGATGGGCTAACATGATGGCCCATATCACACACATATATATATTTCCCATATTCCAATTGCTCAATACTCAACTAATTTAATAAATAAAAATCGAATGGCCAAACCTCAAGAATATTTTGAAAAAAATAAATGTAAATAAAATTTACATTAGCTTCTGCAATTTCTATTTTTTGCTCGGATAATGATAATTTTAATTTTTAAATATGTCAAGCTCTAACATAAATATTTAGATTATAGAGATTATTTGGCATTCAAAGATAGGACATGACAATGTATCATCGATTTTAATAAAAATATTCTTCAATGGATATAATAGTTTAGGTGTACAAAAAATTGTTTTCATATTTTGTTAAGTTTTCAATGTTTTTACTTGCATACAAATTTAATTTAAAAAAAGCGGTAACCGGATTTGAAAATTTTTAAGATGGCAGGTCTAGTATCTAGCGTTAGCTCAAATATATTTCAAAAATTTGTCGAGCTGTGTTATATATTGATCATTTAATAAAACTAAAATGTTGATACAACAAATAAAAGAGATGTTGGTAGATTAGTTATTTTAACTTCCCTTTAAAATTACACATCAACAATTTTTTGAGAGTTATGAGCTAACTACGGAGATCAAACCTGCCAAATTAAAGATTTTAAAATCCGTTTACGTTTTTTATAATCAAATTTAGTAAGTGAGCTATCATTGAAAACTTAAGAAAAAATGTCAAAAAAACATAAAAGATTCAAAAACAAAAATAAATTAAATCTTTTTTTGAATATTTAAAACAGCTAAACTGTTAATTTCAAAAATTTTATTAAAAACCGGTGATATATCGTGTCGTATTTATGTTTAGACGCAAAATATTTTGTATTATCTAAATGCCGGTTTAAGAGTTTGATATTTTAATAAAATTTTTTTCATTATTTGTGATTACAAATATAAGTTACAAGGATTTAAATTGCAAAAAAAATTTTTAAATTTTTTCTTTTTATTTAGATCTGTCAATTTGGTCAAAAAAAGCCATTCGATATGGACGAATGTAAGGAGCCAAGGCCGGAAGAAACTAAGAAAAACGAAATATATTTATGAGATAAGGCCATCATGGGTATAAACTTTTATGTTTTCAGAAAATTCACGGTTATGCCATTGAGTTGACCTGTGTAATATATTTATTATATGGACTATATTGATAATAAAAGTTTTAAATTCGTAAAGGCCAAGTGCAAGGTGAGTATTTATTTTCGTTAAATTTAACATTGTGTAATTGTATTTTTTTTAAATCAAATTCAGTTTTCAGCTGTAAAATCCTTTGGCTAAAATGAGAATTTTTAATTAAAAAAATTTAAAAAATAAAATTTTAATTTTTATAATTCTTGAAATTTTACAAAAAATTAAACTCATTTAAACCGCACTTTAATAAAATATGTAAAAAAAAGGTAAATTCTATAAGAAAAATTTTTATTGAAAATTAAATAAAATTGCGAATACACGATTAATTTGTATGTTGGTATTCAGTATTAAATTATAAAAAAAATATAAAAAATTGTTTAAAACAAAAAATGCCCAAACTTGTCCGTCTTTGTTGTAAAGTTTGGTCCAGTAATTATCACCGACGGGCCAGCTTTGTTGCTTGGTCAAGGTAGCCACCAAATGTGCCGGGCCAGAAGTGCTTGAGGGAAGGTGTTCAGCATTGGCGCTGTAAATGATCAGGCTACCACCTAAGTAAATTTTTAAAAATTAGATAATAAATTAAATATGGAACCAATAAATTATATGGTAATTTGAGTTAAAATGAGTTTGTACAAAAAAAATCATATTATAGATTATGGAAATGAAGACAATAAAGATTTTTTAAAAATAAAATATAAAAGCTCAAATAATTGGGTTAATACTAAATTTCGTCATGAGTTTAAATCAGATATTTTATTATACTTTTTTAATATATTAAGTTTGTTTAAACAAAACGTAAATAGATTCTTTTCGTAGTAATCAAAATAAAAAAAGTACCTTTAGCTTTCAGCACGACGCCGCGTCCAATCTTATAAACGGTTTTGTTGATGCCCGAAACGCTGACATTTGAAGATATGTCCGATGCATTATCAGGCGCAACTTCGGCCCCAAACTCAACTGTCGTCCCATCCGTAGCGCCCTCCAAAGGCGGCTGGCCAGCGGCGGCCTTAGAGCTCGTTAGAGTGCGACGTTTACTAGGCGTTTTAGATACTGGTTCAGCGTTGTTGACCGGACTCTGTACATCGTTATGAGGTGTTTTAAGGGCCCGAGCAACGGTCCAGCCGGTTAGCGGGATATCCTAATGGGGAAAGAACGGGTGCAAAATAAAAAAATTTTTTTCCTATTCTAACATTTTAAATTTCTTGAAAAGTGAATATATGAATATCAATATTGTTAAAAATAAAAACGTCCATTTCAAACTCGATCTTAAGAATAAACAAAAAATATCTAAAAATTAAAACGGCATTTTTTATGGCAAAAAAAAACAATATCTATGCAAAAATAATAATTAATTAATTTTTCAGCCATAATTTGTGAAACACATTGACACGTTCTCATGTATAAATACCATTTATAGTTTTTTAACAATATCAAAAAAAACAAGAACAAAATGATTAATCAGCCCGACCGGGCCCGCAATTTTTTTCCAAAACCCCCGTTTTTCGGACGCAAAGGCTGATGTTGGGTCAAGTCTCTAATTATCGTTATTAAAAGAATTTGTTTGGAAATAAATAAAAGCCAGTTTATAATATAAAGATGGCAGTAAAACATATCAAAAAATGCTAAAATAATTCAAAAATCAAAATATTCATAAAAAACATTTTTAACAATCATTCATTCATTCATTACCTTATTAGATCGGTTAACAAGTTTGACGTACAATCCGTCAGGGTCACTTTCAGCGATCTCAATATCGCAGTGTTCTTGACTACTCAACCCACGCGTTGCCTTGAAACTCGTGCTGAAGGTGTCTTCTTCAAACGTTTCTTCGTAATTGCGCTTATTGGTCCGTTTGCCGCCACCTGTGGCTAAAGTAAATAAAATAAAAAGTTTTACAAAAAAAAATTTTTATCTAAATAAACAACAACTATGGTTAAATTAGGTTGGGTTTTGGAAACGACATAATTAACAAACACGAGATAAAAAGTATTTTCTTTATAGTAAAAAAAATGAAATTATTCTTTAATCAGGTTCCAATTTAAAATATTTATGATGTTGTTGTTGTTAACCACTGCGAGACGCAGGGGGAGAAGATATAATACCATTTGTAGTCTCTGTAAAACAGAGCTATTGCCTCCACGACGAAAACGCGGTATTTTTAGAGTCAAAATATTTATGATACTTAACACATAAGAGGTCAAGAAAAAATGTTACAGATTTCAACAAATATTTGAGATTTACATAACCAAAAAGATCAAACTTGCCATCTTAAAAATTGTCAACTTTGTTTCCCGTTGTTTCTAAACAAACCTAGGTCAGACATTGAAAATATTAAAAAAGTGTCAAAAAAAACAAAAAAACTAAAAAAAAAAATTTGTAGATAAAACAGTTAAATTTAATAACATATCGATAGTAAAATAGGTCATAGGTTGCAATGCCGAGTAAACTGTAAATCTAAAAGTTGTTTTATATACTTGGAAAGTTATTTTTATTATTTGAGGCAAACATATGTTACAAGGGGTTTTTAAAAAATTCTTTACATAATTCCTATATCGGATATTCTAGCAAAATCTCTTTCTCAATTTGGTCAAAAAGGCCTAATTTTCGATATATTAAATGAATCTTAAGAGCCGAAAGCAGATAAAATACGAAAATACACAAATCCAATCTACTAAAGAAAACACCCTTAAAATTCTTTCTAATTTCAAAAAAAAATCATGAAATTAATACTTAAATGAGTAGATTGGGATTTATTTAAGCCATGGTGGTGTTGCTTTGTGGGTGTCCCGTGAATCGAACCTGCGACCGTCGAAGCATGCTCCTTCGAACCTGCACCTGCCCCATAGGCCGTCCCCATCGTCGTAGCCGTTGATGACCGCTGAGTCTCGACTGAAGAACGGGTTAGCGAGGGGGATTTGCTCGAAGGAGTCAGGTTTAGCCTAAAGGGGTGAAATATAAAGGGAACAAATAAAAATGTAAGATTAATAGAATAAAATATCAATATTATTTTTTTAGCTTTGAAGTTACAAGTAAAGATTAAAATAAATAATTATTTACGCTGTTCTATTTTGTCCAATAATAGGAAAAAAAACCTAATTGAATTAAAAATGTGATTGTTTTCAAATACAATTTATTTGTATAGTTATTATTTTAAAACACTTTTTAATTTTATAACTATTCTCCGCTCAATTCAACATCATAAAACTGCATATATGGTAGGAACAAAATATTAATTAAGGCATGGAATAAAACTAAAAAACAAACATTTATTCAAAGGTAAAAATCAGTAATTTCAATCAATAGGTGTCATTATATCGAAATTAAACTAACTAACGTATAAACAATAACAAATCCGCACCAATTTCTACTAATAAAATATAAAAATCGAAAATAGCATCAATTAATCAAACAAAAAATCCAACTTTTTTTGTATAATTTTGTAAAAATACATTCAAGTCCAATCTTAAAGTAGATTTCTAATATAAATTATTCTAACCGAGCTTCTTCGCCCTCCAACATTTTCCGGTAGGCCGCGAGTTCCATATCAAGTGCCAGTTTGGTGTCCATCAGTTCCTGGTACTCCAATAAATAGTCGGACATGGTTTCACGGAGACGTTTTATTTCCTCATCCCTTGCCCTAATGCTACGATCCTAAAAATGAATGTAAGGAAACTAAAATTAAAATAAAATGAAATAAAAAAAAATTAAAATTTATTCAAACGAAAAACAAAAAAAATATTTATATAGCATATCACAGATTAAATTAAATTTAAAAAGAAATAAAAAAAATTAATTTGTAGATACTATAACACTGAAAAACATTTATTCATGTATTATACCGAACATTATTCGACTTAACGAACTTAGATTATAAAGAAGAAAAAAAAATAAAATGACCCTATCCATTTTCTCCCGTTCGATCATCTCCTCCAAATCCTTGACACGTGACTGAGCCGAGAGCAGGCTACTCTCGGCATTTCTAAGTTTTTCTTTCAAGTCTTGTTCAGTCGTTCTCAGGCTGTAAATCTCTTCCCTAAGCATGTTATTGGCATCCGTATCACGTTGCGATGTGCCTTGTAAGTCTGCAAACTGTAGGTAAAATTTATGAATTATAATTTATAAAATAGTAATAATAATAATAATGAATTATAAAAAAAAATATAAATTAAATTGATTTAAAGCCATAAAACAGTGCGTTGTGCAATTGAAATGATACAACTAATTGAATAAAATATTTTGATCTTTTAATTTTAAAATTGCATTAAAATATAATTAAAAAGATATTTGCTTATTCAAAGAAAAATACCATTAAATAAAACTCCCCCTAAAAATTCATGTAAAAACATGCATATAAACAACTATTAAATATAAAAGGAATCCTATGTCAAAATAAAAATTATCAATAACCTTAGCCTGATACATTTCTTCAATTTCCTCCTTAGCGGCCTGTATCTGCCTATCGTGATGGAAACGCATATCCTTGAGCGCGTCTTCTAACTTGTGCTCGTACTCTTGTTGGAGTTTATCATCAATTTCACGGATGGCCATCTCTCGACGCGTTCTAACTTCAGAAATTTCCTGTAATAAAAAAAATAATTAAAATAAAAATGTTAAAAATTTAAAGATTTTAAGACATAGATTTAAATCTGGCAATTTCAACTAAAATTTATTAATTCATGAACTCGTTAATAAAAATTGTTACAAAATATTAAAAATATAAAAAATAAAAATATTTCGGCAACAAGTGGTTGCCTTCATTAGTTTAAAAAATTAAAAATAAAAGTTACACATGCATTGCATACATACACAAAAATGTACAATATTAATATTCTCTTAAAATTCAACTTTGTATAAAATATATAGAAAAATAAGTTTACATTTTCTTTAAAATGGTATATTTTAATTTTTTAATTTTTAAATAAAAAAGAAAAATTTATAACAAGATGTGAAGTTTTTCTATTTAAAAGATTACTGTGCGAGTTGATTTCAACTGTTTCTAACAATTTTCTTTTATATAAATCAACTCGCACAGCATTCTTTTAAATAGAAAATTTGAATTAAACTAATGTTTAAATAATACAACTTCACATTTTGATAAAAAATTTCCTTATTTATTTTATAATTAAAATTTTAAAATAAACCATTTTAAATAAAATATAAACTTATTTTTCTATATATTTTATACAAAGTTCAATTTTAAGAAAATATTAATATTTTACATTTTTATGTATGTATGCAATGCATATTAAGTCTTATTTTTTATTTTTTTAACTGATAAAGGCAACCACTTGTTGCCGAAATATTTTAATTTATTATTTATTTTTAATATTTTGTAACAATTCTTATTAACGAGTTTATGAATTAATAAATTTTAAATATTTTAATCTCGTTTTATTATACAATATTTCAATCAAATTTGGAATCCAATAGTTTATAAAAAAACACTAACCCATTAAGCATGTAATTACAAAAGCTTATGCATTTTAAAACGACGAGTAAAGTCCTTATTAAAGGCTATCTTTGAAAAAAATGTTAAATCAATAATTTTAAAACAAAAATTTGGCATATATTAATTGCAATAATCCAAGTAAACAGCGTAAAAATATAAAATTATCATTTAGAACCTTATCGTGTATGGTTCTTTTAAATTCCAAATCTTCCTTAAGGCTTTGAATACGGTTCTCGAGATCGACTCTCATGAGGGTTTCATCTTCAAGTTGCTTTTTAGCGACGGCCAGTTGCTTCTCCAAGTTAAGGTTATCGAGACGGTATTGCTGTATAATGGATATATAAACAAACCGGTACGTTTTACACCAATATTTAAGATAATATACATGCTATAAACAAAAAAAAATAAGTATTTGGGTCAAGTATAGTTTTCTTTAAAAATTAAAACTTGTGGAAGGTTCAAATGATACCACGTTTACGTCGTGGAGACATTGTTCTCTATAGAGAACACAAATGGTATCAATTAATTGATAAACGAAGAATAGTACTCATTATTTGAGATGATTATAAGTTACAAGAAATTTTTATATAAAAAAAAATTTTTGATTTTTTTAGCATATTCTCGAGGTCGTAAAATCTGTCAATTTGCTTAAAAAAGCGATTATTTCGATATGGAAGAATGTGAAAAGCCAAGGCGGAAGAAACTGCAAAAATTATATAACAAATAAAATCGTTGTGGGGATGTATGTTTTTATATTTTCATAGACTTATATTTCTGACATTGATATTGATTGATCTGTGTAATTTTACACCTTATTATCCTCGTCGAAGCGTTTCTTATCACTCAACAGGGCATTGTACTTGCCCCGGATATCGTTCAATTCACCTTCAGTAGCTGAAAGAGCTTTTTCCACTTCCCGGAGCTCGCGTTCACGGCGGCCAAGCCTAGATTAATTAAAATCAAAAAAAAATATATTTTTCAATTCACCTTGAATGGACGTAATATAAAAACGCTTATGATGTTATTAATACATCTTTTGCAAATAAATATGTTGTGTATCAAAAGACCTAATAAATTATCCGTTTTAAAATTTTTAAATAAACCCGAATAAAATTTTTGAAAATTTTCAAACAGATTTAACATAGCATTTTGAATTCAAAGATTTTTGCCAATTTTAAAGTAAATGATGTCGAATAAACGGCTGAAAAATTTTAATAAAAATTTTGCAAAAACTATTCGAAATCGCTAATTCTTAAACCGTAAACGATTAACAATTTTTTGAAAACATTTTTTTTGATGTGGAGAACTAAAGGTAACTAAACCAGGTCAAGATGATCGTAAAAAAGCCATAAATGGTGCAGGTTACAAATTATATATAAAGCTGATCTGTCTCATTATATGTAATAATAATAATAGTGAATTATTATATTCCATACAACTGGTCGCGATGTGAAAAATTTGCGGAAGAATACCTCTCAATTGATGTTCCCAAGGAGAACTTCTTTTACAGGTAAGAGGTGCAAAAAATGAAGATTTATAGGGGGAGATAAGTTTAAAGTGAAATCCAACTGCAAAAAATTGCTATTTTTTAAAGTGGTTAAAGGAAGAGCCGGAGGAAAAAGAGGTGAGAATATGTGCAACAAATGTAATGTAATTCAAAGTGTATTATAAATCACAAATTTGTAGTGCACAAACATAGTTTGGACAACCTTCACTTTGTTCATCTTATTATACTATTACTAAACAGGTCAACATATATTTATGTCAGAAACGTGAATTTTATGAAAATATAAAAGAATGCAACCCCATGATGGCCTAATCTCATATAAGTTTTTCGTTTTTCTTAGTTTCCTCCGTCTTTGGCTTATTAGATCCGTCTATAATAAAAAATGGTCGTTTTTGGTCAAATTGACAGATCTAAATATACCCTAAAAAAAAAAACCCTAACAAAAAAATTTTTAATTTTTTTAATATTTACCTTCTGGTTAAAAAAAATTTTTGAAATTTACCTTAAAAAAAATTAATATTTTTTTAAAAAAAAAAAATTTTATTTTTTTTTTTTTTTAATTTTATGTTTGATTAAAAAAACGGTGAAATATGTTTCCTAAAATGGCAGGTTTGATCTCTGTAGTTAACTCATAACTCTCAAAAAATTGTTGACCTGTGTAATCAAAATTAATTTGGACGGTTAAGATAAAAATTACCGAATCTGTAAGTTGAGGGCTCGTGCAAAATAAATTTTTATTTTCGTAAAATATTCGAAATTCTGAAAATTTTATAAGTTTTATTTGTTTTCTCAAATTTATAAAAAAAATTATTACAGAAAAAGCATTATAGGGTTCAAAGTGAGTTTTTTTTTCACTAAAACGCAAATTTTTTAAAAAGTTGCCTTATGATGTGCACTTAAAATTTCTAAAATAAAAAATTTTTGAAAAAAAAATTTGTAAAAAAAATAAATTTTTAAAATTTTACAAAAATAAAAACTCACTTTGCACGTGCCCTCAAGTGCATAAACTAAATCTAGCAACTTTTTAAAAATTTGCGTTTTATTACAAAATAAATTTTCAAAATTTTGAAAATTTCATAAATATTTTTTTTGGGTGAGGAGCATTAAAATTGTCAAGCGGCGACATTCATAACCCCTAGGGTCAACAGGATTAAGCCCGTCTCTCTGCCATTACCATAATATCCTATCGAAATGACGCCGCACTCTCCGGAATATTATGGCATGCATGCTTTGCAACCCTGGCAAAAGTCGAAGGCCAAAGTCATTCACCTGCTAAAACAACGCCCCCCCCCCCCCCCTTTGCCCTACATCTCTTGAAAGAGACGGCATATGAAATGGGCCCTAGTATACGGTAGTACTAAACAATTTTGTTCATGTATGTTGCAGAAAAAATTCCTAACTCATACGATCGTGCAAAGGTGTAAACAAAAAAGTTTTAATCTTATTTAACTTTTAGTAATGAGCTAATTAACGGTACATCGATTCACCAGGTGGAAAAAGCTTAAATTACTATAACATGGAAAAAATTGGGTGATTCTGTGAAGAATCGTCACATATACTAAAAACTCTGTTCAAACTCGTTTTAATGTTTGCAAAATTAAATTTTTAAAAAATAAAAATTAGAAAATACAATATTAGCCATATTCATTAGATTTATAAGTGATTTTTATCAAACTGTATTTTACACAGCGTTAAAATACGAAATTAATATAGTAGAGGCAACGCAATTTTTTAGCTGTTTTGCAAGTCTACTTAAAAGAATCAAGAATTAAAATTTTTTGACTTAAATTTAGTTGAAAAAAAAACAAGACTTAGGCTTAGATATCTGTGATTTATTTGCCCTATAAAATAGAAATGAATGAATTTTTTCTAAAACTTGCTAGACATATATCGTATTCCCCCCCCCCCCTAAGGTATAAATAATATTTACGAAAACGTAAAGAGAGTATATAACAATACTATGTTTATATTTATAGAGTCCCCAAAATCAATCTTATGAGCGAATGTGCTCTAATTTTTTTATAATTAGCATTTTTTATCATTGCTGCGCGTTCAAACTTGGTATAAATTAAGCAACAAAATTATCAAATAAAAATAAGTGCTTATAAGGGGAATTGCAAACAACTTTGACTTAAAAAACTATTAGTTGCAGATTTTAAAAGCTGCTAAGATGCCTATGTAGGCAGTTGACCCTATTAGAAATGCCCTAATTAAAATTTTTCGTTCATAAAACCCAAGAAAATGGGCTACGATCAGATCTTATAATTCAATCCCAATCTCAAAAAAACCAATACGTAATTTACAACATTAAAATACATATATCCACAAGGTTTTGATATACAAGTGAGCAATTTTCAAAAAATAATTTTCATTTCCAATGGACTTATCTAGATTTTCACGACTTTGTTAAATATTCAATTTGAGACTGGCCCTTTAATCTTCATGTTTAAAAGTTTAAAAGTAATATAAAAGCATGCTTTATTGTTAAATTAAAAAAAATATGAAAACATCGGGGCATTGAGCGGCAACTGTTTTTTGCTCTAAAGACTTTATCAACTATAGCCGTTTCTTATAAAATTACACTATCTATCAAGTCGCGTTACTGAAGCGTTCTATCAAAAGGACCAAAACGGTGTCGCAAATTGCCTTAAGGTTATCATATATTAGGCGTTTTTATAATTATTTTCCAGGAAAATAAAAACTAAAAGAGGTCTGATTCGTAGGTAAAACATTCTTTTTGCTAATTAACTTAAACAGGTTTTTATACAAATTTATTTATTTATACTTTCGAGAACATTCTCAGTCAAATTTTCATGTTTCTTACATTAATGCTGTATTATTTATCTCATATTAAGAATAAAATTAGGTTTTATTTTAAAAATACCTCGAGGTGATTTGATGCTCATTACAGCAAAATATTTTTCTTCCATTAATAACAACCGAATGTATAGTGTGCCATATATGGCAATAGGCCTTTGCAATACTAAATAGCTTTATGCCCTACAAACATATTTAAAGGACCATTCGTATTCTATAAAATATGATTCGTTTGCCGAAACACAATTGACCTAACAAGCCTTTTTTACCACAGACCGATTTATTTAAAGGCAACAGATGGGGCCGCTTTCAAGGTTTATTCATTTTTACTAAAATTTTAAAAATTAAAAAAAAAATTTACGAATGAACTCTGGACGCGCCCTTCACAAACAAACAGAAAATTTGTTTTTGTTAGTAAAAAAAAAACAAAACAAAATGAATAATATCCAAAAAAAATGTTGATAAACAAAATAAATAAAATGTAGCAATTTTTTCAAGGACATGGTCAGTTTTGGCGCGCGAGAATGGTCTGAAAAAAACTGCGGGAAGAGAAAAAAGGCAAAATTTTTGTGAAAATATTGATAAACAAACAAGTGTGGTTTACCAAAAAGGTTAGATTCAAAATTTCATTATACATACAAAAATGATATTGATGACACCAGTGTGTAAAAGTTTTGTTGCATTTGGTACTTATAGGCCCTTTAAAAAACTTGGTGTACGAGTTTTCTCCAGACCCTTTTTCTCAATAGGAAACGGCTCTTCCGTTATAACTGAGCCTCTTTAAACTTCAAACTCAGGCCCCGCAGAGTTAAATGGGATTTTAAAACGCCTGTCTGTGGCTGATTTGTTGGCGGTGACCCATCCAAATAATAACCAGGCTCAACAACGTTGCTTATCTCGCAACCAAGTTTAGGATGGGTTCAAGGTAGTAAGACCTCGTATGTCGTATGTCATAAAAATGGATATATGATATGGCCACGCTTATAATGAATTTTTACATATCGAGAAAAAAAATGACGTTGTTAATCTGTTATATAACAAACAAAAATCTAAGTCTTCAGAGGTAAAACAAAAAATTCATCCTGTTTTTATAAAAATAAACAAAAAATGGGACAGAACTAGATTACAATGAATGTGAGCTCGCCACAATTATATCGTCTATAAAAAAACAAAGATTCTGGGGTCCTCAAATGTACCATATGAGTATTTTTGGATTTTACTTCTTAAATATTTATAATTAAAAAATCTTATTTTAAATAATTACAAAAAAATCAATAAAGTTACAAACGAAGCACATAAAAATTTTGAAAACCCAAATTAATTCTCTTAATGTGCGCGGTAAATTAACCTTAATTTACCACGAGAAACGTTCAGATTTATAGTAATGGCCTAATAAGCGATTAGAAAATTAGGCGATATATACTTTATTAGCAGGAAAAAACTTTATATAGAAGAGTGAGATAGAGATTGGAGTAGAATCAAATAGGTTCAAACTGTTTTTCTATTATTATTTTTTTTTAATTAATTTAAACCATGTGCAAAACATTAAAGGAGATATCTAAGCTAAGAATATAAGAAAAGGTATAGAAAGGGTAATGAAGAAAAACGAAATTAAATTTAAAATTTCAATGTTAATACTTTTGCCCTTACACAAAACTTGCAACAAAACATGAAAATTTAAACCATAAACTCATAAATTTTTATTTAATATTAATAATTATTTTATTATGACTGATAGCTCTTTTAAGATAATAATTATGTTAAACATTAATTTTTATCTTATTCTGCCCTGGAATGTAATCAAAAATAAAATGCTTTGGAAGAATTGAAATTTTATATACTCAAATTAAAAAAATAAATGTAATAAATTTAATGTTAATAAAATGTGATACCCATGAAGTGTTAGAAAATTAATCAACAGAACAGCTAGCTTGGCATGCTATTGTGTTGGGATGTAGAAAAAAAAATTTTATAATTATCCAAAATTAAAGTTTAAAAAACAATGGAAATAAAATTAATGAAAATGATTATGTTCAAAACAAAATACATAAATTTTTTTAATACAATTTTCTTTCCAAAAAATATTCAGATATTTAAGTTTTTTTTTCCAACAAAATATAAAGAGCATAAATAATATACAGAGCATAAATAAAATAATAAATATTATTGGCTTGCTTCTCAACAAAAAAAAATGGCAGAAAGGCATAAAAATTTATACTACTAGTAAAAAGCAACTGGATATAAATTTACTATAAAAAATGGTTAATGAAATTGGCAAAAAAAATTTAATGATTAAATGTAGTAGCATAATAGTAAAAAATAATGCAAATTAAGAAAAAAAAATTTGGGTTGTAAATGGATTAAATTTAGAAGTTATTGACCTTAAAAATGCAACATGAAACATTGCTGATTTATTATTTAAAAATTGCTCTAAGAAAAAATTGTATTTGTCATGCTTGTTAATTTTGTCAAAAAATTAAATGCATGAAATTAATGATAATTCTATTGCAAAATAGGCTTGATGGCAGAAGATTAATTAAATTATAATTTTTATTTTTTTAATAAAATAGTAAAATACTGATAATTAAACATTAAAAACATAAGGTACTTAATCAAGTTGATTTTAGTACAAGTAGAATTCTACAGATAATATATAGGATTAATAAAATATAACAATAAATTTATAATATTACTTGATACTAAGATCATCTGCCAAGCTTTTAAATTTTCCAGCATCTATCTGCAATTTGGCTTTTTCTTTGCTGACTTCGTCAAGAAGTTTTCTTGCATCTGCAAGTTCCGTTTCATATATACCCTTGATGTTTGTAATTTCTTTTTTTACAGTTTCTTCTGAAGAATGTATTTGATAGAGCAAACGATCATTTTCATGTTCAAGATGTCTCACCTTATCGATATAAGCTGCAAGTCGATCATTTAAATGTTGAAGTTCTTCTTTTTCTTGTAAGCGAGAGATTCTAGCAGGACTTACCGCATCCTCAGTTCTCCTATATTGCTTTGGAGTGTTAGATGAATTACTTCCAGTACTAAAAGTACTTCGCTTAGAATGAATTTTTGTAGATGACATCAGAATTTGTTGTGAGCAAAAAAATCACAAGTATGAATTTGGTCTAAAATGGTGAGGAAATTTATTTTTGGCAATTTTCAAAAAAGAACATAAACCGGTGATTAATCATGCACAAATAAATAATTCACTAGGTGTTAAATAAATTTAAATTCTATTAAAGGCTACTTGTGCGACAAGTTAATTTTATTTCAAGAAAAATTTTAGGCAAAAAAATTAATAGAAGGCAAGCTATTTATATTAATGTCTATTTACAATTTTTTTTTTTTACAAGGATTTTAAGAACATGGGCAATGTTAGTTAAAATTTTAATTTTCCAAATTTTTAACTTTTTTTAAATAAAAACAAATTTTTAAAAATTTGCCCTAGTTTAGGGCAAGTTTTAAAAATTTTAAATTGTTTTTGAAATTTTGTTTTTTTAATATTTTTTAATAACTTTTCTTTTATAAAAATATTTAATTGCTAATAATAAAACAACTTTTTGCAAAAAAAAACGTTCTGCCAACAAAATTTTAATTTTTTACAAAAAAATAACTGAACGCGCCTTTAATATAGATGCATATTATAAAACAATTAATATCAAAAAAAATTGAGACATAAATATTATAAATTTACGAAACTCAAATTTCACTGTGTGCGTGACCTAAGTACAAATTAGTGAAAAAAATAAGATTTGATTAATTAACTACTATTATTATTTTTATGCTGCACAACAGTCGTTGCCTTTAATTTTGTGGGCAATAATAATTTAACTTAATTTAATCTTATATTATAAAAATGTATATCTTAATGGCCTAGCAATAGGATACTTGTTAGTTTGATAAAAAATTTAGTTACTTTAAATTTTTTATAATAGAATTTATTTTAAAGTTTAATTCGGATATACTTGAGGAATTTAAATTCAATGATCGGACAGAAACGCGTTCTTAGATTAAAGTGGTAACTGAAGAAAAACACGGAATATGAGATTTACGGCACCCGGCTGGAACGTTGCGTATGACCAAATCTAGTATAGTTTTACGAAATATGCAGACGCTAATGAATTAAAAAACTGCGTGGTGCCAAGAACGGCGAAATCGCGTTCTGTTTCGATAGTAAAGTATTCCAGTATATTAAAATTAAGAAAGGTTTTTTTAGAAGAGAATTGGGCGTTTATGTAAGAATTGATGATAATTGGAAGATGGTGACCTTAGGGTAGTTTTGGTGTGCCAGTCAAGGAGAGGCAACAAAAGAAAGGATGCTAATGAGAGATCAGGTAAAAAAGATTTGCCAAAAGAAAGTAGCTGTATGATGGTTAGCATTTAATGCCATAATTCGACAGTCCAAAAAAAAATAAACAGGCGCAACAACCTACTAAAAGCCATAGCCGGATCAATTTGGAGCCAAAATAAGGAAACTCTGACAATAAATAAAGTAATATCTAGGTCAATTCTTAATTACGCTGCCCCGGTCTGGTCCTCTAATATATTTAGCACAAACTTTGTAAAACTGCAACATTACCAAAATTCCGCTCTTCGCACCATCACAGGTTGACACAAGCTTTCTCCAATTGAATATTTTTATCAAGAAACCAAAATGCTACCCGTACAAGCCCATTGTCAGATGTTAGCAGACCAATACATCGCATCTTGTATATCTCCTATCCATCCTTGCCACGAGCTTACGCACCATCCTATTCCAACTAGACAAATGAAAGGAACTCACTTTCCTCAATGCTTTACCCAAACGCAGCCTTTCATTGACAAAAATATACCCATTAAAATGATAATCAAACGTATTGACACCTCTGCAGTAAACCATATCATAGCAAACACACCCCCCCCCCCCCCCTAAAACCCCCCCCCCCCCCCCCCCCCGCCCTAACAAAATCACCAAAATGAAATAATCGACTAAGACAATACCTTAACCTACGAATTGTAGGGTGAGATTTTTGTAACGCGAAAATTACGGCGGGGTCTATACGAACCCCAATTTTAAACTTGGGAATAAACAACAGTTTAAAATCTAATGGAATAAATCTCATTATATATTTTTATTAATTTTAAAGAAAAGTGCGGGACACCAGGTATTTATTGTAAAAAACCGACACATGGAAATAAATATTGCATAGTTTTTATTTGACAATGAGGAATTTGTAAAAAAATCTGAATTAATAAGTGCAATTTTTCTATATGAAATCTAAATAACGAATCAAGTTTTCAATATTATTGGATCAATGGTTAGATTAAGAATCAGGCGTTATTTTCTTTTTATAAAATTCATGTAATAAAAATATAAAATAAAAAATTATTTTTGGCTAAATGATTTTCATCATTCTTATACAATACAAACATTTTATATTATGGATGCGGCTAATACTTGTTTCAGTATTGTAAAAAAAATATTTTTAAAATAAAAAAAATTTTTCCGACTAATAAGAAATAAAATGAGAATTTAGTTTTGGTCGTTTTAGGATACGCCTACAAAAATAAAAACTCACTTTGCATATGCCCTAAACAACAAATTATGCATATTGATGGAATAAAGGGTGGTTGCGCGATTGTTACCGAATTTTTCCTAAACAAGGTTGTTTTATAACTCTCAAATCTAGAACTACCTTAAATGGGTCCAGTACGGCACAAGTCCAACTGATGCTAGGCACACCAAAAAAAGAGCCTATTTAAAATTTTATTCAACTGATGGTAATCATCTACACACATGACCCGACTGACGATAGCCGTATTCAAACGTGACATAACGTATACCGAAGCAAAGTATATAAAAAGTGAAAGTCCAGCAAACCTTGCATTAGCCAATGCACCGTCGTTTAATTGAACTAGAATAATTATTTTTTAATTATATAGAATATCTTTCATCATAGCTTAGCCATAATTAAATTAATGACCAAACCTAATCGATAGTTAATCGACCCGCAAATATTAAAAAAGCTAGAACAATGACCACTGAAAAACGGAGGTGTGGTAGCCTGCAATTTTGGGGTAATAGAGATAGATGAATTTATGTATCAAATTTGGCTGTTTTATCATGACTTGCTATAATTTTTAATTGTATAAAAAGTTTTTTTAAAGTTAACTTGTTTTAGCTTATTTCAACTGTGTAAATTATATTAAATTTAAATAAATTATATCGTAGTGGCCTAGCCACTAGGGATGTTAGTGTAACAAGGTCAACAAATTTTTGAGAATCGTAATTTAACCAAAGAGATCAAACCTGATGTCCACTATAAATATTGGAAATATTAAAAAAAACGTAAGAAAAAACAAATAGAAATTGATTTTTTTTTGCATATTTACAACAGCTAAACTGATTCTAACTTTAAAAAACCGCAATTAAATTGTGTCGTGTTTAAATTTGGACGCGAAAAATTGTGTATTATCTTAATTCTGATGTATGAGCTTGATATACTCATAAATTGTTTCTCATCATTCGAGATGATAAGTATAAGCTACAAGATTTTTGTATAAAAAAATTCTTTAATTCTTTCTTAGGGTATTTTGGAAATTTCAACATCTCGCCATTTTATTGGACAGATCTACGGAGCCGGAGGCGAAAAAACTATGAAAACGAAAAATGTACATGAGATGAGGCCATCATGGAGATGTATTAATTTATAGTTTCTTATAATTCAATTTAGTGACTGTCTAGAGATAAGACCTGCACAAATAATAGTTGTGAAGTAATTCATAAAATGTCTTTGTATTAATCCTCGTTATAGCTTAACAATAATAATTACTTGAAGCAACCCCCAATAATTCTAGAAAAAAAGTTTTATTGACATTGATATTTGTTGACCTATAAATCACAAATTCATTTGCTTCATATCATTTTATAGAAATAAAATCTCAATTATTTTTCTATTATTAAAACAGAGATAAATAAATATAAATTTTTAATTTTATCTTGAACATATACTCTAAATAATAATTGACACAAGGGCACGTGCAAAGTGAGTTTTTATTTTTGTAAAATTTTCAAAATTTTGGAAAAAATTTGTTTGTAATAAAACGCAAATTTTTAAAAAGTTGCCAAATTTCATATATGCACATAAAATGCTTTTTCTAAAATAAAAAATTAAAAAAAAAATTGAAAAAAAATAAATTTTAAAATTTTTCAGAATTTTCAAAATTTTACGAAAATAAAAACTCACTTTGCACGTGCCCCAAAGAAGAAAAATATCTTAACAATTAAAACAGTCTTTTATTTCTATTTTTTTTTCATTAACTATGTGTCACATTATTATAGAACAAATGGTGTTTTTAAGTACACTAAATATTACACAGGTCAACAATTTTTCGAGAGTTATGAGTTAACTACAGAGATGAAACCTGCCATCTTAGGTAGTATCATATCCGTTTACCGATTTTCCTAATCAAACTTAGTTTGCCAGTTATAAACATTGAAAATTTTAGAAAAAAGGTCAAAAAACCGAAAAAAATTTACAAAAATAAATTAATATTTTGTTTTTGCATATTTACAATTAAACTGTTAAATTCAAACTTCAAATAATATTTTTAAAACCAATAATATGTTGTGTCGTATTTAAGTTAGGACGCGAAATATTTTGTATTATCTAAATGATGATGTAAGAGCTTGATTAATTATTTGAGATTAGAACTATAAGTTACAAGGGATTTTTATATGCAAAAAAATTTTTTCTTTTTAGGGTATACTTAGATCCGTGAATTTGGTCATAAAAGGTCATTTTTCATTTTAGACAGATTTAAGGAGCCAAAGACGAAAGAAAGAAAAATGAAAAATATATATGAAATCAGGCCATCATGGGGGTGCATTCTTTATGTTTCCATAAAATTCATGCTTCTGACATTGATATTTGTTGACCTATGTTATAATTAAAATCTAGTTTCATACTATTAATTTACAAGTTTAATTTGAGAATTTTTTTATTATTAAATAAAACTATTTAATTGAGGATGGGTGGCAAAAAAGTTACATGAAATGCCTGTGAGTCATATGAGTTCCCTAATTTGTAACCTTATATCTCAGAAAGAAAGAACTCAAAATATGTTTCAATTTATTTTTCAAAAGAAATTTACATCATGCATTTTTTTTCCTTCATACCTTCTACTTTATATAAATTAAAAACATATTGACAAAAACTGAAACTTTTGTAATATATTGTTAAATAATAACTATAAATTAAAGTTGAAAAGTTGCAATAAGTGCATAAACCATGTTTCCTGATGTGATACCCTAAAAATGATTTTTAAAAAACAACATCAAATGTATCTTAAAGAAAACGTGTTAAAATTCCTCTCATTAAATTGTATCTTTATTTACATCATTAAAAAAAATAATAACAAACAAAATTAACATAATTCATCAACCATACGCGGTTAGCTTTATTAATACTAACATAAAATACTGTAAAACACGTTCCACACAAAATTTCAATGTTAACATGCGTCACATAAAAAAATATAGTAGAAATCAATGCATATTATAGCTTTTTGCAGTATAAATTTAAAAACGTAAAAGCAAATTAATTGTCCATTAAATTTTTTGAAATAACTAATCATTCAAAACAATTGCAGGATTAAACAATAAGTATTCATTTTTTTTGCAAATTATATGATTCCAAAAATTTATATGTAACATACCTGTATAATGGGGCAAATAAACATATGTAAAAATATGTTGTAAAAGATATGTTTTTCATAAAACTAACATTCGGATGCATTAAGAGGTCAACATTTGATTTATGGGCTAATTTACAACATGCCATCATTTTAGGGATTTTCAAATTTGTTTACCATTTATTCTAATCATTAGTGTGAGAGCTATCAACAAGTTTGTATTAGAAGGTTATGAATAGGGGTAATAACAAGATCAAAATTTTTTCTATTTTTAAACAATTTAACTGGTTAATTCAAGCTTTAAAAATGATTTTATTCTAAAACCGGTAATTCATAAATCAAATTTGGTGTTTTATATATGACTAAAAAAATATCCAAAGGACAAAGAATTCTCGAAAAAAAAAATAGTTATGAAATAAAGTCATTATCAGTATTACTTTCAACATAAAAATACTTTTACTATTTCACAAACTCATTTCGTTGATTTTATACAGGTCAACAAATTTTTAAGAGTTATGAGCTAAATACGGAGATCAAACCTGAAATCTTAAGGAATACATTTGTTTACCGTTTTTTATAATCAAACTAATAAGTCAGCTATAATTAACAATTTTAGAAAAAATGTCAAAAATACAAAAAAGATTAAAAAACAGTAATTAATTCAAATCTTTGTTGCATAATCACAACGGTTTACCTGTTAAATTCAAGTTTTAAATATTATTTTTATTAAAGCCCTATAATATAACGTGCTGCATTTTAGTTTCGGTGCAATTGTATTATCTAAATGCTTGTAGAAGCTTATAAATTTTTAAGTTACAAGGAATACTATATGAAAAAAAGATTTCTATGTTATTTCTTTTTAGGGTATTCTCGAAGTGCCAAAATCTATTATAAAATTGCTAATTTTGAATTTTTATAACAAGTAAGAATTAAAAATTAAAATTTTGTGCGAATTATATTTCAGAAGTTATCTTCTGTGCACAGTAAATGAAAAAATGTATTTGTTTAAAAAAAAAATCCGAAAATCTAATTCACTATAACTTGAAAACGGGGTGGCTTTTCTCTAGGTTATTTGTCGATATAAAACATCATATGCAATTGATCGACTAGAAAATGACTATTTAAAAGCAAAACGGAGAGAATTGATGTTTTTACCATACCCAGCTGTTTATCAATTTGTCTTAATTTTTTTATATAACATTACCCTTCGTTTAACATTTATTTAAAATGAATAGGACCCTAAGTAGATTTTGATATGGTATAATGCATCTTTAACTAGTTTAATTGTAAAATTATGCCCAAAATCAACAAATGGCCTAGATTATAATTTTTAAATAAGGAAAGACCGTGGTCTTAATTTAGTCAGAAAACAATTATTTAGAAAACATCTTTCAAAATAAGACATTTAACATTGAATAATCAATTATGCTGCGCACAAAAGACTATGTATTGTTAAAGACGTTCATTTTTTTTTCATCAATTGTACACGCGTTAACAAATATCAATGTTACAAGTTAATGAAAACATAAAAGCAAGCATCCACATGATGGCCTTATCTTATTTTTATTTTCTCTTTTTTAGTTTCTTACGCCTTAGGCTTCTAAGATCTATCCATACCGAGAAAAAAAAATGGTTGTTAGTGGATAATGCGATCTCGAGAATAACATATATAGTAATTTAAGAATAGAAGCCCTTGTAACTTTTATCATCTCAAATAATGAGAAATAAAATTGTTTAACATATCAAGCTCTTTAGGCATGTAGATGATACGAAATATTTCAAGTCCAAACTAAAATACAACACGCTATATTAAAAGTTATAAATAAAAATATTATTTGAAATTTGATAAGTATACAAAAAAATTCAATTGATCATTTTTATAAACTTTATTATTTTTTAAAGTTTTTCTAAAATTTTTACTGTTAATAGTTGACTTACAAAGTTTGATTAAAATAAAATAGAAAAAACGTTAAACGGATTTCCCCTGGCTTTGATTTCTTAAAATACCTCATAACTTTCAAAAATTTGTGGACCTTTGTGATATAAAATCACCATACAATCGCTCGTAGCATTTACCTGTTAACTATATTAAATGAAAGTAAACTGCCGTCAAGCTTCTACAATCAGTTTTTCGTATGTAATTTTAAAATGTTTTTTTTTATAATGTAATCTCACATAAACATTAAAAGTTAAAAATTATCTGGTTGTAAATGTAAAACATTTTTAACTTATATTACCATAAAAAAGGCTGTAATTACCCACATTTAAATGTTTTAAATATGACAATATTTAAAAGATAATTTGGCGTTTTACACTGCTTATACTCATAAAAAATATTTTTAAACCTAAATCATAATTTAATTTCAACCATAAATTTATGCCATACATCGAATCATATTTGATTTCTGAAGATTGCAAAATATTTTAAAATTATAAATGTGTATAAAGCCTATACATGATAAGTTTAATATTAATTTTTAATAAAGATCGATTAAATAAAATTTTTATCATGACACGTGACTGATATATATTGTATTAGTAATCAGGGCTGGGAAAACAATGAACCAATAAACTTTGGCTCATTTTTTCCCCTAAAACTTAAAAAAAGAAAAGGGGCTTCAAATAAAGGGCCAAAATAAGAATTCAAAAAAAGCCCTTACTAAGGAAAGGGGCAAAAAAAATCCACAAAATGTGGCTCGTAAAAAAAAGCCCCAAAACCCTTTTATGTTTTCTTTATAATAATTTCGAAAAATTTTGATTTTTTCTTTATAATAATGATGGGTGGGTTTTTTTTTCTTAAAGCTCCTAGGAGTTTTTTTTTGAAGAAAAGGGGCTTTTTTTAAACATGCCCCTTTTTTTAAGCAAGAAAAGGGGCTTTTCTTTTGCCATGCCCACAAGTTTGTGGGCATTTGGAAAAAAAACTCAAAAACTTGTTAAAAAAAAGCCCATTTAGTTTTATTTCCCAGCCCCGTTAGTAATACACAATTTTATTTATTAATCTATAGGAAATAGATATATTTTGGTATTATAACATAGTCACCTATGACAAAAAAATGTAGGTTTAATTAATTAACATTTCCGCATTTCGAAGCAAAATTTGTAGGTCAGTAGTGTTTGTTTTAGTGGGCAAACATGTTGCTTTATTAATGGTAAGAATGGCTGAATTATCCTCTTCTTCCATGGCAATATCTTCCTTCAGCAACGCCATATTTTCTCCATTTTCCATTGGTGCTTCTTCAATATTCGTATTATTAATTACGGCCATATTATTTATGTCGTTATTATTATTTTTATCATCAATATTGACATCAATGCTATTTGGTTCGACGTGGTTATTACAGCTTTCCATGATATCGTTTGTTTCACATACATTTGCAACATTAAGTAAATCCTTTTTGGGCGCCGAATTTGTATCTTTTTCGGGTGAGGAAGTTGACAAATTCGATCCTGAAGGCGCAGCTGCTTCAGGCAGTTCTTTAACGGGACTAGGGTCAACGGATAAATCAATGTTAAAAAGTCGATCTTTAATAAGGAGAGATGAGAAGGAAAGCAAAGCTTCGGTTATGGATTTGCAGCTTAAAGGTATAAAAATTAAGTTATACATGAAAGTTCGGGGACGATATTAACAACAATTAAGTAAGAGTTTATATATAAGAATTGCATATGTGTTAAAAAAGGTATTGCTTTAGTCAAATAAATTAACTATATGATCTGATGAAGACAATATATTCGAACGAAATTGTGCCTAAGGTCATCCCGTTTATTAATTCAACCTCCGATTTTAGCATTGCAACTCCGGAAAAAAGGACAAAATGCAATAAAAAATAAATTAATAAATTTTGCAACTTAAAAAAAAATAATTTTTTTTATAACTGAGAAATAGGAAAAAATTTATAGATTAAACTTCAAAGAGTTATATACATGATTATACAACTTTCTAGATCAGTTTATTACTAAAATGAACTAAAGATATTGTCTTATTAAAAAAAATATACAACGTATTTATTACACATGGCAAGATATAAGAAATTTTTGACACTAAATTAACTGGATCCCCATAAGTTTCCCGTTCTTTACAGTTTCTTTCGCCTTTAAAGATTTTGCTTCGTCCATATCAAACAAATGATTTTTTTTAAAATGACAAAATTTTGCGATCTCAAATATAGGCTAAAAAGAAAAAATGTGATTACATTTAAATTCAATTTTTTCTCACGTGTTTTATCTGAAATAATGAAAAATTTATTATTTAACTATGTCAAGCTTTTACATCAACATTTCAAATATACGGTAAATTTGATACGCCAACCTAGATTGACCCAATTTATTATCGGGTTTAAATAAAAAAAATTCTATTCTTCGCAATTTGAATATAACAGTTTGATTGTTTTAAATATAAAAATAATTTTTATCAAAATTTTTTCCTTTTTGCTTTTTTTTGTTTTGTTAACATTTTTTTCTAAAATTACCAATAATAACCTACCAAAATTGGGGAAAAGCTTAGTTTTTGACTAACAAATTTTTGTTTTTAAAAAATTTATGAATAAAAAAAACAATTATAAATAGATTAAAAAAACAAACATAAAATCTTACGATTATTGTGCGCATGAATGCGAGAGTGCAGGCATTAACAGAAGCAGTCTAACAAAAACTTACCAGAAATATGGTATTATGAATATTAAGTTATAGTTATGGCTAAAAAAAACAATAAGTATTGTAAAAAATCTACCCATCTTTCACAATTTTCGCGAGTTTATCTTGAGGCTCCTTAAACGATCCCTGAATAAGACTGTCGAGCGCTTCATTTTCATCATTCGCAATTTGATTTTGTTGCTTTGACCCGTGAGATTTTCCAATATTTTTTGATTTAGATGGGCGAGGGGATAGCGGACGATTTTGAGAAGAGAGATTGCTAGCAGAAGACGCTGCCCCTAATAAATTTCCCCGTGTGACAGTCCCAAAAGCAGCCGAATTTGTTTGATATTGTTCGAGTTTTTCAGTTAGGTCACGCATTTGACCCGTGAGATAACTTTGTTGTTTGTTCTAACAAGTGAGGAATAATCAGAATAAAAAAAAATTAATAAAGTTAAAATAAAGATTAAAAATAAATAAAAAGTTAATCAAATTTGTAAAATTTTAATGAAAGGTCAATAAATACTATTCTTCCTTGTAACATTATACGTTGTTTTATAACTCTAACGGGTATTTTGTATTTCTTTTTTATTAAATAAAATTTTGATATACATTTAAGTATGCCACTCTGAAATTTCCGAAATGTATGAGCTCTCTTTAAAAACCAGACCCCATCCTAAAAATTCCCCGTTTTTCTAAATCAATTTTTGGAAGAACACGTGCAATGTAAGTTTATATTCGTAAAATTTTAAAGTTTTAAAAAAAATTTTGTTTTGTCATCAAACACAAATTTTAAAAAATTAGCTAAATCACTGTTAGAAATAATTTTTTTTTGATAAAAATTTACCAAAAGATTTAAAAAAATTAAAATTTTGAAAATTTTCATTGGGGCACGTGCAAAGTGAGTTTTAATTTTCGTAAAAATTTAAAAATTCTAAAAATTTTGCAAAAAAATTTTTTTTTCAATTTTTTTTTTAAATTGTTTCAGAAAAAGCACTTTATGTATATACACTAAATTTGGCAATTTTTTTTTATATTTGCGTTTTATTTCAAAATTAAAATATTTCAAAATTTTAAAAATTTTACGAAAATAAAAACTCACTTTGCACGTGCCCTTATTAAAAAATAATACGAAAATAAAAACTCTCTTTGTAAGTGTTTTAAACCAATATAAATTTTAAAAAAATATTTACAAAAACAAAAAAGTATAAAAGACAAAAAATATTGAAAATTTTTTATATTTGTAGAACAAAATGAATAATCGTGGTATAATTAGGCTGGGGTGCAATATATCCCGTATCGCCTATAAGGTAAGCCTAATATAAAATTATTTTTTCACACTATTTTAAATCAAAAAAAAAAAGAATTCACAATTAATTTCATGTTGTATTTATATAGTTTGCAAGATATTCTAACTCTTCGCCAAAAATTAAAAAGCCAAAGATCACTTAGGGTACAAGAAAAAACCTTTATTCCTTATATTGTCAAATAGACATTTTGCAATTTTTCTAGATATAGAATTAATGGTAAAGAATTTGTATTTCCGAGCACAATAAATAATTTTTATTAGTCGGAGCTAAGAGACGAGTTATGTATAAAAACAGCTTAAAAGGATTCCAATCCCATTTCAAGTTTAAAGTTCGTTTAAAGTTTCAAAAAATTTTAAAAATTTGTTCCTTTGACATAAAAGGCATTTTTACCCAAAGTTATCATTTTAACTTATTAGCATACAAATTGTTTTTATCAAATATATAAAAATTAATTTTTTTTGTAATTTTATAATTTTTTTTTAGAATTTAGAAAAATTTTTGGAATTTAGAAAATTTTTCGATATAATGATCTCTTAACGCGCACTAAAATGCGTAAAGAAAAAAATACGATTAATATATATGCAAACCTTAAATAAATTAGAACTAGTAAGGGTATTTATCCAATATTTGTTCCAGAGTGCACCAAGGATTTGAGAATCAAGTTTTGATTTAAAATACGAAATGTCGAGAGAATAGTATCTGAAATGTGAACAAACAATTACTTAAAAATATTTTATATGTCACAACTACTTTTAATTTAAATAAAAATCCAGTAAATAAAATGAAAGAAAAAACAAAAAAAAGAAAAAAAGAAAATTAATAACTGTAAATGTTTGTTTGTAAAAAAGAGTGTTATAATAATAATTGAAAGATACTCAAACATTGAAGACAAAAAAAATTAGTTATCTTAAATTTTTAGTTAGGTTGGTACTGATGCAGTTATATTTTTTATAAAAATCCCTTTTAATAATTATACGTCTAAATAAAAGTATTGCAGTAATTTAATTAACTTAGAATATTTGTAAAAAGTGATTTTTTTAATAAGTAACATAGTCTATCTTATTAAAAAAAATTAATTTGAAGGCTACTGCTCATTTATCAAAATTAAATCTTTGGCTAAGTTTTAATTCTATTTAAATTTGATTATTTCACTCAATTTTTTTATGACTCATTTAGCAATAAATGGGCAATTATGAGCTACCATTGAGCTCTAAAAAAAGGACCTCTAATTCACTTTAAATTTTTTAAAAAAATTATCTTAATTACATCATTAATACAAATGCTATGTCATGTTTTTAGCATTATTTGTAAACGATGGCTGCATTCTAAATAGTTCATTATTTGTAAATTATTTATTGTATTGAGATATTTTTTTTCCTGGCTTTTTTTTTAATTTTATTTTTGGTCAAAATTGGTAAGCCCAGTTAATATTATAATTTTCTTTTGCAGCTGTCATAGCAAAATTAATATCATAGTACTAACGATTTGCAATGAACCCCGAAATCTTCAATTTTATTGAGAGGAATAGTTTGGTATTCGTTTGGACTTTCGTTTGGAGCTTTATACCCCTTGGGATAGGTCCTGAATGCACCAATATTCACTTTCCCGGCTGTTATAGTTCTAACTGGGTCAATCTTGAATGTGATTTTAATTTATAAAAAATAAAATTGTTATTATAAAGAATCTTCCATATATTGGTGGAAATAGAGAGGTGTAAAGTTAAAAATATTTTTTAGAGTCTTTTACATTTCAAAAAATCTCAATGCTAACCAAGATTGGCATTTGTACATTATTAAAAACTAATTTATATTATTACAACTATAAACGTCAAAAAAGTAAAATTGATGGTCAGCCTTTTTATAATTTTGGTACACATTCACAATTAATATTTTGATATTTAGTTAAACATTTATTAATACTTAATAAAATTAGTCTTTTTTCCTCTCTTATTTAATTGTTATATGGAAAAACTATACAATTATCTTTTTTAATTGCTCAAATATTTAATTTGTATGAAAATTTTAGAAAACATGAAAATTGTGTAGTTATAAACAAGCCCAAAGCCATACCAATTAATGCATATCAAAATTAAAAAAGTGGGTAAAGTCTAAAAGATTAATCTGCTTGTCAGTTGCTTATCTATTTAAATATTAAAAGTAACTAAAAGATAAATTTCCTTCATTATTTAATTAGGGGTACCCAAGTGAAATGTATGAAAAACTTAGTGTGAATAACATCACCAACAAACAAGTCGTAAAATTTGTTTATTGGATTGTATAATTTTTAGCTTTGATAAGGCAGTATATGGGCTGGCCTGGCATGCAATACACTACAGAAAAAACAATTCTGATAAAGTATAAGTTTTAGACCTTTATTGATTCCTTCCTTAATACTGTTGGCAGATATAAGTAAAACCTTTAAAGATTTTAATCATTGAGTTAAAATAGTAAAAATACTGAAGCTAGGGCATATACTTTATATAATTGATAAGTATTATATTTTAATTTTTATGTCATTTATAAGATAACCCATTTTCCTAATTATTTTAGAATTAAAGTTAGGACAAAGGTACATATGGTATTTGAGCCTAGTAAACACTATTGGCAAAAAATTATTGATATATACATATAAAATAAATAACAAATATATTAGAAATCCATTTACTGGGGCAATTTAAAACTTTATAAGTATATTAAATACATAAATGTAAAATAAAATATTATACCACAATAGCTACAAAAGGTTCTTGAAACTGCTGATTTAACATTTGGGTTGATACATCTATCCCACTCAACCAACAGCCATATCCTGGGTGACTATGGTACCAACCTATTACATTCTCAAGCCTACCAACCTGTATTATTTCAAACAATTAAAATAAATTTCACATGCTATGTCATCTTTAAGCAAAACACAATAAAATTGTACTCAATGTTTTTTTACATATCAATAATAAAATGCCAAAGATATATATTTGATAACAACCTGTTTAGAACTTTCATTATAAGCCGCCATATATTCATAAGCCTGAGCTTGAGCATTTACTCTAGTTTCTGTCCCTTCTACTGGGAGGGCAAAGCTATCCATTACAATCATAGTATATCCATCAACTTTGCCTTGCATTAAACCCATAATCTTTTAATAATAACTACATACAAACAAACCTCTAGGTTACCACCAGACCTTGCATGCATCACCATTTTTAACAATGCCAAGGCAGATATTTTTATTTCTTTAAAATAATTTGGACTAAAATTTATTTTATGCAAAAACGTACTCCTTATCCCAAGGTTTAGCAATCAATATATCCTGCTGCTGTTTCCTGTCATATTTGTATATTTCATCTATGTTGTTTGAAAATTCCATTATATTATTTTCCATCTCCCATGTTTTCTGGGCCATTTGAGTCTGAGACATTGCTGTGCACATGCAATATAAAAAAATACACGCAGGCAGAAAATACAGTCTAGAGGCGTGTCTTTTTATAAACTTATTTCTAGTAATTTTAAAAAATTAATAGAATTCTATATCTTATTTTTTAGAGAAAACTAAGAGGATGATTTTGAACAAATAAATAAGAACAAATGTAAAGCTTGTGTCTCGGTGTGCCTCATCCAGAATGCACATACGGGCACATTGAATAGTTTCTATTTTTGTAAAGTTTTTAATATTTAAAAATTTATTTTATTTAATATAACGTAAATTTCTAAAAAGATTTTTAATTTAATTTATGCACATAAAATATTTTTTCTAAGAGCACGTAAAAAGTGAGTTTTAATTTTCGTAAAATTTTAAAAATTCTGAAAATTTCAAAAATTTATTTTCTTTCAAAATTTTTAAATAATATTTTATTTCAGAACATTTTAAGGCACGTGCAAAGTGAGTTTTTATTTTCGTAAAATTTTCAAAATTTAGAAAAAAAAATTTTTGTAATAAAACGCAAAATTTCAAAATGTTGCCAATTTTAATATATGCACATAAAATGCTTTTTCGAAATAAAAAATTTTTAAAAAAATTTTGAAAAAAAAAATAAATTTTAAAATTATCAAAATTTTCAAAATTTCACCAAAATAAAAACTCACTTTGCACGTGCCATTATGTGCAGATACCAAATTTGGCAACCTTGTTAAAAATTTGCGTTTTATTATAAAATCTTTTTTTTTTAAAATTGTAAAAATTTTACGAAGGGCACGTGCAAAGTAGGTTTTTATTTTCGTGAAATTTTGAAAATTCTGAAAATTTCAAAAATTTAATTTTTTAGAATTTTTTAAAAAAATTTTATTTCGGAAAAAGCATTTTATGCGCATATACAAAATTTGGCAACTTTTTTAAGAATTTGCGTTTTATTTAAAAATAAATTTTTTCAAAATTTTGAAAATTTTACGAAAATTATAATTCACTTTGTACGTGCACTTAATAGAAAATTTTATAGGGGCTTATGGACCCCACAACGAAAATGCACAAAATAAACAATTTTAATAATATTATTCTTATCACTTTGTTTGATATGTGTCGTGGCCCGTAATATTTATGGGTTATAATATTAGACAATTGATTGATTGATGGGCTAAATTCATCTGTGTCATCATGACTTGCAAGAAATAGTTTTTTCATATTAAATCAGTTTTTAAATACAGAATATAATATTATTTTTATAAATTTTATCTTAATAAATTCTTATTTAATAAAAAGCATATATCAAACCTTTTCACACCTATATTTCTAAGAGATATCCTGGTCAGGGCTGTTAATACGACCCGGTGACCCATGGCGACCGGTCGGCGACCCACCGGCACATGCCCGGGTCGAAAATGAACTCAAAAACCGGCGTGTTTGGGTCGTTTGATCATAATTAAAATACCTTAAGCTTTGAAAGCTAAAAAGGAGTCAAATAATGGGTCTTATATAAAGCCGGATCTAAACATAAAAATTATTTTTCACTTCCGTTACTCTATCGGCTGTTATAGGCATTTTTATGCATAAAATACTATTTTAATCTTGTTTTTTCAGATATTAATGGAAAATATCTAATTATAGGAAGCTATTTTATATTATTCTAATTAGAATTTACAAAAGAACAGTAAAAATTTAGCCCAACCCCCTCCCCCTTCCGGAATTTTGAGAAGATCGATTTAACAACACTTTGGCCTTTTTTAGAGATTTAATTTAGAAATATTCAACTTTTTTTATTAAAACTTTACATAGATGAGATTTGAAAAGTGGCCCCTTGTCCACATCCACTTGATACCTCCCTTTTTGTTTTTTAAAAAAATAATGAACAAAAATTAGCTATTATTCCTTAAGTGCTTACTTATAATTTTGTTATTCATTTTTTGAAACAACAATATATTTATATAGGTATATTAATTTTATTGGTTTTACATATAAAATACATTTACATAAACAAAAACTTGAACATAAATAAATAATTATATTTTCATAAATCCTTCCAAGCTCTACACTTCATCAGTTCAGACACCGTGTCTACTCCGAGACTGTTTCGGTCTATTGTTATCAATCTTCCACTGCTACTAAAAACCCGCTCGCTTTCAGCTGAGGTGGCTTGAAGGGTCAAAAATGATTTAGCAATCATTGAGATTCTAGGGTAAAGGTTTTTGTTCTGGGACCACCAGAGCAAAGGGTCTTCTCTATAACTAATTATAGGGGAACTAATATATGTATGATATTCGGTCTGTGCTGGATCCTCGTTATCATCACTTATTGTTTGACTATAACTAAATATGTAAATATTAAAAAAAATTTTACAATAATTATATACTCTTGACTACGGAACGAGTCATCGAATATATTGTCGAGAAATTCATCATATTTATTTCCCGAAGGGTGCGGGTTTGTTGAGGGTTTTTGTTTATTTATTAAACTAATGAAATCATTCTCGTGGCATGCCATATTTAAATCCTTTTTCAAATAGACCGTTTTAATTCTCGGGTCCAAAACATATCCTATAAAATAAATAAAAAAAATTTACCTAGAAAAATTATTTCTTCACTAAATAACTTTTCGTATTTTTCGTATTTCAAAATAAAAGAATTTGCAGCCCTGAATAAAAAAGAGTCAGGAGGACTACAATTCAAGTTCTTTCGTATGAGTTCGACGTGGTTATTAAAGGACATAACGCCTAATCCAAACGTTATGTTCCTTTTCTGTAATAATTCGTTAAGATTGAAAGAAGGTTCCAAAAATTTTTTGTAACCTTCTAAAACTGCTGCCCGTTCATCATTAAACTTAGGGCAATTAAAATACCCGGGCAGACAGTTAATGTGTGGTATATTCTAAAAATAAAAATATTATAATTACTTGTAATAACTTGAACAATGTTAAATATCTAGAGCTCCATCTGATTTCCAAATATTGTGGTATCAGTGAAGCTCCAGATTTCAGGTAAAACTCTTTAAGTTTTCCAGATTTATGGAGTTTGTTAACAAATTTGTCAACATCTGAAAAATCACATTCAATGAGAGATGCTTTGACGCATAAATTTAATACGTCGCGAGGCATCTAAAAATATAAATAATTATAAATAACCTCATTGAAAGAAGTGTTTTGTCGTAAAGGGCTTTAAAATTATTTTTTGTTACATTTACAGCTCGGATCATTGATGATTCTAAACATAAATCAAATATATATATACCCGAATCAGTGGTTATTCCCACCAACTTATCCTTAAGTTCATACTTTGTTAAAACTTCATTCCAAATATTACATATATTATCTGCGGAATGTGGATGTGGGAAATGGACAAAATCAATTAGCAGTGAAGCATTTGTCCAGTCACTTTTTAAATAATGTCCTACAACATTTAAACAAACAATTTACCTGTGATGGAAATGTAAGAAGTTCCATCAGGTGATGACCAAGCATCTGAAGTAATGCTTATAGAACTGATTGATTCTAAAAGCTTGATGAATCTTTGTTGTAAATCCAGAAATCTTGCATTGAGTTGCTTTTTGAGGGTCTGGCGGCAACAAATGTTTACAGATCCATTTAAAAATTTAAACGGCGCTATAAAATCTTCTTTTTCTATTATGTTAAATGGTAGGGTCAAGTTCACTATCAAATTCAGAATCAATGTGTCCAAAGCGATTGGTCCATTTTTGATATGTTGGTTGAAACTAAAATTATTATTTGATGAAGGTGCCAATTCAGGATGGTGTTTTTTAATGTGGTGTTTTAAATGAGCTAATTATATAGATACAAAAAATTACTTGTTGACGTTTTCAAGGAAAAGACTTTGCTACACGAGTTACACTTTCTTTTGTTATTGTATGTTTGGGTGAAAAATGTATCCCACATTTTTGAAAATTATAAAATAATTCAAATAATAGCCTAACGTTGCATTATTTGCTTTGATCTAAGTTCGTCTGGCAATAATTTGCCCTTGCCCCCTTTTACGTTTTATTTCATCAAAATTATAAACAAGATATTTATATATAAACATGTTTATACAACTTCACTTCTTTCTTACAATATTTTCCTACTTTTATATCTAGCAAAGTATAAAAACCTTTTTCGAATTTTATATGTTCAAATCAGAGATCCGCAAAAACCAAAATTTGGGAGCCCGGCCCGGGTTTAATTTTTTTACCTTTACGCCGGCCCGGCCCGGGTTCAATTTTTTTTGCCTTTACGCCGGCCCGGCCCAACCCGTTTTTTTTTAAATTTTTGAGCCCGGCCCGGAAGAAAAATTTTAAGCCCGGATAAAACCCGGGTTTAATTATTTTTATAATTTTCAATATTTATCTTAAATTTTGTTCAATTTATATAAATTAAATTTAACTTATATATAATGCAAACTCTATAATAAAAATATACATCAAAATTTTTATTGTTATAAAAATAAAAAACATTTGTAAGAGTATCCAAAATCACATTTTATAAATTTGAATATAAAAATAATAAAATGTCGAGTTTCTCTGGAGCCAGCCGGGTACGCCTCTCCTCAAAAACTCGTCCATCAATTGAGAAAATTCTTTCGGAGGTAGCTGAGGTAGCAGGAATCGCCAATGTCCTTTCAGCTAATTTAAAAAGCATTGGCAATTCACTGCCCGGGCGAGAAAAATTATTATGTCAGGCCCGGCCCGCCCGGATGTTAATTTTTTCCAGTCAGCGCCGGCCCGGACCCGGGTCCGGGTTTCCGGGCCGGCTGCGGATCTCTGGTTTAAACCAGGTCTATAGAAATAGCGGCATATTGAAATTTATAGAAATATTATTATTTCTTTGTTTAAAAAGATAAATTATAAAAATGTATTTCTAATAATAAAAATTAACATTTATTACATAATTAAATAGTTCATAGCGTCTATTTTCCTTTTTAAGATTAAAATTTGGATTGTCTAAAATACATTAATTTCAAATAATTACGGGTTTCTAGACCTTATAAATGCATAATTTATATATTTTGACAAATATTTTATTGATTTAAAATAGGATTTTCTTGAATAAATAGGTAGAGAGAGGTCTTTAAATATTTACAAGAATATCTGAAACCTATGTTTAATTATCGACCAGAATTAGGTAATCCAAATCAAAAAATTTTGAAAAAGCCTAATAAAAATAAGAAGTCTTAAAATTTTCATGGGGTGGAAATTATAATTTTACAACTTTACCCCCTTTGTTTTCTTTTATGGAAGTAAGAGAACAATCTACGCACTACGAGAAAACTCTTATAATTTCTCACACACATAAGGAAATCCCTCTTTCTTTTTCCCCTCTACACACATAAAAGGGTAAAAAATAATATTCTTTATTTTATTATTAATTTTCAACAAAACGACCGGGCGTTTGACCCGGTCGTTTTTGGGCGCTAACCCGGTTTTGGGTCGCCGGTGGGTTGCGGTCAGCGACCCGCCCTGGGTCAGATTAACAGCCCTGATCCTGGTGGCCTAGCCACCAGGATATAAATTCCCTAAAATTATCCCACTATAAATCCAACAATAATATATTCTTTTTAATCCTAATAAATTAGTGCCGAAACCCGAAATCTAGTCATTTATTTGCCCCCCCCCCCTTTCGTTACACGAATTGAAGGTTATTGACGTCCAAAATTCTAAATCGACACAAACTAAATTTGAATTCTCATTAATCGGCCGGAACTAAATTGATATCTCAATATGCTAAATTGATATGAACCATTAGATGGTTTAACATTAACACTCAAATAACCCACAATTAAACATCACTCTACTCAAACCACCCCAACAAAAATTCTTAACAATCAACCAAACATTTCTCAAACATAAAGGAGATCACGCCTCAACAACGAGATCAAGGCTTTGCACACTGATGGTAAAGAAGGTGGTCGCGCATACCGGCTAGCTTTTTCCTTTTTATAAGGTTGCTGCTCTATAACTCGCGAAAGTGTAAGACCTAGCATCACCCTAAATGAATTTCGGCAAAAGTCTCGTCTAATCTAGGCACATCGTAGAGGAGCATAAAAAATAAAAATAATAAATCTATGGATCAACAACGGATGGTAAACCACCGGTACACAGAACCCGACTTAAGCAGGCCGCACAAGGAGAGGTTACATAATTTTATAAAACGGAACAAGAGACCAGCAAAGTTCAACACTGGTACAATAACATCGCAATTTCAACAGTCTAATCAAGTCAACGATAGCCGACCTTAGCTACTAAAAAATATTCAACACCACTGGTCCATACGCAAACACTTATCTTCAGCAATCATCTAATTGTATAACAGGAGACTACGACACGCACAATGCCCCCTGAAAAAGGGAGGTGTCGTGGCCCGTAATATTAATGGGTTTTAATATTAGACAATTGATTGATTGATGGGCTAAATTCATCTGTGTCATCATGACTTGCAAGAAATAGTTTTTTTATAATATATTAATTTTTAAATAAAGAATATAATATTATTCTTATCTTAATAAATTCTTGTTTAATAAAAAGCATATATCAAACCATTTCACACCTATATTCCTAAGAGATATCTTAATGAGCCACCAGGATATAAATTCCCTAAAATTATCCCACTATAAAATTTAATAATAATATATTCTTTTTTAATCCTAATAAAATATGGATATTAGTTGAGGGAAGATAGATTTAGAAAAATCACAGGCAAAATTAATTTTAAAATTGGACTTAAATTTTATTTAGTTTGATTTAAAAATATGGTTATTATTTATCTGATCTAATACTACACTTTTTATTAAAGTTAAATTAATCAAACATCCATCCAAAAAGATTTAACGATTGTAGAGTTAAGCAATTGACATACCTTACATTTTACTGATATTGCAACTAAACGGTGGAATAAATTTTTACTGATAATACCATCCAAACGGCTTGGCAATTCTATAATCACTTTTACTTTTAAGGGCACGTGCATAGTTAGTTTTTATTTTTGCAAAATTTTAAAAATAAATTTAAATTTTTTTTATTTTTTTCAAATTTTTCTAAAAAACTTTCAAATTATAAATTTGCTTTTAGAAAAATTCTCAAGGTTAGTTTTAATAGTTTATTATAATAGTGCATATATTATTGCCTTAATTTTAAAGATGATTATATTATATAAGAATTTATTTGTACAATTTTGATATTATTATTAGCCCCAAATGAATGAAGGGTTTAGTTTCTCGGGCCATATGAATTTAAACATTAAGGTTAGAATTTTGATATTTATTACGCACGTGTTTTAGCTTGGAAAAAATAAATTGTAATACCTAATTTTAATTATTATATACCATTTTTTATTGTCGCTTTTTATGTTTAAATTAAAGCATATCACAAAATTTAGCCAAAAAATTATAATTAAATTTATCTAATTGTTGTAATTAAGGTCTAATATATTTCTGTATTTGAAATGAATTTTTTACAAAAGCCTTAGGCGTCTACTTTTTTTTAATTTGTTACGGTTTTCTTTGCTATTAAGTTATTGGTTAAATTGGGATTTTTATATTTTTCAAAACATAATTTTTGATTTAATATTTTTTTTAAGTGTTAGATAGACAAGATTAATTTAGATAATAAGAATTATTACAGTCAATGACAAAGCAGTAAAAGCTTATTTTTAAGCTTAGGCTGCTTTAATATTCTAAAAATTATATTTTTTAAATAAACAATTATTTTTGATATGTTGTAAGTTTTAAGCAATAGTCTACAAAATTATTATAAAAAAGTATAGAAAAAAAAATTAAATTTTAGAAAATTTTAGAATTTTATTAAAATGAACTCCTTGTTTGTGTCCATAGCCCATTGTAATTTTCAAAAAAATATTGAGGAAAGAAATACAACACTAAAGCAAAATCTAAGACGTTATAATTTTACTTGCTTAGAACACTAGGCTAATGTTGAATTGCAGATCTTGTTTAAACTAAAACAAATATTCATTTTAATCTAGCAAATTATTATAAATTTTAATATTGCTTTGACATAAAATTTACAACACAAAGCATTAATTATATTTGATGTCTTATTATTTAATGTATTTTTTTTAAAGGTCAATTTACCATCACCTTTGATTGTAATTTTTAAGAAATTATTTTTTTTGGTTAAATAGTCTCTACATTAATGTATTTTATATAATATCTTTTAGCTTGACTAATGTTGTTAAAAATTACTAATCCAGCATTTAGGTTGTGAAAAAATATTATTTAAAAATCTAAGAAATGGAGTAGGTCAAAAAGGCAATATTATGTAGATGCTTTAACCAAAGTTAATAAGTATATATTTATTTAATCTTTGTAGATGAGAGTTGTTTTATTATTTTTATATTAAAATGAACCATGTATATCGAAATGACTATAATGGGATTTGACAGAGCTCTACTTAATTAATATTAATGGCTGTGGCTAATATTAATTTCAAAATCGTAAAAAAAAATTTGATGGCTAATATCAAAAAATTAGAATTAATGTTTTTTGGTTTTCAGGATATGCCTAACAAATGTATTTGGCAATAATTAAAATTTATCGTTATCTGGTGTAAAAATTTGTATTGTAAATTTTGAACATTAAATTTCTGCCTTTAATATATTTAATTTATTTGTGTTGCCAATTTCCAAACAGCTTTAAACCCTGTCCAGTCCTGTGTTGTTTTTTTTTGGTTTTTTTAAATTAGTAAAAAATTTAAAATTGTTTTATTTGCTGGATTTATCATATTGGTTTGCTCTCAATAATACATTATTATCACAAAATGTAAATTATATTTGGTATTTGCAAAAATTATGTTTTAGGGCACCTGCAACAAAGTGAATTTTTTTTCGTAAAATTTTAAAATTTCTGAAAATTTTATTTTTTTTTAAATTTATAAAAAAAAAATTATTCCAGAATAAGCATTTTATGTACGTACATTAAATTTGGCAGTTTTTTTAAAAATTTGCGTACAAAATAAAATTTTCAAAATTTTATAAATTTCACGAAAATAAAATTCGCTTTTCACATGCCCTAATAAATTAAGCTATCCCCACCTTCTTCCTTTTTGCCAAATTGAAAGCGGACGAATTTGCTTTTGGTCTAAGCAATAAAACAATCAGAAATTTAAGTAATTTTTGGTATAAATAAAGGATTTATAACTTAACAAAATGATTTAAAATGCGACTTGGTTAACTTTGCATTCTCTCATTTTAATACAGGCCCGATTCTAGCTTTTCCATTTTAGGGGGGCAAAAAAAACTCATGGGGGGGGGGGGGGGCAGAAAAAATTTTTTTGCCGCCTTCGGCGGCAAAATTGGCTGACCTTCGGTCACGGCAAAAAATATACATGTACATCAATGGAATCCATATTCAAAATTTTTTAACAAATTAATAGTAATTTATTACATTCTAAATAAAAAAAAATATTTGCGTTTATAATTTGGATATATGAATTAAAATTAATTGTTTTCACTAATATCAATTGCTTAAAAAGATATGAGATTTGGAAATTTATTTTAAGTATTTTATTATTTGGTATCAATGCGCATGAAAATTAGAAATATGATATATATGAATGATAAAAGTAAATTATATAAAACTTTGGATTTTAGAAAATGAATAGTAAAATAAGATTGATTATTATGAAAACAAATTGTATAAGTATGCATGGAAGAATATATATGAAAAAACACTGGTTATATATAACTAGTAATTAATATTAGGGTAAATAATTAAATAAAACCTGAACATAAACGTTAAATGCGCACAAAAAAAATTGCAACCATATTTTAAAATAGTAAATAATTAGCTGATTATGAGCAGTGTTTTTTATTAATCTAACAATTTTATCCTAGAGGTTGTTTTGATTAATTTATAAAATTCATCAAAATTTAACGCCCCAGTTAATGATTTTTGTGTCCTTGAAAAACCAAATCACTTATACACAGGTCACTATTTAACAGCAAGAAATTATTATCCTTCTTAAAGAAGAAAATGTGGCCTCGACGTTGAAGAGCCAATTAACAAACATATAGGAAAAATGTTATATAGATTAGAAAACGCATCTTTGTAATCATATAAAAATTTAACAAAATCAATAGTAACACATTCTTTGTAATTATTAAGTTTCTTATTAAAATTTTTTTGGCTATATCTAAAATATTAATCAAATTTATAAAGGGAATCTAAAGATTTTAAATAACTATTATTGGTACAAATCTATTATCAAAATATAAATAAATCAATAATATTAGAATAAATACTTTTTACTTTATCCTTAATATTTAAAATATTTTCAAACTTATGAGTAGAAAATAAATAAAAATCAGAAAAATCTTTAGGTTTAGTTTTTATTTTATCCAAAGATAAATTATTGTCATTTAAAAAAGTATTAATATCAAAATAATTTTAGAATAAATCTTCAAATGTATTTTTATATCTTAATTGTTTAATTTCTAACAAACAATGGTCATCAGAAGTTTTAGAAATGTAAATCGTTCTGCATTGAAATTGGTCTTTTCAATTAAATACAAAAAAATAAATAGATAATTATAAATATGGTCAAAAAACCCCGATTCGGCCCTGTGACCTGAAGATATAAAAGTTTTTTAATTTTTAAAAGAGTATTAATTTTTGCGTAATGTTTAAAAAAAACAATGGGCAGGGAGTGACCACACCACCAATGGGGCAACAGCCGGTATGGTCCCGCATATTTTGATTGCATCATGATGAAAAAATTTATGAAGGGAAGAAAAATTATCAAAAAAATCTTTCCCTTCACTTAAAATAAGACAATCTTTTACAACAAGATGCAATCGGTGGTTAAAGCAGTGAATATACGGCACATGGTGTCCAGCTATTTTGCTTAGAAATACTTGAACACCACCTTTTCCCCAGGGCACTAGTTCGCCCCATCGTAGCATTGTGCGATCAGGTTCTTTGGTTCTAGATTATATTCTAACAATAGATTGATGACAAGTGAGAAAATTTCTTAGGCATCAGAGTTATGAATTGCTTTCACAAATATAAAGCTGTCTGTAAAATCAAATTTTTCTATATATTTCTGTGTTAGTTTGATCTCTCTTGCGGATGAGAAGTATTAATGAATAAAAACACTTTTAAAAGAAGTAAATATTTTTAAGATAATATTTTTTAGATATTGTTGACGGAGCAAATTTAATTATATTATGTGGAAGAAATAAGATTACTGTATATTTTGGGGGGGGGGGCAAATTAAATTTGGGGGGGGGGGGCAAACATAAAATTACTATGTATTTTTGGGGGGGTAAATTCAATTTTTTTGGGGGGGGGGAGCAGTCAAAAACTTTGGGGGGGGGGGGCACTGTCCCCCCAAAAGGGGTCTAGAATCGTGCCTGTTTTAATGTTTACAAAAACAACCTGGTTTATTATTAAATTGAAGGAAGCACTTGTATCACATCTGATATTTCGATATTTTTTTGATTTAATCAGATAAATTAACCGCAGATTCTACTGGCTGATAACGGTTTTTTTTGTTACTTATTTATAATTTATCCTATCCTTTTGTGCGTATATTCATGCAGATTATATAATCTAACGAATAAATGACTAAACATCAATTTTAATTGATGCCGGTCCTTCAAAATTTCCAATACTCTCTCCGCTCAATAAATAGATACAATGGTTAAACCAAACTCGCGCCTCGGGTGTTTTTTTACCTTAACGAGCACCCTTAAATTTAAAAATGCGCGTTCAAAGTTCATTCATTTTTTTGCAAAATTTTTAATTTCTAAAAATTATTTATTCTACAATATTTTTTTTTAAAAAAAAAGTGTTTTAATTAGGATCGACGTCTTTTTGTAAAAATGTGTTTAATGTCAAAAGAAAATTTTTTTTTAGTTTTTAAAATTTTTTGAAAAGCAGAATGAACTCTGAATGCGACCTTAGATGCTTAGCATGCATTTTTCTCAAATAGACCACTTTCAATTGTCTATTATAAAATTACATGAAATTTAATTGTGATCTGTCCACTCCCACGTTATTTTTGCCGCTAAACTATGTTTAAGTCATAGGACATTTGCAAATTGAAGGTGGCTAACTGTATAGTGCCAATACCTTTAGGAAAAAAAATTGTCTTAGATCAGTATGTTTCAGATGAGATTTTAATTGTTACTAAATGTTTATTTGACGGCCAAATTCAAAAACTACGTTCAATACTAGCATTGGTACGGGCGCTCTTTATCAATCCGCAGGGGCGGCAAGTTTTTTCGGAATTTGCTTTCCCTTGAGGACCATTTGCTCTCCCTTGTGGAAAAATCTTAATAAGGGCTCTTGACTCACACTAGTTGGGTGAGTGAATGATAATTTAAGAAAAATCAAATGTTACTTGCGGTGTTGTAGAAGCCTACCCAGCTTGTCTCCTTTAAGCTCTTATGATAATCAAGTAAAACTCACAATGTGTCGCCGTCCCAGTTAGCTTTGATTGTCAACATGCCAGTCTTACACGCAGTAGGTTTTTGGGTTCGATTCCGCCCATAGGCGACTTTTTTTTTTGAAATATGTATATAGTACACGTGAAAAAGGTGCTGAGGGGCCTGCCTAGGCAATTATCCTTAAACCATATGCTTAAAATGAAATCTAAAAAACATAGGTTGCCGGCATGCGAGCAATTATCTACTTATTCCGTCGACAATTATAGAAGCTTTGCTTAATTAGAGTCAATATCTTTAGGGGATATCGCGCCTTGATTAAAACCTGTAATTCTCCTTTATTTGATAATGTCAATGCCCTTTGTAATTAAACTAGAATATACAGCAATTTTAAAACAATTGTTTTGTGGTACCTTTTTTTGGTACCTTCAGTTCGTTGGGTTTAAAGTCAAGTTACTTTTAAATTAAATTGCGAAAATTTCGAAACAAAAAATATTTTTAGTGTTTATAATTAAAGGCAACCTTTTGTACTGTGTCGTATTACGAGAGAAATGTTTTTATTAAATTATAATTTAAAAAAAAATATTACCCTTGAACGCATATTTTTAATGTCCTTACATTTACATATTATAAATTAATAATATTTTTTTTTGTGTATTTTAGATTTAATTCTATGATTTTACGTTTGAGATCGATTCAAATGTAATTTATGCCATAACAAAACGTTTTGCCCTTATATTTTAATGTAAAAGTAAAATAAAATTTTTTTTTAAAAAACATATAAGACCGCCGCTACCTTGTTAAACTTTTATTTTTCACATTCTACATACATGGTGGTCCGTTTGTCATGCTTCCATTCCTCATATCTTATTTGACATTTTTAGCCAACAGGCACAAATTTTATGGTTGTTATTTGGCATTTGCATCAAGTTACAATATAGGAAACAATACGATAGTATATGTATTTGGGGTCTATTAAACAAAATCTCATAACTTGTAATTTATGCAAAACTTCATATAATATATTTCCCCTACTATTCTTTGTCTCGACTCGATTTAAAACCATGGCAAAATCTATATTTTTTAATAAATTCACTCAACCAAATTGAGTTATATGGTAGCTTGACATTAATTAGGTATGTGCCCTCTTTATTCTTGTTTTTTTTTTAATTCAAAAATGTTTAGAAGGATGCGTTTAAATTTCACTTGTTTTATTTTTAATTAAAAAATTTTTAATTTCTCGTAATCGGGGCATTTGCTCTAAATATATTTGAGAAATTCTAATTTAATTTTTTCTAATTATATATTAACACAGCTGATAATCATTTCTGTACGATTTTTTAAAGAATCCTACTGTTTAAAAATTTTTTTTTGACATTGAACCAACAATTTTTTTTTTATTAAAAAATACATAAATTTATGTAATTATCAAGAAAATGAATAAACTCTGAATGCGCCCAAAAATATATAAAAATTGATTAAAATATATCTATAAAATTGCAAATTTATTCTAGATATTGTTTAAAGGAGAACAGAAGTCTTTAAATACACTGGACAACAAAAAAAACAACATCCACGATTTTATAGGGTTTTGTAGAAAATTTTCATGCGATAACGATCTTCCCGGGTTTAGTTTTTTTCCCAATGCCTCCACCTTTTTTTAAATCGCATCCAAAGTTCAGAAAAAAATTCACATAATTTCTTTAACTATTAATTTTTTACAAAATCAATTGGCATATTCAGATTCCTTATAAATAACATATCTAAAAAAGGTTATTACCTAAAGTTATTATACTTTCAAGTTATTTAGGATCAAAAAAAGGATTTTATGACGAAAACCACTAATTTTATGTGTACAAATTATATTTTAATGTAAATAATATGTATATGGTGATTTAATATTAGATTGAGTTAGATTTGAATGTTGCAGGAATTGTCAGCTACTTATGTTGATAGATGGTTGAAAGATGATTGATTTGTCCCAAATATTAAATTTTAAATAAAAAATTTAATGTTTTATTTACACATAATGTAAATGAAAAAATAAAAAAAGATTATATATTTTAGAAAAATTTAAACCCCTTACGTTAATAATGAATGTTTCCGTTATCTAAATATATTTTTAAAGTTTTGTTACTAGCCATAGGTTTTATGATATAGAAGCCCAAAATACCCAAAAATTAAAAAATCTTAACTTTGACACCGAATAACTAAAAATCTGAGGCATTGGCTAAATTTCTGATTTCATAGTGATCAGCTCCAAAAACTTGACCAAAAACTATAGTTGCTATAAATGATGCTTAGGGTCGTCCAAATTTTGTTGTCCTTTGTCTTCATTTTGCCAAAAAAATGGGTCATCCAAATTGATTAAATCTAAAATGTAAGTTTCTCATTTAAGTTAAAATGTATCTTTTTTTTTTGCAATGAAATGTCATATCTTCGTAATACTGAGATCAAATGGATAGATGAAGTCTGCGAATTATACCTAGAAATAAATTACTTAAATTTTTAACAATTCAAAAAATTATTTTATTTATCCCCTATTGAAGATTGTAACACCCGTACAGTGCCCTCTAACTACATGCATTTTTGGAATAGAATTTGATGACTGTTGTTACATTTTAAAAATGCTACTATCTAAGTTAAGGAAGGGCAAAATTTTGTCCCTTTATATTTTTTTCGTTTTAAATGACAAATAATTTGTTCTTTTTCCTAATTTCAAAAATTTTTTTTGCGAGAGGGGTTACCCCAAATCAGGCTTGGATCGTTTGGCCCTAAATTTTGCTCAAAAGCGCCCAAAAACCCTATTTTTCAATTAATATTCAAACTTATATATTTTTTAAAAAATTGTCTGGCTAGCCCAAGCCTTGCCTACATTTAAGGAATGGTTTCTTGAAAAAAATTATCTTTGACCAAGATTTTGCGACTTCGAGATTTTAAATAGAAAAAATTCCCTTTTTCCATATAAAAATCTCTTGTAACTTATATTCATAATCTTAAATTATGAGAAATAAATATTTTAGTATGTCAAGTTATTCATCAGCATTTAAATAACACATTTTACGTCCAAACTTAAACATAACTCGATATATTATCGGTTTTTAAAAAAAATTTATCAAAGCTTAAACTTAGCCGTTTAACTGTCTTAAGTATGCATTTTTTTTAATTTTTAATGTTTATAGTTAACTAACTAAGATTGTTTAGAAAAATTCGTAAATGAATTTAATAATCCCTAATATGGCAAAAGCTGCTTAAAAATTTGGTGCCCTGTGTAGTAAGGTCTTGAAAACACAATGATTAGGGTTTTATGTGCTTGGCACAATAAATAGCGGAGAAGCACGCCTCCATAAACTCCCGGCCGGTATTTTCATACACGGGTAATTCCTGTTGTAGGATTCATGATACCGTGAATCGACTCAAATCAACTCTCCATCGTCCGTTGAGCGTAATAATTTTTAACAATATATGCAAGGAAGACCTTACGCTTAATTTGTAAAATGCCTGGGAAAAAACATTAATATTTTACATACCTTGATAACACGTGCCAAAAAGGTCTTTTTAAATATGTTTTGGTTTTTGGACATTTTAATTAAGAAATTTGTTAGATTCTGTTGATATTTATTATAACCTTGTCAATCCACCGTGGACCTTTTCTTAAAATTTTTTTTTCTACACAACCGGAATACAAAGTCGATAAAATTTTGAATTATTAGGGTGTCAAGCATATCCACATAATTCGACCGAACTTAAATAGTTTTTATTTAATTTTATCTTTTCTCGTCACACAAACACCTTTACCTGTATTAATCAATGTCACGAAGGGTTACATTATGGCCCCCTTTCACTATTTTTTGCGTTCAGTTTTTATAGCCATAACTCATCAAGGTCAATAATATTTAAATTTAGGTCTGCACCTATGTAATGTCATATTATATTATAATATATTATTATAAGTTATAATAATATATTATAATATAATATGACAACTAAATGGGCTTTTTTTTAACAAGTTTTTGGGTTTTTTTTCCAAATGCCCACAAACTCGTGGGCATGGCAAAAGAAAAGGTTATAATAATATATTATAATATAATATGACAACTAAATGGGCTTTTTTTAACAAGTTTTTGGGTTTTTTTTCCAAATGCCCACAAACTCGTGGGCATGGCAAAAGAAAAGCCCCTTTTCTTGCTTAAAGAAAAGGGGCATGTTTAAAAAAAGCCCATTTTCTTAAAAAAAAACTCCTAGGAGCTTTAAGAAAAAATAACCCACCCATCAAAATTTTTTAAAATTATTATAGAAAACATAAAATGGGTTTTTGGGGGCTCTTTTAAGAGCCACTTTTTGTGGGTTTTTTTGCCCCCTTTTCTTAGTAAGGGCTTTTTTTAAATTCTTATTTTGACCCCTTTATATTTGCCCCCCTTTCTTTTTTTTTGTTTTAGGGGAAAAAATGAGCCAAAGTTTTTTGGCTCATTGTTTTCCCAGGCCTGATTATAACTATTATAATTATGAAATAACTAGCATTCTTGTAGACCTTGTAATAATGTCAAAAATAAGCCAAACTTTTTCCTCTCCTTACACCTTTTCTCCCTATTTGCATTTTCCAAATACCGATTTGAGTTTCCAACATATAAAGGTTTTTTTTCCGAATGTCCGTTGAATTTGTTTTTTTTTTTGCATTTGGGCACGTGCAAAGTGAGTTTTTATTTTCGTGAAATTTTTAAAATTTTTTTAAAATTGTTTTTGTAATAAAACGCAAATTTTTAAAAAAGTTGCCAAGTTTAGTTTAGGGCACGTGCAAAGTGAGTTTTTATTTTCGTAAAATTTTAAAAATTCTATCAAAAAAAGCATTTTATGTGCATGATTTAAACTTAAAAACTTTTTAAAAATTTGCGTTTTATTACAAAATTTTGAAAATTTCACGAAAATAAAAACTTACTTTGCACGTGCCCTTATGCACATAAAATGCTTTTTCTGAAACAAAATTTTTTTTTTTTAAAAATTTCGAAAAAAAAGTTTTTAAAATTTATAGAAATTTCAAAATTTTACGAAAATAATAACTCTCTTTGTACGTGTCCATATATAATTTCGTGCTTCCCTAACAAGCTTTAAATAGCTGACAAGATTGCCTTTTGAATAAAATGAATGGTCATAGTATCAATTTTGACAATCTAACTTCAATATATTATCCTACAAATCAAATACTAAATATGTTGAAATTGTGGTATATTGGAGTTTACTCTCTAAAACTTTTATTCCAACTGACGGCTTATCCGTTATGATCCTCTTTTAGCTTTGATACAGCGACCTTTTCGATACTTGATTTAACATACATGGGCGGGTGGCTTAAACTTTCCAAAAAAATGAACGGCATTGGCTAATCACTCAGTTAACTACTATAACCAGAATTGACGCTCTTTAACTTGAATGAACGCAATAATGCTTACATGTAAGTTTAACTTTAACAGAATCACCTTCGCATACCAAGTTTATAATTAATTCCAAGCGGACTACAATCATAGCCAGGTCATTTAGTTGTTATTTATATCATTTGGGGCGCCGTTCAAAGTTTATATATTTTATAAAAATTTTGATTTTTAAAGAAAAAAAACTACTGCTTCAATGTTGAAGAATCTATTTCAGGGCCATAATTATATTCAAAAAACGGTTTGAATTTATACCTATGAATCAATGAAATGTGTGGAAATTAAATAAAAAAAATTATAAATATACTCACAGCAATTGCTTCAGGTAAATTTTTAGAAAAAAATGGTTATCAATTTTCGATGTACAAAACCAATTAAAATTTTAAAAATTTTTAAAAAAAAATGAATGAACTATGAACGCACATTTATATATATCACATTTATCATATGATTTTTAGTTGTTTGGTTTATTTAATATCAGATCATCAGTTCCAATTTTTGAATAATGTTTTTTGATTGTCCAATTAAAAAATAATTTATTATTATATTTTTCTAACAAACATGCCCTTGTAACTTTTGGCTAATAATTATTTTTTCAATAACAGAAAATTGTTCATTGCAACATAATGAATGGGGTCCCTTTTCCGTTATTTTTTTTTCATTACGTTCTATGGACCACACACGTAAATATTACACCTAGGTCATTAGTGGTGTATTTACCTGTATTTTTATAGTCTAACCTAATTATCTCAACCTTGATTTCTATGTATAATGCCGGCTTTCTTCTATTCAACGACCTTGAATTAAAAAAGGGAAAGAGACTATAATACTTTTTAATATCTTGTTTTTATTTATATTATAATGGACCATCATCTAGTATATCATTAAATTAAAATGACACTAAAGCTTACTATGAAAGGTAATTAGGTGAGTTTATATGTAATTTTTGGACAATTTTTTTAGCCTTTATATTTATGTACCGTCCAATATCTAATGAAACAGAAGCGCGGCCATTGTTTTTATTAAGGGCGCGTTCAAACTTTATTTTATTTTTTACCAAAATTTTTAATATTTTATAACTAAATTTCTAACATTTTATATTTTTTAAGGTACTTTTTTTCAATTATGCTAATAATATAGATTGGCGACTTTTTGATAATATGCGTTATGTCAAAAAAATTTTTTTTTATAATTTCTAAATTTTTTGAAAAATTGAATTAAGTTTGAACCTAAACCGCCCTTGAAAAAAAAATTGTTTCCTGATTGGTTGGGAAAAGTTATGTTTTTATATTTGACATGTGAGCAGTCAGAGTTTTAATCAAAAATATAAAATCCTCCGATTTTTTTCAAATTTAAGACCAAATATATATATAATTAGCAATACAATTGACAAAAATAACCTTAAAATCTTCCATATTATATAATGCCTGATTGTTAATTTTTGGACAAATATAGATATATCTCATCTTTCACATTCTACCCTTGTACCCCTCTATCATCGATCTAATGAATTGCTAAAAAAAATCACCTTTACTTACCTGTACAGGTGTGTTGTTAATAAACGTATATTTCAGGGTTATACTAAGGTAAGGGGGAGGGTTAGATTTTGTATATAGATTTTATAAAAGGAATATATGCAAGCGTTATGTTATGTCCGGAAATAGGAGAATTATATGTTTATTTTTTGTAACTGCGTAAAGAACGCTCCTCCTAATTGAAAATTGGATATGTGTAGCGTCGTTTAGATACATTAACCAGGCCTACCTGTACCTGCTGCTACCCTTATAGACCCCTAACCTTTAATTTCACAACTCAAAACAAATTTTTTTTTGTTGCAAAAGTTTTTGCCCGGTGTCAAAAAATTTTTCGTTGTTTTTCAATGTCAAGGTTACAACACAGTCGCTTTAAACTGTCGGATTTAATTTGTCATTTAACAGTTGTTTAGCATTTTGTTTTTGTTACCTGTAAATTTTTAATTTTGAAAGCTTTTAGGGATACGTATTTAATGTTTTTTTTAATATTTACCCTGATATTTGCAAAAAAAGGTTTTTTTGATTATCTAAACACGAACTGTTTATCATCTCGCAGAGTCTCTCACCTTGGGAATTTTTTTTTATGTTTTTAAATTCGGTCAAATTATTACAATAATTTGAAAATTAATCATTTTCAGCGCTTACATAATTTGCATTCCTATTTTTTTTCGATTTTTTTTTATTAAATTAGCAAAGACCTAATATCTTTTCTCTTGGACTTTAGATAAAGTTTACCTGAGCTAAAATTAATGGATTTAGTTTACTGGATAAATAGAATTTGATCTCAGTATAAGACGATCAAAATGAGCATATATGTTTTAAGGCAATAAGCGATTTAGGGCAATAGTATTGGCCACGTTTAAAAAGTTGCAATAAAAATAATTATGAATATTTTTAAATTTATTCATACTCCAAAATTTTTGTAAATCAAATTGTCATTTGTCGAGGAATATTTTAAATTATTTGTAAAGTTTAAATTAGATAAAAAAAATACCTTTAATTATTTTGTTACTCGTTAAAAATATTATTTTAAAATATTTATTTTTAATTTACCAACAAATTGTCAATAAACTATCGCCCCCCAACGCTTAGTTTCGCATTATTTTGAAATTTAGGAAAAAGCCTTATATTTAGCTTTGAGACCCCTGTGAATTTCAGCATGAAAGGCAAAATCTTGTCTCGCTAGGAACCTCACAAATTGACCATCAATATTGCCGTTAAACGTTTTAAGTTGTTTATAGTTTTGGGTCAATTTGTAATTGAAATTTGAATTAACGAGACATGTGGTCTGATGACTTAGAGCGCAAGCTTGCTTGCTTTCTTCCAATGTGAGCAAGGTTAAGTCTGGTCAGTTGAGACACCTATCGTTCGTAAAGACCTCCATAGGAAGCCTAAGGCCTAGAAACCTAAGTTAATCTCACTCAACTCTTTGAGATCTGCTTTCTATAGTTATAAGAGGTAGTCCGTACCTGGTTATCAGTTCCATAATAGGGAAAATAGCCTGGAGAAATCTTTTATTACAATTAATTTGAAAAGTGCAAAATAAAATTGAAGTGTTAATAGAATTAAAGATTTTTTTTGTTACGAGGGCTTTAAATGCCGTTTGTTGTTTGAGGAATTGCCAAATTAGATAATAATCGTACATTAGGGCACGTGCAAAGTGAGTTTTTATTTTTGTGAAATTTTCAAAATTTTGCAAAATTTTATTTTGAAATAAAACGCAAATTTTTAAAAAGTTGCCAAAATTTGTTTATGCACATAAAATGCTTTTTCCGAAATAAAAAATTTTTTTGAAAATTTTGAAAAAAATAAAATTTTCAAAATATTTAGAATTTTAAAAATTTTACCAAAATAAAAACTTACTTTGCACGTGCCCTTAGAACAACTTAAAACTTCTCTAATTTCTTACTTGGTATATAGCTCAGACATGATAATAATGCTTCTATAGAATAGAGTTGTCTAACTGGTTACATATAAGAGATTATTTAAAATAGCAATTAGTGTAATTGTGTACTTAAGGCATGGTAAATTCTTAAATATTTGGACGGCTTTTAACAACTTAATCTGGCGTCCTAGCATGTTCCCAAGTTATGAACTTTTTTTTTTGACCCGACGTGGTTATTTGTTGTTTGGATGGCTTAAAATTTCTGTTATATTTGCCCATCAATAACACTCTACCCTCTTTAGTTTTGGATTTCAGTAGGATTTTGATTTAGATTTTTTCTATATGTGTATAAGCGATGATTAAGTTTGTAATTACTTGTAAAACTTTATTGGGTGGTTATCCTCTTCAGAAGCCAAGGATAGTATTCCTTAATTAACCCTTTTTGACAAATTTTTATAACAGTTTACATACTTAAGTGCCCTTTTAATCTTGGTGAAATACTAGTAAAAGGGGATTAACTTTATAAATTATTCAGTAGATGGTCAATCGTCCTGTTAAACAACAGGATAATATATGGTTCATTAAACCTTAAAACTTGTAAAGGGTACCATAAGTTATATGTTTTAGCTATTTGAAAAATAAAACATCCTAATCAAAACATATTGTAACCTTAAATGGAAATTTTAGAAGTTCTAAATTTTATTTTTTTGTTATTCGAAATTTTGATAAAAAAAAATTTTTTGATAGGCTCTTTTTATAATACATTCAAAAATCAAAAATTCCAATACCTGCATTTAGGTAATACATATAGTGTATTATTTTAGTTGATTGCTAAAACGAAGTCTCAATTTATTAACGGAAATATGGAAATAGGCAAACGTATCTTTGAGCTAAATTGTAACAAAAACAATAATTTTTACCTGACCGCTCACTCTCCATCGTTTATAATTTGACATTATTATTGACATCATCTACAATTTTAGCAAAAATGTAATTTTTGTTCCATTTAGTAAACATGTTGAAACCGTTTATAACAATAAAATCAATATAGCCATCGGCTAACAAATTTCAAATTTTCTTAAATATCTCCGCTTCGACATAAATCGTCTGATTATTTCATAAAATACCGCATGTGATTTATCCGCGCATGCGTACGTAAAAGCAAACGATATTTGAGGCGAACCACGCGAATTGAGTTGACCGAAATTGTATGACAAAATAAGTGTTTAAATTTTTTTTGGACACTCCCTCCATTAATACTCTCATCGAAGTTAAAAGCATACTTCTTTAACATTTTACGACACACCCTCAGCATATATGACATAAAATCACCTCTTATCCAACCCAATAATTTTATCTTGTACATGAAACCTTGCGAAGTTAGCCCTTATTCGGAAAAGCGAAATGAAATTTAGCGGCATCCTAACATGGCTCAAAATCAAAGAAAAGAAGAAAGAGGAAGGTAAACAATAAAATTATATTATAGGTTTTCTGATTACAAAAGCAACAAGGTATCATTAATTAGTTATATATGTTTTGTAAAGTTGTATTAAAGTATAACTTACTATATTTGTATAAAACGAACCTTCGGCCGGCGTTATATTACAGTTCAAAGGTTAATCTGACTTATCAGGCGCCGTTTTTCGCCACAAAGAAAGTTAAAAAATTTATCCAGTTATTAGGTTTTAATATTTTTTTGACTAAATAAATATTTTTTTTACCTATTTATATTCATTTTGTCTGAAGAATACATGTCTGCCGTATTAAGTTAATTCGTTTAAACTAAAAGCATTTAGGGCTGGTTGGGTATGAGCGCGTAAACAAGCCAAGCCATTATTACAATACTAGAGTCTTATGTTAAAATTAAAAAAAAAGTATGTGTTTCAGGCGCCTAAATCCATCTTTGGGTCATGCGGATCAACCCTTGCAGCATTAGATTTTTATTCTTTGTTTTATTTATAAATTGAATTTTTGACTAAACTAACTTTTTAATTTGCAGAGAAAGAAAGAGTGATTCGGGTAGGTGATTCCGAATTCAACCGTTCCTTTAATTATGCGGTATGTTTATTTATATAAATAATTTTTTTCTAATTTTCATATACTATATCTCAACCATGCAGCCCACCCTTTTAACTTATCTGATGATTGGCCCTTAAAATTATACCACCATGTGAATTTTAGATGCATTAAAAGACATTCTAACTATAGTTATAACTAATAATTTGCACGGGACATAGTTTTCTGTTCCAGCCAGCCCCTTAATGATTTTTCGGTCTAAATCCGCCCCCATCTGCTGATTTTAACATTTTCAATTTGTTCCGTCAGCTGATTTTGTGTGTCGTGAACTCTAGAAGCTTTGATTGATTAGTAATTCTGCTAGGTAATTTAAATGTAAGGGTTGGCTATTTTAGATTGGGTAAGGTAAATAATGAGTTAGGGTTTTATCGTTAATTGGTTATATCAGTTAAGAATCTTGAAAAAAATAGAAATTTTTTTTATTTTTGGTTTCATTACAAAACTGATTGTCTGGCAGTTTACATGAACATAAGAATTAAATTTGCTATTTTTTGGCAATTAGGACAACATTGATTAGTAAATTATAAATCGAGACTGACCCAGTTTGGCCCGAATTTTTTTTTAATTTATGGGGCCTGAATTTATAAGTTTATACCCCTTATCAGATAGCCAAATTTGTTACAAATTTTCCCTCTTTAGGTAGTTAAGAACTTGGTTTTTAGACCAATCTATCAGCACTCTAATTTTCTCGCCTAATTAAGTATTTTCATACCCATTTTCAATCATAAACACGATTAAAATCATCTACCTGTGTGAAACTGACAAATCTTACATCCACTTTCATCTCAACCCAAATATATATATTATTTTTGGGCGTGTGTTATTCTAACCTTTTGTGAGTGATAGGGCACCTTTTTAGAAACAATCATTTTATCGATATATATATTTAATTTACTTAAAACCTGGAATGTTGTTATACTCCAAACACTTTCGCTAATTAGATATAGGGTAAGTGATACTGGTGATACATAGTAGATACCGCGTCTCATTGTTTTTTAAGGTGGTACCGAACACTATTTTTGAGAGATGAGCTTGAAAATTGCTTTGGGGCGACGTTTTAACTCAGGGGTCAGTATAAAAAATAAGTGCATTTCTCCGCCAAAACCGTTTTTTGCATTGGCATGCCGCATATTTCGTGATATTACAGCATTTAGGGTTTACGAGGCAAAACGTTCGAAAGCCATAAGCACTCTCCTGTCAAAAAAAGGCCCCAGCCCTACATACCTAGGCTTAAATGTATAAGTTTCGTCCTTGATTTGGAAGAGTTTGGGCAATGTCACAAGTTTTTTAGGCCCAAAAAGTCTTGGAAAATGGGAAAACCTATATTACAAACTTTTTTTTTAAATATATGTAAATTGGATAAGACGTTGCCATTAATATAAATTTTATTTTAATTAAAACACAATTATATGTTTTATAATTTTTTTAGGATAACATTATCAGCACGAGCAAATATTCTGTATTTACGTTTTTACCAAAAAACTTATTCGAACAGTTCCAAAGGATTGCTAATGCCTACTTTTTAGGCTTACTCATACTCCAAGTATAATATAATTTTTTTTACAATGGTGCACGTTAAGACTCATTTTGAATTTTTGAAAAATTTTAAAATTTTCAAATTTTTTAAAATTAAATTTTTTTTTTCAAAACTTCCTAAAAACTTTTCTTTCAGAAAAACTATTAAAATGCTAATAACGAAAATTGGCGACTTTTTGTAAAAAAGCGTTCAATGTCAAAAGATAAAAATTTAAAAAAAAATTATTAAATTTTTCAAAAAAAACGAACTGAGTCTAAACGCACCCAATAAAAAATGTTTAAAAAACATTGAATTTTATAACTATTTTGCCTTTACAATAAAATAAGTTTAAAATGCACTATTCTTGATCAAAATCAAAGCTGAGAAAAAAACCATTTTTTAGCTAAACTTAAATTTTTGGTTTTTAAAAATTATATGACAGCTATATAAAATCAATATTAAGAATAGATACAAAGTTTAAGCACAAAACCTTAAATTCTACAAATATTTTTGATTAAAGCCAAACCCTTTATTTAAATTTCAATAAAAAAATAAGTTTGACCCAAAAATGGGCTTTTTACCAGCTCTGATCAAAACATCATATTTTTTTTAGTCTTTTCGCCTCTAGGGGGCATGTGTTTGTAATTGATTAGATTTTTTAATTTTTCCCTTTTTTATGTTTAATTTGTTAATTATATTTTATTATTTTGAATGTCTCAACATTTTTCCCTTTTAGTTGATCCCCCAAATTTCATCGTTAACGCCTATCACAACCGTAATACCTCTCGTTTGTGTCTTGTCTCTCACAGCTTTAAAGGATGGAGTTGACGATATTGTAAGTTTTAATAATTTCATTTTTTATTTTAGAATTTATTTATTTTTTGATTTGGAAACATACGAGCTCTTACGAAATTGACACAAGGATATTTTTTACACATGTAAATATATGTAAAGATTTTGTATTAGGGGACTGCAGTGAAACTATCTACAATATAGCCATCTTTCTAATGTTCACTTTTAACAAAAAAAAATAATAAAAGAAATAATCTAATACGTGTAGTTGATTTTTACTGAACGCCGATTTTTAAATTTGTATATCTGAAAAATGTGTAGAGGTAAATGTATAAGATATAATAACACGTACATACAAAACTATGAAAGTTTTATTATAACACAGGTCAACAATTTTTTGAGAGTTATGAGTTAACAACAGAGATCAAACCTGCCATCTTAGGGAATATTAAATCCGTTTACAGTTTTCCTAATCAAACTTAGTTAGTCAGGTATAAAGATTGAAAATTTTGAAAAAAAAAGGTCGAAAAGATTCAAAAAGAAAAATAAATTGAAATTTTATATTTGCATATTCACAATATTTAAACTGCTAAATTCAAACTTTAAATAATATTTTAATTAAAAACCGATAATATATCGTGTCGTATTTAATTTTGGACGCGAGATAATATGTATTATCTAAACGCCGATGTAAGAGCTTGATATATTAAAAAAAATTCTATTATTTGTGAATATAAGTTACAAGGAATTTTTATATGCAATGTAGATTTTTATATTTTTTCTTCTTAGGGTATATTCAGATCTGTTAATTTTATCAAAAAAGGCAATTTTTCATTGTGGACGGATCTAAGGAGCCAAAGACTGAGGAAACTAAGAAACACGAAAAGTATATATGAACCATCATAGGGTTGCATTCTTATATGTTCTCATAACAGTCTCGTTTCTGACATTGATAATTGTTGACCTGTGTAATAAAATAAGCGTTTATTAAATAAAAAAAACTTTTTCTTTGCTAGGGATGAAAATTTATTAGTTTCATATAATACTTTTAATTTCCATATTTTTTATTTTGAAATAAAAAAAAATAGTTTTGCTTTGATAAAATATTATCCTTATATCCTTTTATGACGAATATTTCAAATTGAAAAATCTTTTTATTTTATTGACTTTTATGACCTCTTCAAATAATTTTATTTATCCTAATTTTTTTCCTGATTCATAATATTGCTTTAGGCTAAATATGAAAAAATCATTATTTTACCTTTGCATTCGTATTTGAAGTACTCTTTTTTTAATTCAAAAATACAATTTTTTATATTTTTTTAATAAAACGATATTTTCATAAAAAAGCTAATCTTAATTACAAGCATTAAAGGTACATTTTAAATTATTTTTTTAACCTTTGAAAATAAAATTCAATTAATTCCAGGCCTTCAAAAATTGGCACAAAGGCTGTTTTTTAATATGTTTTTTATTTTTATATTAGCGGCGGCACCACAACGATAAAATTGTCAACAATCGGGAATCATTTGTCCTGCGGAATGGAGAAATTTCTGACGAAAAGTGGAGAAAGGTCCAAGTCGGGGACATACTCAAACTTACAAACGATCAATTTGTTGCCGTAAAAAATTTTATTATACAATTTTTTATTTTACTTTCTTTTACTTTATCAAACATTTTTTTGGGTTGCTTTAAATATAATCTCAAAGGTTACAATACTAATTTTATCAAATAAACAAGGTAAAAACAAAATTAAAAAATATTTGCAATTTATAAAAAATTATTTATAAAATTTGTAAATCCAGTTAGCCCAAGATTTTTTAGGGTAGTTTAAAAAAAAATATTATAAAATTGAGAAATACCATTTTTTTGTGAGGTGTAATTTTTATAGTGGATAATTAAGAAATTTAAAATTTATTAATTCATATTAACGAGTATATGAATTAATAAATTTTAAATATTTTATTCTCGTTTTATTATACATAATTAAGAAATTATACTGTTTGGTCATAAATATAAATGTTATAATTTACAGGCCGACTTGTTACTTATTAGTTCAAGCGAGCCTAATGGGCTATGTTACATTGAAACGGCCGAATTGGATGGGTAATTATATTAAATTTAACCATTTTTCTATCCAAATAGTCCATTCTGTACTTGTTTTTTTCTTCAAATTTTATCAGATTCTTTATGCTAAAGTAATAAAGAAAATTTTTTTAATTTTTACAAAAGTAGATACGGAATTTACCAAATCATTTCTTCTTTTTTTATTAGATATTTTTTTTACCACTTATGTTGTATAATTATTCTTGGCACGCATTTTTTTTTAATTTTAGCACATTTTATGATTTTTATAATTTTTTTTAATATGCCACATCTAAAATGACAACAATTTCTTATCATATAATCCGAAATTAAGTTTATTAATATATATTTAATATGTTTTAGTGAAACAAACTTGAAATGTAAACAAGCTCTGCCTGATACCGCTAATCTAGAAGATGATCTCAGAGAAATGGAAAATTTCAATGGTTTCTTCCTATATTATTATTATCATTATTATTATTATTATTATTATTATTAATTATTATTATCATTATTTTTTTTATCATTACACAGGTCAACAATTTTTTGATATGAGCTAACTACGGAGATCAAACCTGTCTTAGGAATTTTCAAATCCGTTTACCGTTTTTTCTAATTAAACTTAGTTAGTCAGCTATAAACATTGAAAATTTTAGGAAAAATGCCAAAAAAAACAAAAAATATTTAAAAATAAAAATAAATTGATGCATACTTACAGCTAAACTGTTAAATTCAAACTTCAAATAAAACTTTTGTTAAAAACCGATAATATTTACTGTCGTATTTAAGTTTGGACGCGAAATATTATATATTATCTAAATGCTGATATAAAAGCTTGGTATACTAAAAAATTTTATTTTTCATTATTTGATATAATAAATATAAGTTACAAGGAATTTTTATATCAAAAAAAGATTCTTAAATTTTTTCTTTTTTTAGGGTATTCTCGATCTGTCAATTTGGTCAAAAGGGTCATTTTTTTGATATGGACGGATGTAAGGAGCCAAGGCCGGAAGAAACTAAGAAAAACGAAATATTTTTATTTGTGAAAGCCCATCATGGGGATAAATTCTTTATTGTTTTAATAAAATTTACGGTTGTGTCATTAATATTTGTCGACCTGTGTTATTATTATTATTTATTTTATTTCAAACATATCAAATAATAATTAGTTTGCATCATTGTTACTGATATTACACTTTTTATTAAGAGTATATATATTGCCTCATTGTTTGTTATATTTCTCAATTAGGGTATATTTGATTTTATTTTTTAACAAAAACGTATTTGGTGATCAGCCGAAATTACCTGCGAACCTCCAAATAATCGTCTCAATAAATTTGAGGGGACCATAACTTGGAACGGTAAAACGCTTCCCCTCGATAACGATAAAATATTGTTGAGAGGCTGTGTGCTTAGGTTTTTTTTTAATTTTCCCAAAAAAAAATTTAAATAATTTTGTTATACGTAATGATTTAATTACTACAGTTTTTATATATATTTTTTTTGGGGTGAGGAGCATTGAAATTGCTATGCGGCGACGTTCATAACCCCTAGGGTCAATAGGATTAAGCGCGTCTCTCCGCCAATACCACAATATCCATCGAAATGACGCCGCACTCTCCGGAATATTATAGCATGCAGGCTTTACAACTCTGGCAAAAGTCGAAGGCCAGAATCATTCACCTGCTAAAACAACGCCCCCTTGCCCTACATCTCTTGAGACGGCATACCCGTCAGGGCATAGCCCCTTTTAGCCCTGTCGGGTACTAGGACAATCACTTAACCTAGACCAAGAGCTAAAGAATTTATATATTTAAAAATTGTATATATAAAGCATTAACACAATTTAATTTAAATTTGAATTTTTAGTATCTAAAACCTTTATTTCGTTTAGAAACACGAAATGGTGCTATGGCGTTGTCATTTTCGCTGGCAAAGATACTAAACTCATGCAAAATAGCGGCAAGGACACGTTTAAACGAACTTCCATCGATCGGCTAGTTAACGTACTTATTATTGGGGTAATTCTTTAATTTTTAATTAATTTTATTTCACTCTTTAGATAAGGCACAATTAGTGTATTTTTTCCCTTTACTATCAAATCTTTTTAAAAAAAATTATGTCCTACAACAAATTAAAAATTTAGGATACAGCCAAAATTGTTTTTTAAAAAAGAAATGATTTTTGTTTTAAAAATATATGTTTGTTGAAAGTTTTAGTTTAGGCATAAGATTTTGGGGTTTATGTCATTATGTAAATTAAAATTTAATGTATTTCTTTTATTTTTAAAAATTAAAAAATCACGTTAAACAGCTTAATTTTATAATATAATATCTTTTTCTCATTTTAGATTTTCATATTCCTTCTCAGCATATGCCTATTCACTGCCATAGCACATGGTATTTGGCAAGGCCGGATCGGGATATACTTTAGGGTCGTCCTACCCTGGGCCTCTTTCATACCACCCCACAGAGTTTTCTCTGGAGTCGTAGCTATATCGTCACTAACCTTCTTGTCCTATTTGATCCTTCTAAATACGCTCGTTCCTATATCTTTGTATGTTAGGTATAAATTATTTTTGTTGCCGGGATAAATTTGAGGTTGAATTTTGAAAACTATGCTAAAATATTTTATTATGTGGGTAAAAATAATTGATATTGTGTAAGATGGTTTGTTCTTGAAGTTTGTAATTTGAACTTTTATGGATTTTTAGGGCACGTGCAAAGTGAATTTTTATTTCGTAAAATTTTTAATATTTTTAAATTTATTTTGTACCAAACGCAAGTTTTTAAAAACTAGCCAAATTCATTCATACACATTGCTTTTTCTAAAACACCATTTTTTTTTAATTTTGAAAAAAATCGTGAAAGTCTTATTAATTTAACGGTAATATTTTCAAAATTTTTATAATTTTTAAAATTATAATTAAATAAAAACTTAATTTGCACGTGCCCTTAGGCAATATTGCGTTTATTTTTTATATGCCAGATACAATATTAATACCAATTTGATCATATCGAAATTTAAGTTAGAGAATACATTAATTAAAGTAAGAATGCAAATATAAGTAGAAGTTTTTATAAAATATTGCCCATTTTTCAAACATCAACTATGTTTTCGTATTTCATTTTACGTTCGTTTATATTTAATTATTTTTCAACTTTAAAAAAAAAAAATAATTTAATTACAATTTTTTTTTCTTTCGATTTTTTAAAATTTTAGTTTGCATTTTTTCAACGATCCTCATTTTACATCCAAATAATTAAATATTTAGTGTCGAAATGATTCGTATAGCCCATAGTTTTTGGATCAATTGGGACATCAAAATGTACGATCCCAAATCGAACACACCAGCCAAGGCTCGCACCACTACGCTCAACGAGGAACTCGGCCAGATTCAATATATTTTTTCGGACAAGACGGGTACCCTTACACAAGTCAATCTTTATATCATTTTTGTCTATCTATTTTAGGGCGCTTTCGAAATTAATTTTTAAATTTTTTAATAATTTAAAATTATTAAGATTTGGATTTTCATATGGAGAATTACTAACCATGTTTTTTATAATTTTTAATTTATTTCCCTTGCAATTGCTCTAGGCATTTTTTGAAACTTCATTTAATTTGCATATCTACCTTATACACATGTTTGATAAACATTTCAAAATCATTCATTTTTTTATTGAGCCAATTTTTTTTTTCATAATAAAATTGAATTTTAAAAGTATGAAATTTTAACAAAGACATCTTTAACATAGCCTTCGTGATAATTTTTAATGTTCTTCAGCTTATTATATTGCAAAAATTTAGTAATATTTTCACTCGCTAACACAAACTGACGGGGAAAAACCCATTAATAGCACTTTCATAGTTGAGCCAAAAGTTAACGCTTATATTGCATTAAAGTAAATTCAATAGCTATGGCAATATTTTATCTTTTTAAAAACAATTTAAAACATATTTCCCTTCCCCCACCAAACCCATATTAATCAAAATATATAAATTCATTTTGATCGAAACATAACATATTAATATAAGAAATAGTGAATAGAATAAAACTGATTTATTCAATAACTCCAGAAAACAAATGTAGGGGTCGACTAACGAGCTAAATTATTTAGTTTAAAATCTCTACTGATAATGAAATTAAAATTGTTACATATGTAGCGCTATCAATGTTTAGTGATTCATTACGTTTCATATTATAATATTATAACTTCTAACCTACGAAGTCTTGTATAAATTAATCTGATGCATTACGTTTTTTTTATTTTAGAATATCATGGTATTTAAAAAATGCTCAATCATGGGTTTACTATATGGGTACGTTGAGGACGAAAACGGCAATTTGCTTTCTCCCACTGAAGTTTTTAGCTTTATTGATATGTTTTATATGTATTAGTCTAGGGTCTAATCTTTTTATTCGTTGAAATTTTATCAAACTAACAATGCCCCCCCCCCACTCTCCTCCATGTAATATGGTTTATAATTTTGTTTGTAATAATGATATTTAATATCCATTGTTTATTAAAAATGGGTTAATATAAATATAAGACAATTTTTTTTCATTTATTTCGGTATGTTTCAAAAGAACATATATAATTTATAAAAATTATTTTTTATTCCCTAGAAATTATTCGATTTAATAAATATACAAATGTATTTTATTGTGTTTGTGACACGGCTAACGTTATGCTTAACTTTTATTAAATTTTTTAATTGTAATTTATACTAAAAATTGATGCATTTAATATTTTTATTATTTTTTTTCAAATATAATTCACAGGCCTGCAGAAATTTGACCACTGACATTACCTAGATATAATCTACATAATAACGTTATCTCATAAAATTTATCCGTTTTTCGGCATATAACTCGGCTATATTGATAAATTAAATTTGAAAAAATGTTTTAATTAAATAAAATGACTGATCCCGCATTCCAGAATACTACAAAAGAAAGAAAAATTTTTTTTTTTTAATAAAATATCTGTAAATTGTAATTTTAATCTAAATCAGAGAAATAAATTTTTTAATTATGTCAAGCTTATCCATATTTTCAGGTTATAAATATTTGGCACCCCCAACCTAACTATTATTATTTTGAATTTTAAAAATATTTTATATTAGACTTAAACAGTGCTATTTTATGTCATATATAAATAATTATTTTTTTATACCTTCCCGTTTTTAATTCTTTGACTTTTTTTTTTAATTTTCATTATGGTTGGCTTGCAAAGTTTGATCAAAAAAGAGGTAAACGGATTTGAAAATTCCTAAATGGCACTTCTTGTCTCTGAATATAGCTCATGCATCTTAATAATTTGCTGAGCTATGTATTATAAAACGAACGAATTTAGTTGACATCTAATATAAGTGAAAAATAGTATTTATTTTTTTCGTATTGCGAAAATTTCATTTGTTAATCAGCCTCATATAGAGAAAATAATGGTTTTTCACATTTTGGTAAAAAATTTGTTAGAAATACATGGATGTGTTAGGATATATGATAAATTTCAATCATACGAAAAATTTGTAACGAAAAATCGGTCGAATATATATTAAATTTTTTCAACTGTGATAGCGCGATAAATGTGTCGACCTCAGTGCAAACCCTTACTACGAACCCAAATTCCGATTTCAAGATCAAAAGCTGGTCGACAAAATAAGGGCCGGGGAGTCGCATACAACTAAATTCTTTACGCTACTAGCCTTATGTCATACCATTATGCCAGGGGAAAAAGATGGTACAATGTTAATTATATTTATTGCAAGCTTAATAAAGGAGCATTGAGGTCCGTAAGTGCCAAATGCAAGGAAAATATTAACCTCTCAACTTCTTAATTACTCTTTGTTTTCCTACTCTTACTGCTCTTTTGATAACTCGAAATTTTTTAAAGCTTTTTCTACTGCATCATGATTTTTATATTTAATAAAGTTATACTTGTGATTATTAAATACAATTTTGCATTAAATGCTTTTCTATAATTAATAAAAAATTAATTGGTAAATTATACAATTTTAAAATGAATGAATGCCTATCTTATAATTTTTACAACCCAAACAAAATTTTAATCCTATTTTTAATGTGGGAGTTATAAAAGAAAAAAATTTATAAAATGCAATAATTATGGGTTACAACTTTTGGGTTTTATGGGCGGAGGTTTTTTCCGATAAATATAGATAAATATCACCAACAAAATTTTTTACAAAAATATTTAAAAATAAGCATTTCGTTTACAAACTTCGGCATTACAATAAAAATCCGGCATTTAAAAAAAATAGATGGTCTTTTTAAATATTGAAGAATTTTCATTAAGTCTTTTGATTTTTTATGTCAATTTATTTTTATCTAACATTGTTAAAATATTGCTATATTTTTAGATTTGAAAGAAAAAAGCAAAAGCATTGAAATAAAATTATAAACTCTTGAAAATAATATTTTTTAAAATCAGGGTTTCTTAAATAATTACTTCCATAACACACATATGTATTTATTTGGCTTATGTTTACGTAAGGGCACGTTTGGACTTCATTCGTTCACAAAAAATTAAAAAAAAATTTTAAATTTTGAAATTTTAGTTATAAAAGTGAAGTTTATTAACCATTTTATATACATTATTGTCTAACTTTTGGGGCAATTATTCAGTGTTAAAATTTTTTATAAATTTATATCTAATTCTACACGAAATCTGGTAATCATTCCAATACAACTTTTAGTTTTTTAAATTTTTATACATTGGACCAATATTTTATAATTTTAAATTCTAAATTTTTTGAAATTTAAATGAATGCACGTGCCTTAATAATATTTATATTAAATAAATAATAGGTAAACTAGAATATTTGGCTCAATCACCTGATGAAGGAGCTCTCGTTTCGGCTGCGCGAAATTTTGGATTAGTTTTTATCGTAATATTTTGTTTTTAATTTATTAATTTCAGATCATCTATTTTAACATGTTTAAAACACGGTTAATATTGAATTTTTTTTACTCTGTTATTTAAATCCGCATTCATACTTTTGTTTTATATTTATAACAAAATGATGTTATTGAACTTAGGGGTATAGAACGAATTTAATTATTCATAGATATTTAGGATGTTTTTACATTTATTTTCAGACGTAACTAAAGGATTTCTTATAGATCTGACGGTATAAAAAAAACTGGAAGGGAAAATTTTTTTAAGAATCTAAGTCTAAACGTGCCCTTAATTAAGTTTAGTTTTTTCATATATTTTACAATATTTTTTAAATTTATATACATGTAACATCAGATTGCCTCCTCTCTATGTCTTGTTATTTTTTGTAAAATCGAGCAATTAAAATATTAAATAATTTATTATTTTATTGATGTTAAAGTCCCGAACGCCAAACACAATAACCATATCGGATAGGGGCAAGGAAGTTAGGTACGAGCTTTTGGCTATTTTGGATTTCAATAACGTTCGAAAACGAATGTCGGTATATGATTTTATACTGAAATATATATGATTAAATAAAATTTTAATTTAGGATGTAATGTTTATTTGGATTTTTTTATTGTAAAGTAAGTGTTTATATATTTTTGTGTTTCATGGGACAACATAGATAAAACATTGTATAATATTTTAGTGTAATGGTCCTACATTTGTTCTAACCTAAAGCTTTGATTTTTTCTAGCGTCTTGAGTAGAGGGAGAAAAACGAATGAAATTTATTAATCTATTGTCGTATTTGGATTTTTTGTAAAATAAACTAGGTTTTCCTAAATTTATTTTCAGTTTACTTTTTAATTATCAAAAGGTTAAACAGGTTTTTTGACGGTGACTACTATTTTTATAAAAACGAAATTATAAAAATTAGGCTTTGTATAATTAATAAATGTTTAATTTCAGATATGTTATAAATTTCATGTTAGGTTTTATGTTATTCCGCAAATGTTGAATAGCTAAAAATTTGGAGGACATTTTATTTGTTATTTGTTATTGGCCATAAAAACTTGACCATTTTAAGCCATGTATGCTATTAAAAGAATTCAAGTTTTGTTTTCCAATGTATTTGAGGTTAAGATTGACCTTAATAGCTGGTAACTTTTTTGCCTTTAATATATTTAACTGTGTTTAATGTGGAAAAAAATAATATTTTTATTAAAATATATTTTTTAACTTTTTTATAATTTGTATTTTTGATATATTAAAATGATAATATTATAGGTTGTAGTCCGCAAGGATAAGAAAATTACTTTATTTTGTAAAGGAGCCGATAGTGTCATAATGGAACGTCTGGACCCATCAGACCCTCAAAATCTTGTTTCTACCACGCTTGATCATCTAACCGTACAATTTTTTTTTACTTTGTTTATATAATCAAAAACATTTTTTATCTTTTCTAATTAATTTTGCGATATTAATCTATATCTACTTTAATATTTTTTTTGTAATTTTTTTTATAAAATATATAAAGTTGCCCCCACCACCTTTTTTTATGTTAAAATTGTTCTATTTATCTCGGTATGTGTATTTTATTACGATAGAAATTTGCAGTGGAAGGTTTGCGTACCCTTTGCTTGGCATATAAAGACATCCATCCATCTATGTTTAAAGCTTGGGAGGTTAAATACAACCGAACTAAGTATAATATTGATTTTGGTGCTTATTTTAATTTTTTTTAATAACTTCAATTATGATTCTTGATACTCTGTAAGTGCCAAAGCCCTAACCTGTATAGCGGCCTCAAAAAAGACGAGGCAGTAAGGAGGTGGTCTTTTAGCAGGTACTCCTAACCCTACATGCATGGGTGAATTTTTAATTAAATACGAACATCAGTGCGGACAATTTAATTTACCATATCAACATATCTTTTCTTGTGTTACGCACTGATCCATCTGTTCTTCTTGGATATTACTGGTCTATTGATGATCCCAATCCCAGTTTATTTAAAGGCTGGCTTTGGGATTAACAAATCACCACCCCATTATCAAATAAAAATGTATTTTGTCTTTGCACCTTCAAATTTTTTTGTATTATGGTATGATTTATTAGTTTGAATAACACTGGACAACAAAAAAAACAACATAAACACTAAGGGTTTTGTGGGGATTTTTTTTTGAGAAACCGCGGGGGGGGTTTTTTTTTTTTTCATTTTATTTTTTTTATCCCCCCCCAAAGATTAGAAAAATTTTTTTTAAAAATTTATTTTAATTTTTTTTTATTTTTTTGTTGTCATATTTTCCTTCTTAAAAAAAAAAAAATATAAAAAATCTATTTATTAATAATTTTAATTAATTTACTTTTAAATTATTTAGGATAAAAAAACGGAATTTAAAAAAAAAAAAATTAATTATAAAAAAAAAAAATAAAAAAAATTATAATAAAAAAAAAAATTAAATTAATAATGGATTTTTTTATTATATAAATTTTTTTCTATTTTTTGTTATATAATATTTTATATAAAAAAAAAAAAAAATATAAAAAAAATATAATTTTTTTTATTAAAAAAAAAAAAATAAAAAAATGTATAAATTAAAAATTTTTTTTTTTTTTTGTGTGGAACAAAAAAAAAAATAAAAATAATATTTATTATAATTATAGTGTCTTTTTTTTTTTTTTTTAATTATTTGTATGAACAAGTAATCAGATTAAAGCTCCCATTGGGTTTTTAATACCGCCTACCATTTTTCCTGGCTAATTTTTTGCCTTATAAATATAAATAATTTATTTTAAAATGTGTAAAAAAATGAAATAAAAAAATGAATTTATTTTATTTATATATAAAATTACTAGAATTATAATTTTAAACTAAGATTATTTAAACACAACTACATCATGCCAAGAAGTCTAGAGCTGAACATTGTTTATTACCAAAATTTTTATGTTGGAATTGCTTGATATACAAAAATTTAATTAATTATTTCGGACAGACATTTTAATTTAGAAATTAATAATAGAAAAATAAATAATCGAATTTACTTATGAAGAGGTCACCTTTAAAAAATTTTATAAAATTTTTGACTTTCGTAGGGGCAAGCTATCCCCATCTATTGGGATAACGGGACATGTGAAATTTTGTTCATTGCCGTTCCATAAACTTTCCCGAACCATCATAATTTTTTTTGCAAATTTTATTGTTTAAATTATTAAACAAACCGAATGAAATGTTTTTGAAGAATAAAAAAATTATAGCTACATATAAAATGCAGTAAATAAACGACTTTTGAAAATATATATTTTTTTGACATTCATTGTTAGCGCTTGCCTCAAAGACCGAGAAGCCAAACTCGACGAACTCTATGAAGAATTGGAACAAAATCTACACTTGCTAGGTGCTACGGCTATAGAAGACAAATTACAGGACGGAGTCCCGGAGACTATCGCAAATTTACTACGAGCTGGTATACGTATATGGGTACTCACGGGTGATAAGCAAGGTTTTCAACCTGATTTTAATGGGTTCTTGATCACGAGGCAGAGATACAATATTCTTTACTAACTTATTGTCAACATGAATGAATTTCTTGCATTTTAGGCCTTACACTTTATGTTTAAAAATCAAAAAATGACCAAATTATCTGAGTTTGCGACCTCAAGACTACTCAACAAGAATAACCCAAACATTTGGCGAGCCGTGTTAAGGCGACTTACATGTGGTATTTACAAATTATTTGTCGAAATCCAAATAATAATCCCTAAAACTATATAAAATTCATTACATTGTTTGACTAGAAAAATGTTTCCATAACACAGGTCCTATCAATGTCAGGAAAAAGGTTTAGAACTAAAATGCTTGTACACTCCTTATGGCCTTATCTCATATATATTTTCCTTATTTCATAGTTTCTTCCGCCTTTGGCTCCTTAGATCCGGCCATATCGAATGGCCATTTTATACAAATTGGCAAATTGCGACCTTGAGAATACCTTAAAGAAAAAAAATATCATGTCAAAATTCCTTGTATCTTATATTATTTTCTCAAATAACATCAATTGAAATTTTTAACTTTTTTAAGCTCTATTAACATTTATATAATAGGATATGTTTTGCACTCCAACCTAACTATGACCCTTTAATAATACTATTATAAGAAATTAAAATTTAACGATTTAACTGATAATACAATAATATTTTTTAATATTTTTTTGTTCTTGTTTTTTTTGTTTTATTGACATTTATTTTTTAAAAAATTGCAATGATTACACAGGTCGACAAAAAATAGCGACCAATTTTTAAACATATATATTTTGAAAGAGTTTTTTGAGCACATTCCAAATATCTTTTCCGTGTTTTTTGATTAGGTATAATTTTTTAGCTAGATGGCTATAAAAGTACCAAAAACCTCAATATGTCCTATATTTATAGGCACTTTTCGTGCCTTTAAAATAAAAATAAATAATAGAAAAATATATTTTACTATTGAAAAACTCTTATATTGTTATATAACTTTTTTAGAATTTACTTATCTCATTTACTTTTTTAAATATTTGATTTTAAAAAACTCAAAATTTCCAAAAAAATACGCGTCTGAAAGTCTGTGCTTCAAAATTTTATATATTAAAAAAGGGGCTACTAAACTCTTAAAGATTGTAGTGCGTGCTGCTACTAATACTGGCAATATATGCCGGCCCTTCACTTACGTACATATCTTGATGTTGTTCTGTGCTTCAAAATATTATTTGTTAAAAAAGGGTTACTAATGTGGCTTAGTACGCGCTGCTACTAATACTGGCATTATATGCCAATCCTTCACACTTACATATCTTGCTTGATGTAGTGTAGTGTATTTAGTAGCCCCTTTTTTAATATATAAAATTTTGAAGCACAGACTTTCAGACGCGTATTTTTGGAAATTTTGAGTTTTTTAAAATCTAAATGAAATAGGTAAATTCTTAAAAAGTTATATAACAATATAAGAGTTTTTCAATAGTAAAATATATTTTTCTATTATTTATTTTTATTTTAAAGGCACGAAAAGTGCCTATAAATATAGGACATATTGAGGTTTTTGGTACTTTTAAACCCACCTGGGTAAAAAATTACACCTATTCAAAAAAAACGGAAAAGATATTCGGAATGTACTCAAAAAACACTATCAAAATATATATGTTTATAATTGGTCGCCGACATAAAGTTGTTATTTGTCGACCAGTGTTATTGCTAATTTAAGTTTTTTTTAAAAAAAAAGGTAAACGGAGTTGAGAATATCAAAGATTGCAGGTTGATCTCTGTAGTTGACTCATATCTCTTATAAATTTGACTTGTGTAATCTATATAATCATATATAGCTTAATATAATTCAATATTTATATTATTAGAAACGGCCATAAACGTAGGTTACTCCTGCCAACTCCTTAACGACGATGTTGAAGAGATTTACGTGATTGATGGGCAAGAATTTTCCGAGGTTCAGCGGGAGCTTGAATGCGTCCGTAAAACGGCTTTCAGTTATCCCGGTTCGCCTATTATGGATCCACGTATGAATAACAATGAGATGAGTGCGAATGTCATGATATCCAACCCACCTACGCAGATTGATATGCGCGAAGTTGGTATGAGAATGAAGCTTTGTTTTTTTTGCGTACCAAAAAAAAATAAATTGACCCTAAAAATTTTTTTTTAAATAAATAATTTTTTTATCACTGTAAAGATGTTTGCATCCCCAAATTTGCCGCAAAACGTTTTATATAGTTTGAAATTTAACAAGGATTTTTTTAGCTTAGATTTAAAATAAATGTTTCATAATTATTTTAAATTTGTAATAGAATATAACATTGGTTTAATTGTTAGAAAAGTAAAATTGCAATGCTTTATTGATTTTTAAATCTTTTTTTTGTGTTTTTTCGATATAAATTACGGGCTCAAGTAAATAATTAAAACAAGTATATTTCACAGTAGTACATTTAGTGGTATCGATTGATTCTAATAACTTATAAATTTTATAGAAAAATAAAAGAAAAAAAAATTTAATAATCTGAATTAAGTTTTATTATATTGCGTCTTGTTCAAAGGTTCTCCACTCTCCTCCAGCTCCACCGAATACACGGGCAAACGTCAGAGCTGGATCTCTCGACTTTTTTGCCGGAGTTGTGGAAACTCCGCGAACCAAAAGTATATATCTTCTCACGGTGGTTCATCATACCAAAAACACATACCTATTGATGCTCAATGGGAGGAATGGAATGATAGGTTTTTGATATTATGTTATAACACAGGTCAACAATTTTTGAGAGTTACTAGTTAACTACAGAGAAACGTGCCATCTTACAATATATCAAATCCGTTAACCATTTTTCTTAATCAAACTTAGTTAGTCAGTTATAAACATTGAAAATTTTAGAAAAAAAGGCCGAAAAACAAAAAAAGATTAAAAAACAAAATAAATTGAAACTTTATTTTTGCATATTTACAATAGTTAAACTGTTAAATTCAAACTTCAAATAATATTTTCCTTAAAAACCGATAATATATCTTTTTGTATTTTAGTTTGGACGCGAAATATTTTGTTATATCTAAATGCCGATGTATGAAATTGATATATTAATAAAATTTACTTTTTATTATTTGTCAATGGATTTTTATATGCAAAAAAAGATTTTTGAATTTTTTCTTTTTAGGGTATATTTAAATCTGTGATTTTGGTCAAAAAAGGTCATTTTTCGTCATAGATGGATCGAAGGAGCCAAAGACGGAAGAAATTAAGTAAAGCGAAAAATATATATGAGATTAGGCCATCATGGGGATGCATTCTTTTATGCTTTTATAAAATTCACGCTTCTGAAATTGATATTTGTTGACCTGTGTAATAATAGTCAAATGTATGTTGTAATTTAATGTTGCCTTAAAATTTTTTTATTTTACTACCTTTAACTTATAATACAGGTCAACAAATTCTTGGAATATATATTTTTAGAGGACAACCCATTTTTTTAGGGATTATTCAAACCGTATACCGTTTTTTCTAATCACATATGTAAAATATAAAAAAATACATTGAAAAATGATTATTTAATTATAAATACAAAACAGCTAAAATGTTAAACAAATTATACTCAAGATTACAAAACCCTTTCAATTTAGGTATGATTGCCAAATATTTTAACCTAAATGTTGATGCAAGAGTTTGATATATAAAAATATTTTTTAAGAAAAAGGCACTTCCTTTGATTAGATTGTGAAACTGTCTATTTAACCAAATATGGTCTTTTTTTTGATTGTAATTAATCGTCCGGGCTTGGTTGCAAAATACTGAAATAATATTTGATATAAAGCCTATCTTGTAGATAATGCTCTTCTCTCACAACATTAACTGCATTTTGTTGACCTGCCGTTATGTATGATTATCAAAATATTTTTCAATAAGTGTCTTACACAGAGTGGGAAAGCCCTTTGGCAAACTCTTTTTTTTTTTTTTAAAATTTAAAAAAAAAAAAGGGTTTTTGCCAATAAAAAAAATATTTAAAATTTAAAATTTTTATTTTTTTAATTAAAAATTTTTTTTTAAAAAAAATTTAAAAAAAAAAAAAAAAAAAAAAAACATCTATTATGTATTTTAAAATTAAACCACTACATGTATTAGCTTTAATTTATTTATCATATTAAAATTACTCATTTATTATCGATTGCCTTATATTCCTGTAGAATTCGGCGTAATTTTTATTGGCTCATCGCGCCTCCTTCCTACAATTACAACTATAACGCCATCGATACCACGGCCATTACCAACCGAAATAGCAATCACAATAACATTATCAATCCTGGAAATAATCCTCGGGCCACTCCGGTACCCAGTAATTCTACTTTAGCTACTGCTGCAAACGGACCTCGAAATTTCGCTACCAATGCCAATAATAATAATAATAATAATTATGCCCCAAATCTAAATAATGACCGTAACCAAGCTATAACATCAACTCGGAGTATCCCACTCAATTTGGGCGCCCTTAACTCAAATAACAATAACTCTAACGTGATAGTTTCGTCAACTAACCCTGCTACCAAATCTGGACCTCCTGCCGGCTCTCCTTCTATCCTTAATGTTTTAGGCCTAGGGACTAGCTCAACCGCTGGGGGTGGTTCCTACAGAACGGTAACCCTAAAGCATTACCAGGGCAAGGGTCTTCAGCAGCCCGAAATTGAGAATATGAGAATTGATGTGCGCGTGACGCCTCCACATACCACCAATAATTCGCTCAATTACAAAGCATTTAACATAAATAACAACAACAATAATAATTCCACCGATAACATAAATAATTCCAAAAATAATAAACCGAATATAAATAACGGTATGCCTTTAGATAACTTAGACTCAAACATTCCCCTTAGCGCATCAGCTGGCCGTAGCTTGACTGTCCCGTCACCATCGCCCCTTTTGAGCACCATGACAACCACTTCAACGGGTGACAACGCCTCCTTGCTTACCCTGACACCGCCCGTCGGTTTAGGCCTAGTTGGTCGAAAATCGCCGAGTCCGTATGAAACAAAACTTCGTTACCCAAGCAAACAAAGCGGGTTTTCGACCCCATCTACGCCAACCACGGGTCTTACACCTACCCAAAAACCTAAAATGGCCACTTCGAATCAACATAGAGGCGCTGGCTTAACTAATGGTCGAGGCGACCAAACGTATAATTTTTTTGTTTAATTATATAATTTTTTTGTATAGGAAGGGGGTGTTTGATCATATAAAATAAGGATTTTTTGGATACCGCTTACATTAAAGTTGAGGAGCATATTATAAAAACTCATGAACCAATTATACTTGTCTTATTTCCTATTTCAGGGTATGTCTTAAATCATTCTATATTTTATTAAACGACTAGTAAATTGATTAAGTTAATTTATTTTTTAATAGAACCTTGCATTTTATTATTTTTACACTATTGTCTAATTTTTAAAAGATGTACAAGTGATTTCAACTTTAATTATTGTACATCATTTTATTGTTAAACCAAAACATTACCAAGTATTATTTTGACCTTCTAGGAATAATCGAAACAAGGCAGCCACGACATCCAGAACCAAAAAAGGTCACCATTTGTCACCGAAAGCCAAAGGTCACCAAAATAACAAAACTGTGATTGCCTCATCACAAAAATCTAACATCGAACCGTCAACATCATCTTCTCTTCACCTCTCCTCCTCCCCTACCCTTTCGAATTCGGCTTCTTCCAACCCCAATTCATCTCCCGCTACTGTACATCGACCCATCAGTTTTATTTCTACGGCAAACGAAAGTTCTCTGACCAATTCCCCCACTCACCCGAACCCCGGAACGGCCCACACTCTCAAAATGATCGAGGTTTTCACGTTTGACCGGGATCCGGCTAGCGGTAAGCTACAAATGATAGAAAGTTTTGAACCGCGGTATGAACCTGCTCAGCATCCACCCGGGGGTATTTGATTTTTATATTTTTTAGGGATTTGGCTATTAGATTATGCTGTTTATTTGGACTGCTGCCCATTATTATGTAAATATTTATTTAAGCAAAAAAATTAATCGGACCATCTATTCTAGTTTGCACAATTTATAAGGTATTATGATGCCCTCCTATTACAACTTGACAAAAGAAATGGGGAAACATAATTAAAGCTTTTACTTGTTGACAATTTTAAGCAACGTGATGCCGATTTTTTTTAAAGCTATCATTCCCTACTTTTTTTATCGATATTCACCATTTCTTGTACAATATATAGATTCGCAATCCTCGGACCTAACCACCCCCATGGAATCTCCGCCTCCCACGGCAACCAAAGTGAGGGTAATACCTGTCGATCAAATTTTAGCTGGTCTACCTTCGGGACCAGCTCCGCTGGCTCAACCGACAACGACTGCCACTCTAACTAGCACAGATCAGGGGAGTAGCGGTAATAGCACGAACGATAACACTATAGCACCTAACTTGGATTTTGATTCGAACCACGAGGTGGATGAAATGGAAGAAGAGGAGGAAGAGGAAGATTTAAATCTCGGACTTCCACCTGGTGCTAACGTCAACCAAAATGACAGAGGACCTTCTCCTGGTGACGATCAACGGGGAGTCGCTAACGTTGCTGCTCCATCCCCCAATAACATGATGTACGATAAGCCATCAATCTTTGCCCTCGTAATAAGCGGACATAGCTTGGTAATTTGAGCTTTTGTGGGAGAGAATTCGATTTAGGGTTATATAGGTCTTTTCGCCCATATGAATATGCATGCTATTTCTAAATGCTCGATTGTGTGAGTCCGCTCTTAATTCACGTTATACAACTCTGGACTTGATTTTTTACGACGATTAGGGTAAACCAATCTTTAGTTACCCAACAAGCAGGTCTTCTAAGTGTTTTTTGAACGATATTTATCCTAAAAGGACTATTAGAAAAATTTTCAGGGGGTCAAAACAGGCAACACTTTGGAAGTCGTTACTTTTTCGTGGTAAAATTAAATAACATTAATACCAATTTTTCACTAATATAACACAGGTCAAATAAAATCAATGACAGGAAAATGATTTTTATGTAATTAAAAAAATACAATGGCCCTATCTCATGAATGTTTACCGTTTTTCTTAGTTTCTTCCGACTTCGGCTCCTTGCAGCAGCATATATCGTAAAAATGGCCTTTTCAACAAATTTTGTGACCTTGAGAATACCGTAAAAAAATTTAAGAATCTTTTTTTAAGTTATGTAACTTATGTTTACCACCTCATAATAAGAAAAAAAATTATTTAAATTAAGCTTTCCCATTATCTTTTAAATAAAATAGAACATTTTGCGTCCAAACTTAAATAAGACACGATAAATTGTCGGTTTTTTATAAAAATAATATATGAAGAATTCTTGTGAATATGCAAAAATTTACTTTATTTTTGTTTTAGAATCTTTTTTGTTTTAAAATCTTTTTTGTTTTGACATTATTTCATTTTTTTAGCGATTAATTAAGTTTGTCAAAAAACGGTAAATTGATTTGGAAATCTCTAAAATGGCAGGTTTGATCTCTGTAATTAGCTTATAATTTTGAAAAATTATGACTTGTATTATATTCATATTGCTATTAGGTTCACGCCTTAGACCCTAGACTAGAATCAGAATTCATTGAGCTTGGCAGTGCGGCCATGGCAGTCATTTGTTGTCGTGTCACGCCTCTTCAGAAGGCTAACGTGGTTGATGTCGTGCGCCGACACCGCGGAGCGACTACTCTCGCTATTGGGGATGGCGCTAACGACGTTAGTATGATACGCAAAGCTAACATAGGTTTATTCTTTATACGGATTTTTGGCGCTTCAAATAATATGCAATTTGAAAAAACCAAATAAGAATAAAAAAATTCCTTTTAGTCAAGATTAACCTAAATAGGAGATAATTTTATTAAGCTCTTAGTTAAAATGATTTGATTTTACGATCATCAGATGGTGGTTATATGCATTACGATATAAAACGTTAAAAAAAATTTTTAATCGAAAATCAATGCAGAATTGCTTAAGGGAAAAAACGCTTTCCAATTTATTTTATTATAAGCTTTTTTCCAAATGTTTTTTTTAAATTATTTTTTTTGTGCTTTATTTTCTTCCGCCATATTTTATAAGTCTTTAGTCGAATGTGTTATAATCATATTCTGTAATGTCTAAAACCTTTGACCGTTTCTCCGATTTTTGAATTTAGGCAAATGGGCAATATATACAAATTTCAGAAATTACTGTACTGACATTAAATTTATGCCCTTTTAAGCTTTTACTAAATTTTTAATCTAAATTAAATGCTAACTTTTGCCATTTATTTTCTTTTAATATTTATATTAGATTTGATATCATATATCATGTAGGTATAGGCATTAGTGGTCTCGAAGGAAGGCAGGCTGTTTTGGCGTCTGATTTTGCAATAGCTCAATTCAAATTTCTCGAAAGATTAATTCTAGTCCATGGTAGGTGGTCTTACTACCGAATGACGAAATTTTTGCGTTACTTCTTTTACAAAAACTTTGCCTTCACACTATGTAGCTTTTGGTATGGGTTCTTTTGCGGATTTTCTGCTCAAGTTAGTATAATAACTAATCATCTCGTTTTATTAGAGTATTTATCGTAGGCCACGTTCATAAAAACTATAATATTTCATTAACATTTATTTTTAAATGTCTTTTTTTTACAAATTTACAAAAAATTGCCAAATTTGATTGTTAACTCAGGAAATAATTTTTCTGAGATATAAAAAAGTTTGACAAAAAATAAAATCTCTAAAATTATCGAAAATATAAGCATACTTAACGTTTCCATGGCTCAATTTTTTATTATCCCATCCTGATTTTGATATTAATGTTGTTTTTGTTTTTTTTACAAAATTTTGGCACTGATTTTTTTCGTTGTTATATTTTTTTTTAATTTATTTTTTAAATTAGAGTTTTTATTTTATACGATTGTATAGTCTCTCTTTGACCCTTGGTTCATATCGTTTTATAACCTCTTCTACACTTCTCTGCCCGTTCTTGCACTGGCTTTTTTTGAACAGGTCACTATTTAATTTTATATTTAAATATTATATTATTTTAATGTTCTATTTAGGAATTAAATAATTTGTTGACATGAAATTTGTAACTTTTTTTGTTTTTATATGGCGCACAACAAATAGAAAATATGTAAAAAAATAGAGATAGGAAATATTAAAATTTCGGTTTGACTTATAAAGGTTACCTAAATGGAACAGGTGCTTTTTTCTTTGACCTCAAGGGAGTAGTTTTATAAATTTTTTTTATATAAACCTGCAATATAAGTATAATAATTCCTCTTAATAAAATTTAAATGTTTACGAAATAAGTTATAATTGTCTTTTTGAAGTTTTCTCTTGATCGTTTAGGACGTTGATGAAGAGATGTGCATCCGATATCCCCAACTTTATCGTGCGAGCCTAGGGAACAAGCTTTTCAATAAAAAGATATTTGCTCAAAGCATACTTCATGGCATTATAACTTCTTTTATCCTATTTCTCATACCGTAATTAATATTTTTTTCATAAAAATCTTGTTTTTCTTTTGTCGAAATGCTATATGTACTGGGATTTTTAATTAATTTTGTCGCAGCGGTTTTTATTTTATTATAGGCTTACAAAAACATGTGATTACATAGATTTATCTTACCTTGTGTAGTATTTTTCATTCTTTTTTTTCATTAGACTATTTAGTTTAAATACGTAAAGTTATTTTTGCGATTGCCAGAATTGTGATTAATAAGTCTATTTTTTTATAAATTAATTACTTGGGATTTTGAGATTTGAAATAAAACATCATTTTAATCTATTTAGAATTTGTAATAATTAAAATTAAAGATTTGAAATTTTACATTTTAACTAAATTGGGTTGGGCCTCAAACTAAGCATAAAATGTTTTATTCTTAAAGCTTAAATTTGATTTATAAGTATTGTTTCGCAAGCTCGCCTGCACACATCTGAATAGGTCTTAAACATGAAAAAAGGGACACATTATCGTCCCACCCACAATACTCAGAAACTATGTTTGAAAAGTTTTTAGATAAATTAAAACTTGAACTTTTAGATAAAAATAAAATTTTTTGTGTTATTGAAATTAAATCTCATTAAGGAAATTTTTTTTGAGAATATTAATTAATTTTGATAGTCTCGATGGGTCAAAAGTGTCATTTCATTTAAGACATTTTTTTTAAAAAAAAATTTGCGTAGGGAAAAAATTTTTTTTGATAGCGGACCGAGGAAAATAGGGATGGTAAGTCATAGTAGGATTATATATTTTGCTTCTTTAAAGTCTCATTTGAGGACCTTCGTTTAAATTTGTAGATCAGTGTATTAAGGGAAAAACAAATAAATATTTTTCCTCGTTGTATCTAGCATTGTATTTTTTAACAATTTTACGTATTTAAAAAATGAAACAAATTTTTTTTTATTGCTTTCCTTCAATTTCACTGGACGACAAAATTTGGACGACCCTAAGCATCATTTAAACTTTGGCTTTTGGTCAAGTTTTTGGCGCTGATCACGAATATGAAATCAGAATCTTAGCCAATGCCTCCGATTTTTAGTTATTCGGTGTCAAAGTTGAGATTTTTCAATTTTTGGGGTATTTTGGGCTTCTATATCATAAAACCTAAGGGTAGTAACAAAAGTTTAAAAATATATTTAGATAACGAAAACATTCATTATTAACTTAAGGCGTTTAAATTTTTTTGTAATATATATGTTTTCTTTATTTTTTTTTTTTAAAAATTAGTGGTTTTCGTCATAAAATCCGTTTTTTGATCCTAAATGTTAATAATTTTAAGTAACAACCTTTTTTAGATATCTTTTTTGTAAGGAATCTGAATATGCTAATAGATATTTTGGGAAATTAATAGTTAAAAAAGTTTTTTTGAATTTTTTTCTTAACTTTGGACGCGGTTTAATAAAATTGGAGGCATTGGAAAAAAAACTAAACCCGGGATTGTTATGTCAATAAAATTCTCTATAAAACCCTCGAAAAATCGTTTATTTTGTTTTTTTTGTTGTCCAGTGTTTTAATTGATTCTTAACTGATTTATAAATTTTCACATATTAATTTGTAATACAAACTATAGGTATTTCGCTTTTGAAGACGGTATGTCTAGTCAGGGCAAAGAAACGGGACTGTTTGTGTACGGTATTGTCGTGTCAACTTGCCTCATCTTTACTGTTAGCTTACAAGTAAGGCATTATTTACATTTTTATACATATATATTTATGTTGATGTTTTTTAATTATTGCTCTTAAACATATTTTACATCTTTTTTGAACTAAAACGCTGATAAGCGGCGAGCCAAGTATTTCAAACGTTTAAAATGTCATCTAACAGCCCCCAGGGATATATCAATTTTCTTTGCCCGTTCCTAATTACCAAAAATATAAACAATCCTTTAATCTTAAAAAGGCTGGCCTAGACACAACGTATTGGACCGGTTTCAACCATTTCGTCATCTGGGGTAGCATAATCTTCTACCTCGCTATGCACTTTCTCATGTATTCACCGATCTTTAATCGAACCTACGTGGGTGTCATGCTGGCCGCCACGGGTCAACCCAAATTTTGGTTCACAATTCTTCTCACAGTGGCAGTGCTGTAAGTGTTAAAGATTTTTTATTTAAATAAGAAATTTTATTGGGAAGTTTATCTATTTTTTATTGTTTTTTAAAAGGACTTATATTAAAGGGCGCGTTCAGACTTCAATCATTTTTTTTTAATTTTACTTTTTAAAATTATTACTTAAAGTGCTTTTAAAGATTGTATTTTTTATTAAAATGAGTTCCTTAAAAATATTAACTTTTTACAATTATTTGTAAAACTGAATGAAGTCTGAACGCGTCGTAAAGAAAATTATGTAATTATCACCTTATTCACTAATAAATTTGTTTTATTATTTACGGACCTGTACTCTTTATTTTCAATAAATCATTACAAATAAAAACGATATAAAAATAAATAACTATTGCAGCAACAAGGGTTAACAATTGTGACATAGAAAAATCAATTGAACCTCTTTCTCATACATTTCATAATGAGTAGAGGTTCATTATTTTGTACGCAATATGTCATTAGTTATTACTCTCAAAATAGATATATTATTGTATTTCAGCTAGCATAATTATGTAAATCTTTGACATATACTATTTCTCGTTCCTAAGGATACTTCCCGTCCTGGCTCTTCGCTCCTTCTTTTGTGATACACGGCCTAACCTTGCCGATCGCATTAGGTATGCCCAACGCATTTACAACGCCAAACGCCGTCAGAAAGCCAAAATGGCCGAAAAGGAACAGCAAAAAGCTGCGAAATGTACGGCCGGAGGCAAATTTCAAGTTTCAGCTATACAAACCATATCAAAATTTCCATTCCTCCCATTCCCTCCGCCTAATTATTACGACTTTTTAAGCTTGTCCCAAAGGTATATTACATAAAACATAGTGCTAAATTTGTAATGGAATTTTTGTGTTTATTGTGCACAATCAATCAGCTAAAATCTTTTTAAACAAAACCTAACTTACAAGGTTTTTTTTTCGCTACTAATCTACAAAATGTTTTTAATTTTTTTTTGGAGAACGAAAGATTATATATTCTATAATTCCAAATTGTTTAATCCACTTTAATACTTAATTTTTTTGTAAATGAGCCTTAATTATTATTGCAATTACCAAAAAAAATAATGTTGTTTATAAGCACTCCCACTTTTCAAGAATAATTTTTAACAAAATTAAAAAATATTTTTTATTTTTTTTGTTATATATCTTTTCAGACCACGAGGAAGTATTGGCCGTCCGTTAAGTGGCTCTAAACGGGCCTCGCTCCGAACCGGTTATGCATTTGCTCATCAACAGGGCTTCGGCGATCTCATTATTAAAGTTATAACATTGGAAACATTGTTTTTTATAATCTTATTGCTTTATGTTACTTAATTCATTAGCATTTTTATATAAATTTAAGAGGTTTTACTATATTTAGAAAGCATTAATTTTTAATTAGTTCATGTAATTTAGAATGTTTAGGTCTAATAAATACAAAGCTTTAATTCCCTATATTTTGTTTTTTCTTGCATTTTGTATTTCATGCCTATATCTTTTATCTATTATTAAAGGAGTAGTTTTAATACTTTAAAAAGTTGCCATAATTTTTTTTCTAATTTTTTTCAATTATTCCCACAGGGTACTTCTTTTCGGCCACTTCGAGGTTCGTTTTCCGATGCCTTGGAGGAGAATCCTAATTCTAGGACCCCGCCGGACGATAATTTAAAAACATCCAAATCACATCCTTCTACCGCCCCGTATATTTAATATTTTATCGTAATAATAATGTGTTAACACATTAAAAAATATATATTTTATTTGTTAAAGGTAAAGTTTTAATTTAATACATAAAATAATTGTTTTTTATGTTTAAATCACGAATTTGTGATCAATATTTTTTATTATGTCAAATAATCAATACAAATTGTCATTAATGTTTGGAAATTAAAACACTATAGGAACTTCATTGATTTTTTTTAAACTTTATCAAAGTTTTTATTTTTTTTTAAAAATTGTATGTACAAAATGTATACAATTCGTTGATTTAAATTTACACAATTATTATAAATTTTAAAATATTTAGAAAATCGCCTAAGTCACGCTCTTATGATTATACATCTGCCGCTAACAATAATAAGAATGGCTCGGATCAAATTTCAAATGCTCCAAAATCGGCCCCACCCTATAATATGAACAATAATAATAATAATTCTAACATAGCTAAGAAAGATCTCTTTACTTTCTTACCCTTAGGCAGCAATAACAATAATAATAGGCCTTCCACGTCTGGCCTTATCGTAGCTAAGGTTGCTCATAAGGAATTTTCATCTAAACCCAAAACGACAGCCATTTCTCCTACACCATTAAGCAGGCATAAAGGTTTTCCTAATCATTTGTTTCTTTATAATTATTTTTTTATTTTGTTATGTTGTTGTTAGCCCCAGTTCTTTGGACGTGAGAAGTTGGATGTAAAGTTGAGCTTGATTGCTTCAAGGGCTGGATTGAGCCAAAGATTTTATTTTATTATTTCTCTATAAAGCGCCTTTAATTATAAAATTAAAAAAATATATTTTATCTCTCAACAACATGACAGCATATACTGATCCGAAAACTTTACTTATTTTACAAGATTGAAATAAGTACTAGGCAAAATTATTGTTAATTACTTTGTCATTCAATGTCCAATAGAATCTTCTAAATATCGCTGTTCTGTACAGTTTTCATGTACAAGAATCATTGTTTTAGCTAATTTGTAAACTTTGGAAATTAGACATATATGTCAATTGTATTTTTAATTAACTATCTAGATGTTTATTTTTCGAAATCTAAATAAATTTAGTAATTCTAATACTCCTTTGCGCGAAATAGGGTCTTTCGATATAACACCCACAAAGCAATTACCAGAGGGAGAAAATCGGCTGCAAAAAACATCACACGGTATTTTCAAATTCGGCTCGCCTAGTTTACCTTCAAAGCCCAAAATTAGTCGATCATCGCATAGTAAACAGCATTCACCGACAGACGAAAGTCAACAAGACATGGATGTAGATAGCGGCGAAACTTCCTCTTCACAAGCGACTATTCCCGATAATAGTATACCTGGCATACGGGTTGGCATTCATTTCATCCTCACCCTTGACAACAAAATTAAACTCATTTTGATTTTTGCCCATAAAATAATGGCCTAATCACAATTTTATTTTTAAATCTTGCCCGGATCTCACCTATGTTAGAATTTGTCGAACTCTTTATAAATAAAATTTTTTTGGCTGGCCTGAATACTCTCTTAGTTATTTTTTTGAAGTCGGCTAGGTCAGTGGCAAACCTTCCTGTCTTACACGCAGGAGTTGCGAGTTCTAATCCGTGCACAGGAGGCATTTTACTTCGGAAAAATAGTATACATGTGTAACCACTTTGTCTGCTAAGTGGTCTGCTTAGGCAGTCCTTAAACGATATGCCTTAAGTAAGAGCCTAAGCTAAAAACCTAGGTCGCCGGCGTGCAAGCAAATCTAACTATTTAACCCTTGGACAATAATGATTGCTTGCCTCCGGTTTAAAGAGTCAAAGCCCTAACGGGTATGGCGCCCCCTAAATGGAGATAGGTATGAGCGAAACGTCAAAACCAATCGTTTATGTTTTTATTTCTTAAAAGTTGAGCCTATGAGTTGATTATTTCGTTTATGACAATTTTCAATTTTACATTTTTTCTTCAATTAATTTTTAGCATCATACATTCATTAATTTTTAGTTTTTGAATTATTGTGTTGATTTGGCTATTTAATGTATATAGGGCATAAAAACTAAAGTGAAAATGGTAATCTTGCACTGACCGATTTACATTAATTATCTTAGAAATTGTGGACTTGATTAATTCATTTACAAATTATTATACGTTCTCTATTTTTTAGTGTGGATGGATACATTTTTTATTAGAATCCAGTTTTTATGGTAAAAAAGCTATAAGTTAATAAATTTACAATAAATTAGCATATATCATAAAGTTATTACATTATTCAATATATTTGAATCATTTTTATGATGCCGTTTTATGATTAAAAAAACAGATGATCAGTAAAAATATTAAAATAATACCGGATAGTCATTTTCTTTATTATGTTGGTTAAAAAATATATGTATATAAAAAAATATTAACATTTCAGGTAATCAATTACAGACCTCTCACAGGTGGAAGTAATAATAATACACTAACGGCAGCGGATGTAACACCCGCTACACAAGTTACCCTTACCACTTTGAGGTCGGGTCAACCTACGACGAGTAAAGCTTCCACGTCAGGTGGGCGAAATAAAGCAAAGGCTAAAACATCCACCACATCTGCTCACATGGTCACAGAACTTTGACGAATAGAGACGACTTTTTTACCTTTAACATCAATGGGTGCCATACATTTTTGCAATATTTAAGGTTTCTTGACATTATGTGGAATTAAGTAATACTGAGTAAAAACCCTTCAAATCAAACTTTCTTTGGCTAGTCAATTTTGAATTCAGTCACAGCTATACTAGTTTTAATTATTTTTTATATATTAAACAAATTAATCTCATTTAGAAACATTCAAACTTGAAGCTTTTAATTTTATCTCAAAACATTTTTCCCCTTTATAATCTCAAAATATAGTTTTACGAAAAAACCACATGCCATGTTTTTTTTGGATAATAATTCCCCCATATTAACTTCATTAACATTTTATGTTATTACTTTGACTCTATTTTCCTTGTTTATTATTAATGAAATTAACATTTTTATGTATTTTATATATCCTATACATTATTTCACTACATTTATTTAATTATAAATTATTATTTTTTTTTTGCAATTTGTGTTATTATAGGGAATTTATAGATATTTATTTGAACTATCGTTATTATTATTATATTTTTATATGTAAATATAATTTATAAATTGTTTTTGCTTTAATTTCACAAGTTTTAGAATGGTAGATAAAGCAGAATACCTCATTTTTTTGTTTTTAACAAAACACGCATATTTTTCAGTTTTTAAACATTATCGGCTAAAAATAGGGGTTTTCTAAAAATATCAAAAAGTTTTAAAAAAAATATGATTGTTAACAATTTATTTATTGTTTTTAACTTTTTTATTAAGGAATATCATTTTGATTGTAAAAGTAACGAAAAAATACAAAATAAAGTAAGTTGTAATAATTAAAATAGTTTAAATAGTTACCCTTTAAGCTGTATGCCTTTGTAAACCTCATAATTTTATTTTAATTATTGTTAAATTTTTCGGCAGTGTATGTTTTTACTAGATTTTAATTTTATTTTTTTTGTTTAGGGGGTGGAAATTCATCAAATAGAAAAGTTTTCCGAATATAATTAACATAAATTACCTAGTGTAGCAATAGATAAATTCTTAATATATATATCTAGGCTTGGTTAAAACCCACAGAGTTTTTTTTTCTTTTAAACGCAACCTAAATCAATTTTAAACTAGCTAGATATGAAGTTGCTTCTTTAGTTTGACAAAATGAAATTTTACAGCTAATTTATATAAAGTATAAAATGTTGTATATTTAAAAATACACAGGTTAGATGAATTATAAATAAAAAGGTGACATATTTAGTTTTTAGAACGTTCTTTTCTACATTTCAAAGCGGAAATAAATTATGCAATTTTACCAAAAAGGTTAAATAAATATAAATTTTAGAAAATGAAAATAGACGTATACATAAGGCAATAATAAAAATTTTAATTTATTTCTTAGAAAAATAAAATTTTAGAGCTTAAAAGATATTTAAATCATTAGTTTGGGGGTTCGATTTTTGAGATCTTTTAAAATAAAATATAAAAAAATGGTATAATAAGCATTATAACATTTAAAGTATTTCGACCTCTAAATTTAGCACAAAAATATTGAGTTAAAAAACAAAATTTAAAAAAATATATTAGAAGTAATAAATTATAGTAAGAATAAATAAATTTTAGAAAATACTGTAAATTATAACCTATTTAAGCATTTGCTCATTAATCAAACATGTTGTTCTCTGACTAAAATTTAAAAACCCTTTATAACAAAAAAAAATTTACTAATCAAAATTAAAAATATATTGGATGTGCATATTTAAGAACCCGATAAAGATAAGAGATTTTGAAGTTGTAGAGAGTGACCAATCAGCATATTCTGCAGCAATAAATATATAAAAATTACATAAAAAGAAATAAAAAAATATGTAATTTAAATATTAAGATATAAACAAAAATAATTTATATATCACATACTAAAGTATTATTTTTTGTATTGGTTCAAGCATAATCAAAATCATCAGCAGTTGATAAACTTGTATCTACAGATTTGCTGTAAATAGAACATAATTATTTTTTATATTATCAAATTATATAAGAATAAAAAAATAACAATCCACTATAAAACAAAAAAGAAACACACATAATCTTATAATTCATTTTATGAATGCCAAAAAAAATATATACCATTGTGAGCATTTGTGTGCACACAATAGGCAAAAACAAAAGTACAAAACAAATAAATTAAGTTTAATCAAAAATATGTAAACTACAAATAAAAAGAAAAAACCTGATAGCCCTACAAGTAAAAAAGAGTATTCTTTTGAGTTTGGGATTGTGGAAAAAGTAATTGAAAGACCAAATGACTCCATCTTCACCAAAAGGATCACTTGCCAAATCTGGATTGTAACTGTAGATCACACATTCTTTCAATATGATTTGCTCATCTATTGCACTCCAAACCTGAGATTTGAGATAGTTGTCATATTTCCGGCCCATCAAACCAAACAGATGCAAGTCAATAGTGTTTATTACAGCCTGAGTAAATAAATCAGAAAATCTTAATAAACTTACATATTTCATAAAAGGGTAAACACAAACAAAAACCTCTAATGTTGGTTCTCTACTAAATTCTTCACTGTGTGCATTACTAAAATCATAGTCTGGGTAAAAGGATGCATTGAGAGTAGAAATAAGAGAAAACAAAATTTTCCTACTGATAGCTGGACACAAACCAGCCTCATAATACTCTTCTTCACTCCTAAACCATAAAATATTTCCTAATTTACAAATCATTTTTTGGGCTAACAGAGAGTATGCTTTGTGGGGGTGCTAAAGCCTGCAAGTCGTTAGGGCCCATTCCATCAGAATTCATGTGTTTATACAACTTTTTATCATTACTTATCATTTTGCATGAAAAACTCTCAATTCTAAAAATCAAATAATTAATGTGACAACATAATTTTTATCTATTTTGCAGATTTACCTGCTAACAATATTACAATCTCCAATTTCACCAGATAAAGCAGAGCTAATAACATCGAGTTTTGGGTTATCAAGAAGTTTCATATGTGAAAATCCATAAATTAAATTGGATCAGTGTAGGCGCAAAACAAAAGAATAATGAATGAGAGAATAAACAGGCGTAAAGCATCAGGCTGAATAAAATTCTAATGCAACTAGTTAAAAATAAATCAAAGAAAAACTTAAATATAATTAAAATAGCTAGTGTAAAAAATTTTATTAAGGCAATATTTACAAATCTACCAAAAAAACTGGTTGCAATTTGGAAGAGGAAATTATTATATTTATTGACTTGGCCAAGATAAGTTATTATTTGTGGCAGCGTCTCCTACTCCCCAAATTTCGTGGAAGAGCTACCCCCCTCGGAAAAATCTCGGGGGTAACTATCCCCCCCTCCACTTAATTTTTTGTCTGATTATAAGCAGCCATAAATCAATTCAATTTTATTTATTATAATGAATTATTATAATGTTATAAATGTTTAAAATTATTGATAATTAAGTCATTATCTAATTGCAATAAAATGTCCTCTCCAAATTTTAAAAGAAAATTTTGTAAAAACATATTTCCCATTTTGTTACGAAAAGAAGTTTTAATTAATTTTATCCTGCTCATTGATCTCTCAGCGCCACAGCTGGAGATCGTTATTGCGAGCAAAATTTTATATTTTTTTAAGGCTTTCAAACTGTTGTAGGGGAGACCGGGGCGAAATGGTTGGTGGGGTGAAATAATTAATATATCTCTGCCAAAAATTATTCAATATTTATAAATTTTATATATGATGTAGATCTTTAAACAAGCTATCGATTCATTATATTTTTTACATATACATCCATTAAAAAAAATTTAGAAAATCTTAATTAAAGAAAAATGCTATTTCAAATTTATGTTTTAAGCAACAATAATTTTGCTTTATCTTTAATAAAATGTTACCTCAAAAATATTAATATAATTAAAAGATTTAAAAAACACTTCGTTGTATATAAAATACATTTTTAACTTAGAACTTAATATTATTTGAACATTATTGATTTTGCAAACACTACCCAATGCGGGACATCATTTCGCCCCACGCCGAAACCATTCATGCGTAATTATAAAAGAAAAAGTTTGAAGACAGATGAAGACATTCTCAAAGAAGCCCTTATAACCTCAAAAAAACAGTTTAAATCCATAATTAGATTAGAAAACTAGCATATGAATATGCTGTCATAATAAACAAAAGAACCCCTACCAGTTGGATTGAACAAAAATTAGCTGGACCTGATTGGTTAAGCAATTTAATAAAAAGAAACCCTATCATTTCTATAAGATTGAATGTACCAGTCTAGCCAGGATATCTGTTCAATATAGAAGCAGTCAATGGTTTTTACCAGAACCTAGATCTAATGGAAAAATATTATTTTGAACCTCACATGATATTCAATTTAGATGAAACTGTTTTCACCATCTAAAGTGGTTGCAAAGGGTGTTAAGCAAGTTTATTATACATTATATTACGAAAGAGGCAGCCTTGCTACCATGTGTATTGCCATAAATCCAGTTGGGCAATTAATTCTACCTTATTTCATTTTTCCTAGAAAAAGGTTTAAGGTGGAATTAACTAATGGTTCTAATGGGAGTGATGGTTGTGGCAATTCAACAAGATGGATAGAAGAGGAGTTTGTGGGGTATTTAAAACATTTTGTAAAATATGTTAAATGCTCAACTGAGGATCCAGTAAATTGAATTATTATATTTTAAATAAAGGCGCTTATAATTATGGATCAACATGTATCTCATATATCCATAAAAGCAGTGAACTTTTTTTAAGATAATGGGATTAAAGTGGTAACACTACCACCTCATTGTTCACAAAGACTTCAACCCCTTGATGTTGAGATTGTTGGGCCACTGGTAATTGATTATGATATAATTATTAATAAAATGATCTAAATCTATATTTATTTTTCAATATATAAGGTTTTTTTGAAATTAAAGCTGTAAATTTAATAAATTTTACACACCTTCATTTTGCCCCAGGGGTATTTCATTTTACCCCATGGGTATTTCATTTTACCCCGTATATGAGGCGAAATTAATACTAGTGGGTTTATACATTGTTCAATATCTTTTAACAGAATTATATTTTTTTGGTTAAACAATTTTTTTTATAAAATATAATGAATTATCTATAAAATGAGCCATTAATTTTTTCTTTTAGATTAAAAATGTGTCAGCAGCAACGATTTTGCAAAAATATGTTCATTTCGCCCCTGTCTTCCCTATGTTTTATTTAAAGCCCTATAAGGTAGTAAAAAATTGTCGTCTGAACTAAACAAGGTTTCATCATCATCCTCATCACTTTTTTCAACGTCGTCCTCCAGATAGTTACAGAAACTCTCTGGAGTATTTTTTGATTCTAGAATTTAAAAAAAATATTGACCATTTAAATATTGGGTAGAAATGATTCCATCTATTAAAGCTTGGCGGAAAAACTTAATAAACATTTTCATTTCTTCAGTAATCAAATAAGGATCAAGGTCGTAAAAAGCACATATCTCGTTTATATTTTCCACATTTACTTCATTGTATTTTTTTTGTGAAGCTGTGGTAAAATACGAGACTCCTTTATAAAATTATAAAGTATCGTCATTAAACTTTTTTGATATGATAAATGTTAAAAATATGCCAAAAAAGTACTTTTTGACAACTTTAGTAGCAAATAAAATGAAAACTAGATCAGGTAGGAAAAAACGGAAAGCACCATGATGTTTAAATAAAATGAAAACTAGATCAGATAGAAAAAAACGGAAAGCACCATGAGGTTTAAATAAAATGAAAACTAGATCAGATGGAAAAAAACGGAAAGCACCATAATGTTTAGCAGAAAAAACTGCGCTAGAAAAATGTTCAAAATTTTGGTCTAAAATATGAAGTCATTTTTTGTCGACCAGTGTTATATAGACGTGTAAAAAATTGAGAAGAAAATTATATTCTTGTTAAATAAATTACCCACTTTGACTGCTACCCTCCTTTTTAAATACCCCCATAACTATACCTACCCCCCTCGAATACCTACCCCCCTCGGCCGATTTTTTGAAACCGCTTGGTTCCTACCCCCCCCCCCCCCCCCCCCCCCCCCCCGGAATAGGAGACACTGATTTGTGGTAATCCAGGAGCCAAAAGAAGGTATTATTATCAACGTGCTCTACAAACAAAAAACAGGGATTATTATTATATTTAAGCATTGGTAAAAGAACGTGTTTATATACTTCGGCATGGGCATTAGTAAATAATTAGCTGTGGACTTTTATATTCAATTTAAACAATTTGTTAATTTCATTGCATTAAATATTAAATTTTTTCACAGTTTCTAGTGGCACCAGGTTAACGCAATGATTACTTTTTTAACCAAATACAACTAAAAAACTATCTAAAAAATAAATGTTTTTTTAGGCTTCGTGCGCACGCGCATACACCTCACCAAAAAAAACAAATGTAAACCAGCCTTAAATAAAATTAGTTGCAATACCTATTCCATAAATATTTAAAACAAAACTAAGAAGCATGGCGAGTGCCGGTATGAAATCACATTACAAAACATTGGGTTGCACAATTTTTTTTTTTTCATTGTTAGCTTTTTGCCATTGAGGCAGTGAGCTCTTTCAATTTAAGTCTCCATTTGTTTCTATCTCTACACTCATTTCTATTTAGATTGTGACATCTCATGCTAGCGTCTACTCTTTGAGACCAGGTGAGTTTAGGTCTGCCCCTTTTATTCTTGCCTTGCACTTCAATTGCATTTACCAGATTGCTTAGATACCCGTTTTTTTGCCTCATAACGTGTCCAAACCATCGGAGTCTGTTGATTTCGACTTTATTTTGTATGGGTGTTATGTGTAAACTCACAAATATATGATCGTTGCGGATCTTGTCTTTGCGAGTCACCCCGAGAAACATCCGTAGCATGCGCATTTCCATCGTTTGTAGTATTCTTTCATCGCTTTTCCTTAACGCTGTTGTTTCTAAGCCGTATGTTATTGCCGGTTGTACTATGCTTGAGTAAGCCTTGCCCTTAACTTTTATTGGTATATTTTTGTCGAACAGGACACCTGTCAACGATCTCCAATTTAGCCACCCAACTTTGAGTTTGTTCCTAACTTCTTGCTCGACGTTTTATCGGATTGTAGTTAAGCACCTAGGTAGGTTGCTGTTGGCTTTGATTTGAGAGACCAGTCATCGTTAATTACGAGTTGTTCACCTTCTGAGCCTCCGAAAACTATCAATTCAGTTTTGTCTTTGTTAATTTTTAGGCCTAGCTTTTCAATCGCTTTTATCCAATTATTCAGACTTTCACCTATCTCCTGCGGGTTTTCAGCTATTAGTAGAATGTCGTCAGCGTACAGTATGTGCCACGGTGAATTTGTGGCAACGCTCTTTGAGATCACGTCCATCACCGCGATGAATAGTAGGGGACTTGGGGCCGAACCTTGGTGCACACCTTCATTAATTGTAAATCCTTTCGATGTTCCTGACGAACTCCTTACATACGTCAAATTTCTTTCATACATACTCTGAACCAAGTTGATATACATCTCAGGAACATTCTTTCTCCTCAAAGCCCACCACACTACTGATCTTGGAATTTTGTCGAAAGCTTTTTCCAAATCAACCAATGTGCAGTAGAGCTTTTTATTCTTTCTCGTGAAACGTTCTGCCATGTTGCGCACGGCATGAATCGCGTCAATTGTCGACCTTAGTTTCATGAACCCGCATTGCTCAATACCTATATCGATTACGTCTCTTAATCTGGCTTCTATGACTTTTTCGAAAAGTTTGAAAGTATGTGACATTAGTTTGATGCCTCTGTAATTGTGGCAGTCAAATGCGTCGCCTTTATTTTTGAAGATTGGAATAATGTAGCTTTCTTGCCAATTCGGAGGTATTTTCTGATATGTTAATATCGAATTGAATAGAGTCGTTAACGCCGAAATTCCCTCATCTCCTAAAGATTTCCAGCACTCAATGGGTATGTTGTCGGGACCTGTCGCTTTCCCGTTTGAACACTTTTTGAGCTGAAGGCTGACTTCTGATTTTGAGATTGGTTGTATTAGGTTACAGTTGGGGGTATCTCCTCGAGCTCAATTCTATTTGTGTCGCTGTTCAGTAATTCATTAAAGTAATCTTTCCAACGCTCCATTACCTTTGTTTGATCTACGAGAAGCTTGCCTTCTTTGTTTTTGATAAACTTTACGTTTCCGTCACAATCTCTTGACTGTCTTTCACGTTGCTTTGCCATCTTGTATACCAAATTTTGCCCACTTTTGGTGGCCATCTCCTTGTATGCTTGTTCATATATTTTCTTTTTCGCTTCTCGTACGACATTTTTCACAACTTTGCATTGTTCTTTGTAATCAAGCTTGTCGTTGATCAGTTGACTCTTTTTCCATCGTTTGAGCAGCTTTTTATTTTCCGATATTTCCCTTTCAACTCTTTCATTCCACCACCATGTAATTCTTCTCTTATCACGCCCACCTTTTGTAGTTCTAAGTATTTCTTTCCCGGCCGCTTTGAGTTTTGAAGATAACTAGCACCAGAACTGCGTAGGATTTGGTATGATTTCGCAATTGTATTCGCTGTCAAGGTTGCAGGTGATTGCGAAGGCTTCGTTTCTCTCCTTGAGCTTTGACCATTTGATTTGGGGAAGAAATTCTGTTTTGCTGAGCCTGTGTTTCGGCGCTGAAACGTGAAGTCCATCACCAGGAGCTGATACTGCGCAGTTATGGTTTCTGGGATGATTTTGCAATCTTTGATTCGTTTAAGTTGTCGTCTCGAAACTAGCATAAAGTCTATTTGAGATTGATTGGAACCACTTTGGTAGGTAATGAGATGGGATCTTCTTTTGCTGAAGAAGGTGTTGGCAATGGCCATGTCGAAAGCTTGGGCGAATCTTAGCAAGTGCCCTCCGTCATCATTGAATACTCCATAACCTTTGCCTCCGTGAACTCTTTCGTACCCCACATTTTCTTCTCCTACATGCGCATTAAAATCCCCTCCAATCATTGTCAGTTCCTCGTTTGGTATGTCCATCAGCACTGCTTCTAGTATTTCACGAAGCTCTTCCTTTTCTTGGTTCGTAAGATTTGTTTGGGGTGCATACACCGTAGATAACGTTGGTGACTTTGCCTTCAATAACCAGTTTGATTGCTATGATTCGCTCGGAAGCTCTATTAACTTTAACGACTGTTGGAATTAGTTCTTGCGCTAGTATTATCCCAACTCCGTTGCGATGGTTTTCCTTTCCTTTGTAGAACATCTTGAATCCTAAGCCCAACATCAACGCCTTTGAGCCTTTCATCTTGGTTTCTTGCACACACATCACATCAATCCGCCTTTTAGCTAGCGTGTCCGCCACTTCTGCCATCTTTCCCTTCATCGTTCCCATGTTTAAACTTGCTAATCTAAGGGTTTTTTGCTTTGCTTGGACTCTAATGTTTCTTCTCACTTGAGGCGGGCCAGATACACCAAGCGTGTCGCATACAGGGGACGCCTTAACATTTGGTTTTTCATTTTGTTTGGTTGTGTTCATTTTGTTTTTGTTCAGAGTTTTTGGGATTTTCACACCCGCCTTCTGAGGGCTGACGGTGACCCAGATTTGACTCTGGACTTCCTAGGCATCATCGTTTAGGGCCTACTGCCTTGTAGGTCACCAGTAGTCATGTGGCTGCTCTCTTGCTAAAACTTTCTCCTGAAAATAAAATCTGCCTTCGCCGGGATTCGAACCCCGAACCTTCTAGGCTTATTCAGGCTACAAGCAAGCGCTCTGCCACTACACTATAGGCCGATTTTTGGGTTGCACAATATTCCATCAATAATATATACAATTAAAATCCCATAGTGTGTTAATCAAAATTTTCCTTTATAAGAGTCTATAGCCCAAAAAACATAATCAGCCCAAAATTTGTTAATCAATTAGCCCAAATATTTTGTCAAAGCTCAAATAAACCAGAAAAAAACAGGAATTATTTTTTATGTTCTATTTGAAAAAACACCCGGGCATTTTGCCCAGCCAGAGGTTTTTTAGCCTCTCAAAATAAACAAAAAACAGAAATCTACTGGCTTATTTTGCCGACCCGGATTTTTTTTAACCTTCCCAAAACAAACCAAAAAATAAAAACTTATGGGCTATTAAATTTTAATCAATGCCAATATTCCCACTAAACCTAGAGGGCTGATACACTAATAACCATATTATTACTTAATTGACCCCAAACAACATGAAGATTAGCTACGTTTGTACTCAGACATATGCACTAGAAGAAACGGAATTGTCGTGCCTCAAGTATTCAATTAAATGAAATCAACAATTTATTTGAAAAACAAACACGCAAAATGTTTATAAAATTTCAAAATATTAAAAATTTGCATAAAAATATTTTAAATTTAAAATAGATTTCCTTTTACTTCTAATATTTCTTCTTGTGTTTCAAAAAAATTAAAAAATTTTTAATTTTTTAAATTTTTTTTCACACTAGTCGCCTCAAAATTATTCAAATGCGTGCAATTTTTCGTCAAATCTTTTTTTCGACTAGCCGCAGTCTAACCCGCGATAGCACTGTGGTGTCCATACAGACTCTAACAATTTTTCAATTTTAAATATCTTTTAAAATATTTTATATTATTGGTCAGAATATTGTGGCTTTTTTTATAATATATAATAAACAAAACTAGTAAATAAAATTGTTCTATATTTAATAAAATTTGTATAAAATTTAGAAATTAAATTAGGGTTTCTATAGACCCCAATATATCAAGTTCAATATTGAATACAGCTATTGACTCTACTTAAACTAAAAGTTAAATAATTACAACCTTATATTCTAGATATTTTTAAAATATTTTTATTTGTTAAGTAAACAAAATGTTTTAATCTAATAATAATGATATATTTACTTTTCCAAATTACGATAAATTAATCCAATAATAATGTACCAATGTTATTGATCAAATCATGTTTGTACGTCTAGTAGAACATATTTGTTGAACTTTTTAAAAAAAAAATCTGAAATAAAAAATTAATTTTGGCTATTGTTCACCATAAAAACTAGATATAAGAAAAAAAAATAGTTCATATTATTATTATAAAACACAAACATTAAATAAAAAAATATATAGATTAGAAGGTTGCAATCATTTAAGTTTAAATTTAAATTGAGGCAATAACATGGTATTCAAAATAGATATTGTGAGGGTGGGTCGGACCCCAATTCATTTTTTAAAGTTTTAAAAACAAATTTTTATTAGAAATCGACCAAATTTAAATTACTTGATTTGTTTATAATATATCTAAGAAAACATTATTATATTTGAATATTCAAAACAGAAAAGTACTGGGGTCTGTATGAACTCCACAGTGCTAATTGCGGGTTAAATAAAAAATCATTTTTGGCCAATTTTTAATATAAAAATTATACATTTTAGAAAGAAGGATATCATTTTTGTACACTCCAAACATTTTATATATTTAAAGTAAATAATTAAGAAAATAACTAAATAATAAGGTCACTATTTAAGTTTAAATTTACATTGTGAAATTGAGAGTGTGGGGTTCAAAAGGACCAAACATATTTTTATTTTTTTATTTTTAGATTTGTTCATAGGAAAAATATAAGTTTGACCCATCATATAATATTTTTAGAGATACAAGATGTATCAGGCACGATTCTAGACCCCTTTTGGGGGGCAGTGCCCCTCCAAAAGTTTTTGATTGCCCCCTTCCCCAAAAAATTGAATTTGCCCCCCCCCCCCCCAAATACATATTAATTTTTTGTTTGCCCCCCCCCCCCCCCCAAATTGAATTTGCCCCCCCAAAAATACATATTAACTTTATTTCTTCCACATAATATAATTAAATTTGCTCCGTCAAAAATATCTAAAAAATATTATCTTATTTTTTTAAAAGTGTTTTTATTCATTAATACTTCTCATCCGCAAGAGAGATCAAACTAACAGAAAAATACAGAAAAATTTGATTTTACAGAAAGCTTTATATTTGTGAAAGCAATTCATTAATCTGATGCCTAAGAAATTTTCTCAGTTAACAACAATCTTTTGTTAGAATAAAATCTAGAACCAAAGAACCTGATCGCACAATGCTACAATGGGGCGAACGTAATGTCTGGGGAAAAAGGTGGTGTTCAAGTATTTCTTAGCAAAATGGCTGGATACCATGTCCCGTAAATTCCCTGCTTACCACCGGTTGCATCTTGTTGTAAAAGATGGTCTTAAAATTTCAAATGATGCGAAAGGTTTTTTTGATATTATTTCTTCCCTTCATAAATTTATTCAACATGATGCAATCAAGGTAGTTAGTGAATGCGGGACCATAATCCGGCTGTTGCCCCATTGGTGGTGTTGACACTACCTGCCCATTGTTTTTTTTTTAAATTACACAAAAATATTTTAAACTCTTTTAAAAATTAAAAATAAAAAAACTTTTATACCTTCAGGTCACAGGGCCGAATCGGGGTTTTTTGACCATATTTATAATCATCTATTTATTTTTCGTATTTAGTTGAAAAATTTTTTTATTGATTAAAAATAATCATAGATCAATTTCAATGCAGAACGATTTATATTTCTAAAACTTCTGATTTAATTCACCATTGTTTGTTAGAAATTAAACAATTAAGAAATAAAAATACATTTGAAGATTTATTTAAAAATTGTTTTGATATTAATATTTTTTTAAATGACAATAATTTATCTATTGATAAAAGAAAAACTAAACCTAAAGATTTTTCTGATTTTTATTTATTTTCTACTCATAAGTTTAAAAATATTTTAAATATTAATGATGAAGTAAAAAGTATTTATTTTAATATTATTGATTTATTTATATTTTGATAATAGATATTTACCGATAATAGTTGTTTAAAATGTTTAGATTCCCTTTATAAATTTGATTAACCTTTATTTTAGATATAAATAAATAAGAGCCTCTTTTAAAAATAAGTAATATTGATAAAAATTCATTATCTAAAGAAATTGACGTAGCCAAAAATATTTTAATAAGAGACTCAATAATTACAAAGAATGTGTTACTATTGATTTTGGTAAATTTTTATATGATTACAATGATGCGTTTTCTAAGATATTTAACATTTTTCTTATAAGTTTGTTAATTGGCTCTTCAACGTCGAATTGTGAGGCCACATTTTCCTCTTTAAGAAGGATTAACGGCTGACTAGTGACCTGCTTAAAGGTGATTTGGTTCTTTTAAACACGAAAAATCATTAGCTAGGGGCGTTGAATTTTGATGAATATTGTAATTTAATTAAAATCTTCTAAGATAAAATAATTTGAACAACACAATACACTGCTCATAATCAGCTAATTGTTGCGCATTTAACGTTTATGTTCATGTTTTATATATACCCTAATATTAATAACTAGTTATATATAACCAGTGTTTTTTTCATATATATTTTTCCAAATTAGCATACTTATACATTTTGTTTTCATGATAATCAATCTTATTTCACTTTTCATTTTTTAAAATCCAAAGTTTTATATAATTCATTTTTATCATTCATATATATCATATTTTTAATTTTCATGCGCAATGATACCAAATGATAAAATTAAATTTACAATTAATTCAAATCTCATATCTTTTTAAGCAATTGATAGTGAAAACAATTAATTTTAATTCACATATTCAATTTATAAACTCATTTTTTATAATTTAAGAAAATAATAAATTACTATTATTTTGTTAAAAAATTTTAAACATGGATTATTGTTGCACATGTATATTTTTTGCCGTGACCGAAGGTCACGGCCAATTTTGCCGCCGAAGGCGGCAAAAAATTTTTTCTGCCCCCCCACGAGTTTTTTTTGCCCCCCTAAAATGGAAAAGCTAGAATTGGGCCTGAGATGTATTGACCCCACAGTGCTAATCGCGGGTTAAATTTAAAACCCTTTTTTTTAATACACAAAAAATTGAGCCTGGCTTACTGTATAAAGCCCACTAAAATTATCCATAAGATCTAAAAATTTCCAAACTTTTACAAGAAATTTGTTATATTTTTTTCTTTTATTCCAAAGTGTGTCTTTTTTATTAAAAAAACTTAAAAACTTTATTGGGCTAACTCTTTTTTTTCTGCCAGCCCTGCCATTGGATGAGATTAACATTTATATTAGATAAAAGTATTATTACCCATTAATTTTATATTTTATTTTAGACGGTTAATATCTATATATTTCAAATAAAAATGTTTAAAAACATTATTTAATTTATGTTAAATTAATTCTTGGCAAAAAAAAATTGAATTACACGGTTCACGCAACCACCTTAAAATTACTTTTAATGCCCTACACCATATATTATACTTGGGACATAAATAAAATTTAAGAAAATCAATTTTCCCGTCACCTTAGTATATTCATATTAAGTTGCGTTAATTTAAACCTAGCAGTTTAATTTTGAAGCGTTAAATCTATAATAAAATAATTAATACAGCGAATTTACGCTAAAGTATTTTTACTGAGTACCCTTTTAGACGTATTTTCAAATTTTAAATGTTTATAGCGTGCTAAACATTTTTTTCTTAGAAAAAAATTGTATAATAACAAATGTTGACTGACAATTTGACCTGTATTCAATTTTTTTTAACCGCGTCCAAAGTTCGGAAAAAAATTAAAAAATTTCTTTTACTATTAATTATACAAAAAATCTATTGGCATAATTCCTCACAAAATATATCTAAAAAAGGTTATTACATAAATTTTCAGCAATTTACTTTCTAGTTATTTAGAATCAAAAAACGGAGTTCATGACAAAAACCACTAATTTAACAAAAATAAAAAAATAAAAAAAAATTAAATATTAAAAAAAATTTAAACCTCTTACGTTAATAATTAATGTTTTAGTTATCTAAATATATATATTACTATCCATAGGTTATATGATATAGAAGCCAAAATACCCCAGAAATTGAAAAATCTCATGACACTAAATAACTAAAAATCTGAGGCGTTGGCTAAAATTCTGATTTCATATTCGTGATCAGCGCCAAAAACTTGACCAAAAACCATAGTTTCCATAAAAGATGCTTAGGGTCGTCAATATTTTATTGTCCAGTGATATTTATAACATTCACAATTGTCTAATAACAAGTGTAAATTAATACTTTTTTAGATTTATAATGGCGACTTTGAAAAGAACTATGATTAATCCTCGTTATAAAAGTTATCATCATCATCATCATCAACATCATTCTCATCATCATCATTCTCATCATACTCATCATCATCATCATCATCATCATCATCATCATCATTCTCATCATACTCATCATCATCATCATCAACATCATTATCATTCCCATCATCATTCTCATCATGAACTATGAGTAGAACAAAACATTAAAATATAAAAATATTCATGTTGGAAAATGGAAAAAAAAATATCTTTCCATGGCCATTGACAAAGCGATAGGGTGGATGAGGGCAAAGGAGTAAACCTCGTGTTAAACACTCCTCAAAATTAGGGTTGCAAAAAATGGCTTGTTACACAGGTCAACAGTTTTTTGAGATTTATGAGCAAACTACAGATATCGATCCTTGCTATATTAAGGATTTTGGAATTCGTTGCCGTTTTTTTGTAACCAAACTAATTCAGCTATAAACATTGAAAATTAAAAAAAAACGGTCAAAAAAAAACAAAAAAGATTTATAAACATAAATATTAAAAACTTTTTTTTTTGCTTATTAATATAGCTTATCGAACTTAAGTCTAGATTAAAAAATTTTTTATTATCCACTGATGTAAGAGCTTGATATATCAACAAATTTTATTTCTCATTATGTGTTATGATAAATATACAAAAGAGATTCTTGCAATTTTTTTAGGGTATTCTAAAGGTCACAAAATTTGTTAATTTGGTCTAAAGCAGAGCTGGGAAAATGCCCATTTTTGGGTCAAACTCATTTTTTTATTTTTCGTAATTTAGAAAAAATAAAGGGTTTTAGCTTTAATTAAGAAATATTTATAAAATTTAAGATTTTCTGCTTATATTCTGTATTTATTAATTATTTATTTTTTTAATCTGTCATAAAATTTTTAAAAAACAAAAATTTGAGTTTAGCCGAAAAATGGGTTTTTTCCCAGCTCTCCAATTTTTTGGTACGAAGGAATCTGAGGAGATAAAGGCCGAAGAAAATACGGAAAACCGAAAACATATATGAGATAAGGCCATTATGGCGTTGTATGGTTTAATTTTATCTTAATTTGGAATTTGTTGACCTATGCTACAAAGTAAAATTTAAAATATAATTTTTTATTATGAATGATGATCGACGTTTCTTAGTGCTTTGAATGTTAAGAACGCAAAATAATGGCATAATATTAAATATTTATAACACTCACAATTTTTTAATAACAAGTGCAAATTTAGAAAATTTTTTAGATTTATAATGGTTACTTTTAAAAGGCGTTGGATTACTCGTTATTTCATAATAGTCATCATCGAATTCATTCACTTTCAACACTGAATCATTACTTATGTCACCTATGTTTAGAGAAAAACATTTATAAATTAATAGGTATATAACGAATGAACGTTCATGTCGGAATTAAAAGGGAGGTGCCTTTATATAAAGGTCGCAAAACATTAGCATAATGTTAAATATTTATGGCATTTAAAATTGCTCTAATAAAGTTGTAATTTAAAATATTTTAGATTAAAAATGGTTATTTTGAAAAAGGTGTATGATTATACTCGTTGTCTCATAATGGTCTTCGTGGACCTTTGTCACAGAATATTCATTATTTTCATCAGCTAAAAAAAACATTTATAAATTAAATGGTATAATATATATATATATGTAAAAATCTTAAATGCACGTTTATGAATGCAATAAAAATTAGGGCCTAATAATATACCAAATTTCCCAAAATATTTTTTAGGTCCACTCTTGCGTTTCCTTAACCTTAAACAATCTTAGGTACGATTATGTCAATCGTTTTCAAGCATAACAATACATCACATGGCAAAAATTCTTATTAAATTACTATATTTATTAATAAATATGTTCCGTCTAATATTGTGGTTTGATGAAGGGTTAAACGGCTATTTCTAAAAATGAGAGCAAAATTTGTATTTTTGAATGTTAAGATTTTGTAATCTTATAACCCGCGAATGCTAGCGTGAAAAATTTGTAACCCGAATGCTACGTTGGGGTTCGGACCCCAAAAACCTCAAACTGCAAATTTTAATGTTATAAACTTTTTTTGTTATATTGATATAAGCTATTATATATGTAAATTGTAAATTTTACTTAAGGGCACGTGCAAACTGAGTTTTTATTTTCCTAAAATTTTGGAAATTCCGAAAATTTTAAATATTTTATTTTTTTCAAAATTTTTAAAAAAAAATTTTGTTTCAGAAAAAGCATTTTAAGTGCATTAACTAAATTTGCTACTATTTAAAAATTTGCGTTTTATTTCAAAGTCAAATTTTTCAAAATTTTAAAAATTTTACAAAAATAAAAAATCAGGGGCACGTGCCCTAACACAAAGTAAAAAAAAATAAATTGGCGAATGTTTTTTAATTGAATTATATAAATTTTCTTAATAGACAAAATGCATCAACATTATTAATTAAATAGTGTTTTTAGGTTTTATAGAACATTTCAATAACTCATAAAATATAATCAAATAAAAATTACCTTTGTCTGGCAATCATTTTAAAAATTAGTTTTTAATGAAGAAAAAAAAAGTAAAATAAATTACTTTACAATATAAACTTTATTTATAAACTATAATTCAATTTTGCCTAGAAAAAGGTTGCACTTTTTTTAAATTTACTTCGAGGCAGTACAATGCTTTAAAGTTATTAACTATGTGGGAACAACATATACCTTAAAAAAAATCTAATTTCTTAACGAATTTTAAATATTCGACTCAGCAACAAGATAACTATGCGAGGTTAATGAATCTTGATAAAAATTTCAATTTTTAACGAAATCCTTTCATCAAGTTTTAATTAACTAGTTTTATATATAGGCACAAAAATTGGACCAACATTATAACATTATTTTAATATTTTATGATGTGCCAGAGTCTATAAAGACCCAACAGTGTTAATTGCGGGTTAATTAATTAAATTTTATAAGACCACTATTTAACAAACATATTAAACTTTGTATATGGTCGACGAAATTACACAGATCAACAATTTTTTGAGAGTTTTGAGTTAACTACAGAGAGCAAACCTGCCATCTTAGGAAATATCAAATCCGTTTACCGTTTTTCCTAATCAAACTTAGTTAGTCATTTATAAAAATTAAATATTTTAGAAAATCAGGTTAAAAACCAAAAAGATTCAAAAACAAAAATTAATTGAAATTTTATTTTGCATAAACAGTTAAACTGTTAAATAAACTTCAAATAATATTTTTATTAAAAGCCGATATCGTGTCGTATTTGAGTTTGGACGCGAAATATTTTGTATTATGTAAACGCCGATGTAAGAGCTTGATATATTATAAAAAAAATT